>CM076575.1:1307645857-1308245857 GCA_034641835.2 Pinus albicaulis | reverse complement strand
ATTTTATATATGAATGAATATCTATGTTCCCTTATTGTATATGATTGCATGTTCAGATCTTGAAATTGTTTTATGATGTCATTCATGTAACGATCTTCTGAAGAAGACCACTTGTTGTCTCTGTATGGTTGTGATTGTGTGTAGGTGTTGAGATTGTAGGCAGATCAGATAGATTTCTTATGTGGAGGGAAATAGATCAACATCGAACTCATGATTCATCCCCGACCTGCAAGGAGAAAAGGTAGCTTTTTCTTCCTCATAACATTAAAAAATTGCATGAATTCTTGTGGATCATAATGGATTTGGAATATAGGATGTATTCTTGACTGTGCTTGTCTTTTCTGGTGATCTAATGAACACTAGGTCATGGGAAAAAAATCCTTGCAGTTTTTCCTGCAACATTAATGGAGATGCAAGATGGAAGGAGTATTTTCCAAAAATCCACCTCTATTTAATGGAACTTTACTCATGTTTCTAAATGTCACAATGATATCATATTTTTAGGCACTAGGAGTTGATGTATGGGCAACGGTTGAAGGTGGATATCAATACCCAACCTCCATTCCGACAAATAATACATGAAATAATCAGTATGAGAACAATGTAAAGGAGGTAAATGATATATTGGGAGGATTCAAAAATATTATTTTGTGAAATTCATGTAGCTAGGCACCGCAAAGGAAATATGGGATCAACATTTCAAAATCGATGAAGGTGAAACTAAGGTAAAAATTTATAAACTTTAATCATACATAATTCAGTATCAATCTCTTAGAATGCATGATGATGAAAGAATTGCAAATTTTTTAATTAGAGTATATGATATTGTTAACACAATGAAAGGTCTCAGGTAATGAAATAAAGGATCTTGATATTATTGAAAATAATTTGAGATCTATAACCCCAAAGTTTGATTCGAAATTTTTTGCCCTTGAATAAATGCAGGATTTGAAGAACCTTACCCTTAAACAAATCCATGGGATATTGAAAAATTATGAGATGAGAAAAGGGGATACATAAGTTATTAGAGAAACAACATTCAAAGCCACATATAAAGGGAAAGAAAAATAAAAGCCTAAATATACAAGCTACATTTCAGATGAGGACTGTTGACCGGATAAATCAATCTTGCGGACAAGATCGATCTCCCAAGTACGAAAAGGTAATCTAGCAAAAAACAGACAAATAAACCTATCTTTCTCTAAACATATGCGATTTAAAAAAGAATAATATAAAGGTGTTAAGGTCTTACTGTAGATCCAATGCTTATTCGAAGTAGTTGTCCTTCGGTCACTTGAAGAAGTTATCTTTAAAAACCTACGGTCACAAACAAGAAAAAAATAAATAGCACCTGTATAGTAAATATTATAAATCATGCCTATCATGGTGATCAAGGAATCCATGAAATAAATAGTTAATTAACATCTTATTGAGAAAAATTAATTCATTTGTATTAAATTTGAATAAAGAAAACCTTACAACCTTAGCCTTGATGTTGAACAGGCCTTCCCGGGGTCCGAAGCAGGAATCTCCTCTACTCTGACAAGCCTTCCACTCTTCCAACTGAGACAGATAGAGGTATGTGATCTTTCCTCACAAAATCTCAGTTAAATGAGTCTGAATCCCAACAGCACTTTACCTCAAATAATTCTAAATCTTGAACTCCCCTTGAGGCTACCAAAGGCCTCTTTTTATAGTGCAAAAGAGGAGGTTTCAGTTCCAGCTATGAAGGGATAGAATCCTCCTTCAAAGGGATAAGCTCCTCACATCAAGGGGTTAGCTCCTTAAGGCAAGGGATACATGAACCTCAAAAGAGCGGTTCTGCCACCGCAAGATTCCTTCCAGAGGCTTCTAGAAATTACTGAAAGTGAGCTTTTTGAGTTTACTTGCACCTTTTTAATCTTTTACAGGGGTCCGCATCCTTAACACATAGAAAGTGCATTTAGGTACACAGGAGTCATGAACATTAGGCGCAGGACCATAGGTAAGACAAAGAGAAAGTGCGATATCAGAGTTTTAGAGACTTTTGAGAGCTTTTCTCTTATTTTTAAGGCTTGGCATGAGGAAATGATGTGTTAGACTTGCAAAAGAGGAATTATGAGTGATAATGAGCTCATACAGATAGCATAATGTAAAGATGAAAATTTTCAGTGCAACAAATTTCCCCTTAAAGTGAAAAGTCTAGAATAGATGAAGATAGAGTCTGTGATGTATGAAGAGTGAAGTACTTTATCATTTCAAAGATCATCCTGTGGACACCCCAGTCGGAACCTGTAAAAACATTCAATGCAAAAAATATATATATGTAAACATATCATCGCTGAGGTAGGCATTCCCATACTCAGATCAAAACTAACTAGAAAAACTGACTTAAACTATTCTTGAAACAGGAATGATTTTCAATACATCAACAGGATAGACATGTGTAGACACAGTATGGACACATCCATCTATTTATGAATATTCCACTGTATAGATGAATAAAAAAATTCCTCGTAGCCTGGATGGTAGAAACTAGATCCAGGGTCTTGATTTCCATTTCTCAAACCAGTACGATTATATCCATGTGAATAAATGTGTTGAAGTCAAACATGGTAGAAACCACTTGATTACCAATCAATAATGTAGATTGTTAACAAGTGTGAGAGTAACCACCAGTAACGTCAATGGCTCTCAAAGTACTCAGTACAATCCATGAAATGTGAATGAATGAGCTGAAGTCGAACATGTCATGGAATCATTTGATCGAAGGTCAATGATGCAACCTGTCGTCGAAGGCGAGAAACCCGCCATTGAGGTATGCAGATTTCAAGGTACTAATGATTTCTAGATCAACTTCCTAGATAATGAGTTGTCGTCGATAGGAAGTGATCTGTCGTAGGCAAGCCCACAACACGAAATCATAGATCAAGTTTTTAAGAAATATATTGGCAAGGACTGACTCAGGGATGGTCAAAATGGAAGACAAATATTTTGCAGATGAATGGTTTGTTTGAACTGTGCTCTTGAACACATAACGACACTGCAGATGGTTTGGTGAAAATTGACCCAAAGCTAATACCCAGAATCCAACTGAAGAATTTCAATATGGTTTGATTAACTGTTAGGCAAAGGATTTTCCCAACCCAGGTGAACAAAAGTGTCATGTTCAAGAGTGGTTAACTGGCTTTTCAAATAATCAAAATACAACAAACAGGTTCATTTTTCTCTCTTTTCCCCCACCATTTCTAGCAAGTACCTCTTTGTTTTTGACAAGCTTGAGGAGGATAACATTTGCTTGTTTAGAAGCTCATCCTTCGGATGAGTCCAACTTAGTTTAAGATTCAAACCCTAAGAAGGAGTGGTTCGTTCCTGTTTGAAATTGAATAGGTCCTTTACTGTTAAATTTTAATGAGTCCAGTATAGGAGAAACTCAGTGTTTTTTCAATTTTAGGGAGTTAGAAGAAAAAAACTTAAGAAGACCCCATTGGGGTACTTTTTCGTAAATTTAGTCTCTCAAGCCTGAAAAAGGATAAAATAATGTGGGAGAGAACTCTGTTGACCACAATTATTCAACATATACATTTTTCGTAAATAGTCCATTTCAGTCCGTAAAAGGGGTAAACTTATACTGAAAGGACGATCATTCATTTATTTTAACGAGTTCGAATAATCAAGTGCTCGGAAATCTTTTCAATTTTCAAGAGTCTGAAAAGAGCTTAAAAGAGAACTCCAGGTTTTCAATTTTTCGTAAATTTTTGAAAGAGACCGAAAAAGTGATAAAAGTATGCTCTTTGTTGAAAAACGATCAATTTTTCCGAAATATCCAATTTTCTGCACAAAAACTCGAAACATTACACATACCTATTTAAGATAAATAAAAATGTTTTCAAAAATTACCTTTTTAAAGTGAAAAATAAACAAATTAAAAATTCATTTATTCAAAAAAACTTATAAAAAGGGATTTTCTAACTTCATTTTTACCGTTTGAGTTCAGAGTGAAAAGTGAGAGCTTTTGGGTAAAAATGTTCCTGCGAAGATTCTGGAAAATTCGTCCAGCGAAATTGAGAATCGTCAGCTCCAGGTAATCCACGTCCTCCTTATCTTGAATTTCATCTATTTACATTTCATTTTTAGGCTTTAAATTTCATTTTTTGAGGAAAAATAGGTTGAAAAAATCGCTTGCGGGGTCCGCAGGCGCAACACGCGGGCCCTGCGGACCCTAACCTTTTTCTACATAGAAAAAAGTCCTAGGTCTGCACGTGTTTCACAGTTCCCGTGCGTACCTACGCATTGTGTATGAAAATAGGGTGTGGACCCCGCGCAATGAAATTTCAAACTTAAATTTCTCAAATTCCACCCAAAATTTTTCAAACAATCTTGTTCTAATATGTCTTTTTATGCATTTTAGGACATTAAAAATGCTTTTTTGGAGAGAACGCAAGCATGAATACATATATGAAGTGACAATGAATCATTTTCCTACAATGCAGGCATTGAGAGCATGCGGTTTATACAAATTCTGGGCCATTCAGGGCATGAAGGCACAGGTAGACCTTCTGACGTGGCTAGTGAACAGATGGAACGTACAGGACTAGTGCTTTGTTATTGGCGGCCACCAGCTCGAAATTGAGCTGGAGGATATCTATTTTTTAACTGGTTTGTCCAAGAGGGGTGAAAAAATTTCTCTGTTTGGGACTATGCCAGGTGGCCAGTCTGTCACTAGTCTTCGACTATAGTTCTGTGATGATCGGGCAGACCCCAAGGACAAACGGATTGATATAAAAACTATCACCCATCCTAAGCTTAAATTTATTGCATTTACTGTCACCATACTATGTGGGAGTGCAACGTTGCATGTGGCTACCGGTTCCTAGATGCACATTGCTATAGACTGTTTTCAAGGCACCATTTTCAACTGGTGCGAAGCTGTGTTGGCCAATGTGAAAGGCCAAATAACCAGAGCAAAGAATGGAAAGTTAAACAAGTTTGGATATGGATCCATTGTAGTCACATTTTCTCTAGAGAGGATCCCCATGTTAGCTCCATAGTACATTTCTGTCGATGCTGGTCGACCTCGAGAACCTAGGATGGTTCGTTGGGTTTCTTTGACGGCCCATCATGCTGAGGGCACTGAGGTTGTTCGATTTCCTTCTACATATTTTTGTTGGCTGGAATGCCAAATTTTTGTTATAGAGGACTTTCCATACGCTGGGATGGACTACCGCAGCGACAGAGATATGGCTCTCCCAACAGGAGAATAGTGGGATGATTCAAGTAAAAATCATTTTCAACAATTTCTAAGTTCTAATTTTTTTGTATTTTAATTATCCCAAAAATAATAATCAAAATTTTAAATGCAGATGTGGGCCCACGAAAACCAACCAATCTCCAGCCTTATGAGAGGAGGCATCCAGCTGCAGTAGCACCAGCCCCACAGGGCCAATTAGCAGAGATCCTGTCTGATTTGGAGCATCACCTAGAGCGCTTGACTCTAGACATTCCAGAGACCGATATAGATGATATTCTGCTCAGATTACAGAGATATTTGATTGGTGTCCCAGGACCTTTTACGAGGTTCCGGTGTAGGGTGGCCCGAGCAGTGGTCTCTTATCATGATCATCACCAGGGATAGGATGATCGATTTGTAGACTCATAAAATTTTTGACCTTTTGTATTATCATTTTTGTCGATCATAAGGTTTTTTTCAACCTATGATCAAATATGATGTATATTTTGAAACAAACTTTAATGCTATGATATATCACTATTACCGGCTATCTGTGTACATGTTATCGAATGTCATTTAATTTACTGTTTTGATTATTGCAAATGTCTATTTATCATACTAGAATAAAATGCATCTGCTAAAGTATTTAAATGTCTTTGGATATGCTGATATTCAATGTAATCAAATTCATGTTCCAAGAGACGAACTCTAAAAAATAACCGTAATAACACTGGATTTCTAATGGAATAAACCCTATTAAGCTATAATACAACAAGTTCAGAATCCAACCTAACAATCACACTCTGAATCCCAAATGAGATGGTTTCAGATAATAACTCAATCACTGCACTATACTCTGCAATGTTATTCGTTGTTTGACCAAGGCTTACCCCATGCATGGAAATTAACTCATCAGAGCGTGAATATATAACCCAAGCTGTGGAAGAAATGTTCCATGTACTACGACAAGCACCATCAGCAAAACCAATGTAGGTTTGAAGAGACGTCGACATCTGCAATATCAAGAGTAAAACTCAGATAAGCAGGAATAGTGATAAGAACACACTCTAAACTAGGCATGCTTTTTCTAATCTAAGACACAACAACAGTAAGAAACTAATCTAACAAAAATCTCCACACCAAATTTAAGCATAATATCTCTTCAGATAAAGCCCATTTCTGGGTTTATCTAAAGGGACACCGTCAAAATATATCAGCTCATAGGCCCCTTTTTCCAGCTTTCGCTTAATAATGACAGGGCCATGCCACATAGCCATGAATTTTTTTGCCCCTAGCTTATTGTTGGCTTTATCATACACTAAAACTAGGTCTCCTTCTGAAAAATTACGAGGTGTAACATTTCTATCGTACTGAGCTTTTATTATTTTGACATGAGCTTCGTTTGATAATGTAGCATTTCGTCGATTCTCATCTAGCTGAGCCAAGTACAAAAAACACTTCTCCTCTTTAGACGTAGCTGGGAGAAATTCTATGGCTAATTTCAATGATGGAATTTCGCATTCAATAGGCAACACAGCTTCCAAACCGTAAACCAGTTGAAAGGGAGTGAAGCCAGTTGATGTTTTTACTAAGGTCCGATATGCCCAAAGTGATGAAAGTAACATGGAATGCTAATTCGACTTATGAATACCAATGATTTGTTTAATCATAGTGACTAAAAATTTATTGATAACTTCAACCAGACCATTAGCCTACTGGTAATATGGAGTAGAACTATTGTGGCGCAAGCCAAGTTGATCTGTCAATTCAGTCATCATGATATTTCGAAAATGACTTCCATGATCCATAATAATGGCTTGAGGAAAACTGAATCTAGAAATTGTATGATTGAACACGAAAGTTGCAGCAGTCTTTCCATCTGTCAAAAATGTAGGCATCGCCTCAGCCCACTTAGTAAAATAATCTACCACGAGGATAATATACGCATGCCCCCCAGCCGAGTGAGGGTTACATGTAATAAAGTCAATACCCCACTTTGCGAAAGGACCGACATCAATTATAGGGTGAAGAGGAGCGGGTGGTGCACACATTTTACAACCAAAGACCTGACAATTGTGGCATTTCTTGACTGCATAAATATAATCTTTGAATAAGGACAACCATAAATAACCAGCATGCAATATCTTTTGGGCTATGGCATACCTAGACATATGACTACCACATGCTCCAGAATGGTAGTCATTTAGACCCTTCTCAGCTTCTTCATGAGTAAGACAATGTCAGAAAACAGAATCTGCTCCACGACGATAGAGTGTATCACCAATAATATTGTATTGTTGGGATTGGAAACTTATTTTCTGTCACTAAGATCATGATATTTCAGGCCAAAAAGATTGGGTTTGGAGATAAAAAATAATATCCCCATACCAAGGATCAAGAGTACTGATAAGAAATAAGGATTCGTCTGCAATGAGTTGTTCTGCCATGGTTTCAGTATCAGTAGGTGGGAAATCACACATCAGTTTGGCAAAAACCAAAGATTTCTTTGCCTTGGATTTTTCAAATTCCAAGTCAAATTCCTGTAGGATAACTATCCATTTGAAATACTTGCCCCCTAGCAATTGTTTGGTCAAGATTTACATCATAGGGTTACAGTCAGAAATTACTGTGGTTTTGCGTAATAAGATGTAGTGACGAAATATTTGGACAACTTGAACAGCTGCCAAGGCCAATTTCTACACATGTGTGTATTTGATCTTAGTCAGATGCAGATTTCGGCTAAGATAATAAATCACATGTTCATTGTTGAATTCATCTTCTTGAACTAAAACCATCCTAATGGTGAATTGAGAGGCAATGAGGTACAAAAATTAATCCTGGTTGTAATTGGGAGGATGCAGTAACGGTGCATGGGTCAAAGCGTGTTTCAGTGCATCAAAAGATCGATTAGTGATTTCATCCCAAAAGAATGGAACATTCTATTTTAAAAACCTGGTAAAACCCTTTGTTAACTCGGCGTAGTTAGGAATGAAACGACGTAAAAAGTTTTATTTCCCCTACAAAATTTGGAGTTGGCGTAGAGTTGAAGGAGGAGGTAGATTGACAATAGCTTCGACCTTCGACGGATCAACTTGAATGCCTACTTTCAAAGCAATAAATCCCAGTAAGTGACTCAATTCTACACAGAAAACACATTTGTGTGGATTCAGCCTAATTCGATAATGCCTACATCTCATAAAGATAGCTCATAAATGAGTGAGATGATCGGCCCTACGCAATGAATGGGCAAGTAAATCATCGAGATAAGGCTGCACAATGTGCTTAATGTCATGAAATGCTTAAGACATAGCCCTTTGAAAAGTTTCCCCAACGTTATTCAATCCAAAGGGTAGTTTGCAATAAGAAAATGTTCCCCATGGACAAATGAAAGCTATTTTAGGTTGATCAGCAGGGAGTATGTTTATTTGATTGTAACCGGAAAAACCATCCATAAAGGAGAAAATTTCACTGCCGGCACAATCATCAATGATTTGATTGATATGGGGGGTTGGATAATTGTCTTTAGAACAAGCTCGATTACTATCCCTATAGTCGATACATACTCTTATCGTTCCTTGTTTTTTGTTAACAGGAACAATATTTGATACCCAATCGGTTAAAGGAATTGGATAAATGAACCTTACACGAAGTAATTTCTCAACTTCAGCTTTGATAGCAGCAGATTTTCTCGGATGTATATAACGTAAGCGTTGTCAGATAGGTTTTGCATCCGGGTAAGTCTTAATTTCATTTACAACAATGGACAGATCGATTCCTGGAATTTCTTCATATGACCAGGAAAACACATCACAAAATTCTTGAAATAGGGCTTTATAAGATTGGAGTTCATCGTTCATACAAAAAGCACCTATATCAATGTTTTCAATTATTCCTGGCTTAACTGAAATGTTAATAAGAATCGTTCGAGAGATATTTTCCAAATTTAACTCAGAATCAGGATTTGGCAATGGATTCTGCGGTTCTTTGACATATTCAGCAGTAAAAATAGAAGAGAAATCAGTTTCAAAATGATTCAGCTCAGGTAAAAATGAAGATCGATGATGTAGATCTTCCCATGGTAAATCGTCAACAGACAAAAGTTCATCAATCTTCTCATCAGTATGAACAAGATCGGGAAAATTCATTGTGGCTGAGCTAGATATAGAATGTGATTCCTCATGGATCACATTCATTGGATTAGTTTTGGTTGAAGAAGGATCGGAAAGTGACTGCATAGCCTGATATGAAATTTCAAAGGGACTCAAAGGCATCACACCATCAAATGAATCCAACTCGGAATCGGAAGGTACGATCCAAGGATCATCAAAATTAATAGTATTCGATGAAATAATATGAATATTTTTGATAGGAGGTGATACATTAGGAGCAGGAAAGGAAAACTTTCCTAGTAAACCAAAATCTTTAATCAAACCTACACCAAAATCCTTGTAAGGGATAACTGTTTTACCGACGTGCTGGATAGTTTCTGTAGAGGTTGGATCAGATGAGAAATAAGTGAGCTGATCTATTGTAACGATATTTCCTTGATGTGGAAACTTGATAAGCCGAAAGACTGATGAAACAACAACAGTCATAGCATAAGACCAACTATGACCCAGGAGAAGGTTGTAATCTAGAGGGGCATCAACCACTTCCACATCTAGATTTATGGTTTTGCCTTCGACCCCTATAGGTAAATCCTACAAAATACTGAAAGGATGGAACCCTCAGCCATCAAAAGCCTTTATAATTTTTAGAGACTGATTGAGTGTAGGAGAACCAAGTGATTTCCAACACTGGATCGACATAATACACGTAGAAGCCCATTCATCAATCACAGTCCGAAAGACCGGTCTGTTTTTTACTAATACTGGAATCTGGAAAGCCATTTGATGAGGTAGGTGGGTGTACTATTCTCTAAATAAAATATTATTAGGTTCAAATCTTGAATATCGACAGCTCCTATAGCAGAAAAAAGTAATATATGTTGTGCTGGGCACGATTGCGGCACTTCTAAATATGACATTGTTGAAGGGGAGATAGCTAAGTCCTCAAAAATGTTGTAACTCTGAGCAGCTCTCGCATGTGGATTGAAAGATGATTTACGAAGTACACCTTTAGCAGGTGGTTTGATTACTCAGTCTGAATTTGGTTTCTCGATTTGTAGCAGATTAGAAATAGGAGGAGGTGTAGTTGATGTGTTTGAATTAGAAGATTCTGCTTCTTTACCACCAACAGTATTTTTACTACCATAATCTTGCGATCGCGTCGCAATCCTGACACGAGACATCATCATAGCAAGTTCTTCTGAGGCATTCGAGGTGGAACTAATCATCTTACTATCTTGAGTAGGAAAAGGATCCTTCAAGACAACAGACTGTTAAGAACCTTTAACGAATTTTGAAACCTTCGCTCGATGTGGGCATTATTTAGTAAAATGATCCTCGTTGCAAATGAAACAAGGATAGCGAGGCTTATGTTTTTTGTCATTAGATTCATTTTTATCTGTTTTATCTTTTGAATTCTGTTTGTTTTTATTCTTCCCCTTCTTTTTACCACCAAATTTAGATTTGGCCATAGATGTCTCTACGACATGTATGTCGGCAGAAATTTCAGCGGAAGATTCTCCTTTCGGGGAATCAGGTAAAGTTATTATAGGAGAAGAATTATTTGAAGATTTCTTCTTATTTTTAGTATAATTGAACCAATCATACCATCAGCGTCATGAGACCCTGAAGGAGCTGCAGCTATTTGACCTTGTTTTGGAAGATCAGGGATTTTTTCATGCAAAGTGCCTGATTGCATGTAAACGAGGTCAAGGTACTGAGCTTGAGCAATGACTTGCTCTTCAGTAACAACTCCTCCCTTAGCTACATCTTCAGTGATTTTGGGTTATAATGATTTACTGAACCATTCCGCCAAAATTTGATCTGGAATGAAAACTTTCACTAAACGCCTTCTAAATCGCCATTCGTGAATATGATCAGAAATATATGTGGATGTGGATTGTTTTAGTGAAGTCAATAGTTCCATTCCATTGTCGTATCTGATAGGAAATTGAAAATGAGTTAAGAAAGCAGTTTCTAACTGATTGAAATTATTAAAAGAGCCTCACGGTAACTCAATGTACCATTTGGTGGCAAGACTAATAAGAGTTCGTTGAAAAAGATGTAAGCGAATTGAATCATCAATTATTGAATTAGATGCACACCAGAGGTGATAAGTCATAACGTTGTTTGACGGATCCTCTCCTGACTTACCCTATAATTTTGGTATATCACTGGGCAACTTATGTGGCATTGGTAGCCAATACGGATGATAGTAAATTGGATCATTCGTAAGGAATGACAAATTAGGTAAATCCAAAGTTGCAATAAATGGTAACTGACAGTTAGGGTCACGAAAACCTTGAGTAACAAGAGTAGTTCCGAGAGGAGGATACCCAGGATAACTGGGAATCGGATTTGCATTAGGAATGGTATAACCTCCCAGGAAACCAGGATTAACCGGACCAAACTGTGGTTGTTGAGGCTATTGATAAGTATAGCTAGGATACGGTTGATACTGATAAACTGGGTTTTGTGAAACGGGACCAGATTGATACTGTCCCTGGTATGGTTGATATGTGAATTGTGGTTGAATCATGACAATTGTACTTGTAACATCTTGTCCTGTAGGTATCTGGACTAAAGTCTGAACTGTAGGTCCTGACTGGGGTACAGAGACTTGAGGAATTTGCAGGGACACAGGGATAGAAGAAACCGGAGCTACAGATACTCCAGAAACATGTGTTATAGGTTGAACAGATGTTGTATTAGTTGCAGTAGTTTGAGGCGGATTATGAGGTGTACTGGGCCCAGGCTGCTGAACAGAACCAAGTGTAGGGATTTGAACAGTAGGTTGGACCGGTTGCTAGGTTGGACCAGAAACCAAAGGCTGTCCAGGTTGAATAGATAATCGCACATTAGGTTGCATAGTCTGTTGAATTTGGGATGGATCCCACACCATGTTCATTCCGAGGTATTGTCCCATAGAAGGTTGTACATATGAAGGACCATAGCCTGGTTGAACGTAGGGTTGATAATTAAGTGGTAAATTTCCAACTCCTTGTACAAATGATTGACCAGAAGGCAGTTGAAAACCTTGAGTTGGGTATTGACCTTGAGGTTGATAACCCTAAGGCGCGTACTGAATCTGGGGTTGATAAGGACCTTGAGGAATATACTGAGTCTGGGGTTGACCTTAGGGTATGTACTGTCCTAAAGGTTGATAACCTTGAGGTATGTACTGTCCTTGAGGTTGTTCTCCAAAATAATATTGTCCTACAGTTTGTCCTGGGAAAAAATTACCCTGAAATTCCCCCCCAGGCAGTAATTGACTGCCTTGAGGTTGCCCCCTAGGTGGTAACTGACTGCCTTGAGGTTGCCCCCCAGGCAGTAACTGACTATCTTGAGGTTGCCCCCCAAGCGGTAACTGACCACCCTGAGGTTGAGGATTTGGAATGTTACCAAAAATCATAAATATTTTCTCTGTGTTCGACATTTCAGTTTTAATTCCATTAAGACCAGATGATAATAATTGTTGAGTCGGTCGAGGAGTTGCTCCTGAGAAAGTACCAGAGAGAGCCTAGTACCCCGAAGGAATAGAAGGACCACCATAAAAAAATGTTTCTGGAGTTTGGGAAAACATAGATGACTCTCTTGACATGATCGATGAAGGATAATAACCTCTGGGCATAGGATGAAAAGGAATTCGAGGTGGTGAAAAAGCAAGACCCGGATTTTCTAAAAAGTTTGTCAAAGATAAATACCAAGCATCACTCCTAATAGGGCTATATAAAATGGATTCACGCTCCCTAAGATTGAAATACTGTGGGGATTCGGGAAGAGATACCTCTTCATCTGGACTGGCAAGTTCTTTAATAGAAATGAGGCCAGATGGAAGATCTTCAGTAACAATATTTATTACCCTAGTTGAACCAGGATCGCTAAAGGTTGGAGTAATAAATCTTGAGGATGTTTCCAAAATAGAAGGTTCAGTGTCAAGTTCAGAAATTTTAGATTCTTCATCTAGTTCACTGGAAGGAGAAATACTACTAGTAGCTTCAGAAACTGAAATCGGCTCTTGAATATGTTCTGTCGTGGGTATTTTATGATCAGGATGAACAACTATAGATGAAATTCTGACTTTTGTTGATCTAATTCTACCGCTACTAGATGATACTAGAGCACGCAACCCTTCAAGCTGACTTGGTGTATACTCAGGGGGCTTCCTTTGAAGTCTTTGGGATTTTCTCGGTAATTCTGCCACGATTAAATATTAATCAATCACATGAAAAAAAAGAAAATTTCAATAAAAAAACCTAAAGTGTCTAAAGAAACAAAAATATGAATCACATGCCTAAAAAAATCTAAGAGTTCAAACCATGCACAAATAGTAAATTTCCATACTAAAAACACTAGTTGGTGATGAAATCCAACTTAGTAGAAGTTTAATACAGAAAGGGCGGTTGGAACAGTTACCCTGACAACCTGCTTAATGAAACAGACTGGCACACGTTTCTTCACAAAACCATCTCGAGTGAAGAGAACCCCCCAGAGAGTCCAAGTGAGTCTAGTTGATGTCTGCTCCACGTACAGTGAGATATTTCCTTCATCGTCACCTTAGGAAATAATCTTAAGCTTATGGACACTAAGGTTACCAACAGTAACAAATACAACTGGGGGAACAGTCTACGATCCGATTCCACGCGCAAGGGCAGAGTAACAAAGCTCAATCCCCTTATAGGCTCCTTGACATGGTCAATCCAAGGTTTACCGACAAGTGAACCTAGGCTCCTCGACAATGGTTAATCCAAGGTTTACCATTTGTAATGCGCACAAATCTTCTATCTTTCCCAATGAAACAAAATTGATTGTCTCAATGGTTCGGACATGATCTCGTGATTAACTCCTTTAAGAGAAGCTTCCCAGATTGTACCAATTACAATTGGATTTATTTCCTACCACAAGATTTATCTACTTGTTTTTTTTTACTATCTTGGAGAGTTAATTACTCCCCACTCCAAGATACTAGCGTAAGCTATATTGGTGATAAGAGCCCTAGAAATAAAAGATTACTAGATCAATTTTAATTAAGTGTTGTTTTTATGGGTTTTTATTTAAGTCAATAGGTATGGAAATGAAACTTCGATGGTGTGAAGACTCAACTTCCAAACACACTAAAAAATGCACCTAAAATGATAAACAATTCGTTTTTCTTTCAATGAAATTCTAGCTAAAGAAAGAGTTCGAGAATGCAATTCATTTTAAGAGATAATTCTTTCTTTGAACACGAAGAATAAATGGAAAGAAAATCTTTTTGTTTTTTCAATAAGAACTCAAAACGAGACAAATAATCAATGCTCACAATAAATCCCTTTCACTTTCAAAACTTGAAACTACAAAAACAACTTTCCTTCAAAAGAGATCTACAAATTCTAAAAAGCACTCAAAACTACAAAAAACTAATTTTGAGATCTACAAAATTTGAAAATCTAATTGAATAAAAGCTTTAATTTTTTTTTGAGAATGTTTTACTTAGTTTTTCAGTAAACTAAGGATTCATTTGCCTAGAATAAAAAACAAATCAAAAAACATCCAGATATGGTTCCTTTTGTAAAAATGAAATTCAGAACTTATAACAAAGCTTGTTCAAAGATTTGCAAAGAGAAAACTAAATCTATTTCTCAAAAAGGATGTATTTTACAACTAATTCAGACTCATCAAGAAGACGAAAAGACCAGTGTAATCTGAGGTATTTCAAGCTTCCAATCTTTGAGTCACTACAGAGACCAAGCGAAAACCAATCCAAGTATGAAAAACTTCTAGAAAATCACTCAAAACACAAATACTGTTGGAACTCACTCACAAGAGGTTTTTGATAGGAAAAATACAGATCTGGGTAGATACTAGAAATCCTAAATCAAATTAAACATAAACTGGAAGAATAAATCCAAATTTTTTGAAAAAAAATTGATAGGGTCCGCAGGCCCCAGAAGTAATAGGTGCGGTCCCGCATTGGTTACTCAAGGAAAGTGCGAAACTGCCCGCACTGTGTAAGAAAAAAAAGTGCGGTCCCCAGAAAATTTCAAGAAAAAAACAAAAGACTTCAAAACTTTCCAAAGAAAATTAAACCTAAGCTACCCAGGCGTGTATCCATCAATCAAAAACCAGAAAAATCATTTTCTCAAGTCAAAACAAAGGAAAACCAAAAACAAGAATCCTTCCCCAGCGGATTCGCCAATTTGTTGACCGGATAAATCAATCTTGTGGACAAGATCGATCTCCCTAGTACCAAAAGGTAATCTAGCAACAAACAACCAAATAAACCTATCTTTCTCTAGACATATGCGATTTACAAAAGAATACTATAAAGTTGTTAAGGTCTTATCGTAGATCGAATGCGTGTTCGAAGTAGTTGTCCTTCGGTCACTTGAAGGATTTATCTTTAAATACCTGCATTCACAAACAAGCAAACATTAAATAGAAATTGTATAGTAAATATTATAAATCATGCCTATCACGGTGATCAAGGAATCCATGAAATAAACAGTTAATTAACAGCTTATTGAGAAAAATGAATTCATTTGTATTAACTTTGAATAAAGAAAACCTTACAACCTTAGCCTTGATGTTGAAGGCCTTCTCAGGGTCCGAAGCAGGAATCTCCTCTACTCTGAAAAGCCTTCCACTCTTCCAACTGAGACATATAGAGGTATGTGATTTTTCCTCACAAAATCTCAATTAAATGAGTCTGAATCCCAACAACACTTTACCTCAAATAATTCTAAAGCTTGAACTCCCCTTGAGGCTACCCAAGGCCTCTTTTTATAGTGCAAAAGAGGAGGTTTCATTTCCAACTATGAAGGGATATAATACTCCTTTAAAGGGATAATCTCCTCACATCAAGGGGTTAGCTCCTTAAGTCAAGGGATACATGAACCTCAAAAGAGAGGTTCTGCCACTGCAAGATTCATTTCAAAGGCTTCTAGAGATTACTGAAAGTGAGATTTTTGAGTTTATTTGCGCCTTTTTAATCTTATACAGGGGTCCGCACCCTTAACACAGAGAAAGTGCATTCATGTACACAGGATTCATGAACATTAGGTGCGGGACCGTAGGTAAGACAAAGAGAAATTGTGATATCAGAGTTTTAGAGAATTTTGAGAGCTTTTCTCTTATTTTAAGGCTTGACATGAGGAAATGATGTGTTAGAATTGCAAAGGAGGAAGTATGAGTGATAATGAGCTCATACAGATAGCAGAATGTCAAGATGACAATTTTTAGTGCAATAAGGACGAAGTGAATTTGTGAGAAAATTTCAAGTGGGCCCTAGTAAATTCAAAGGTAAGCATCCCTTTAATTTTTTTGATTATGGAAGAGTATGTCTTATGCATACAAATTTCCATATAAATAAAATCAAGATAAAGGAAAAGTAAAGGATGTTGACAAGAAAAATGGCAAAAATAAATTCTCTACTGAGAAAATTTTATATTCTTATCAATATAGCCAAAGCACATATGATGAACAAGAAGATAGAGATTCATATTCTAACACTAGTTACAAACACTTATGGATCTTAAAGATCAATTAACTAGTGAATCAAATAGCTGTAAAGAAGATGATTTAGTGAAAACATTGAAGGAAATTGATAGACTTAGGAACTAAAACAAAGAACTAGAAACAAAATAAAGTAGTATTGTCAAGAAAATGAAATTGTTAATGTCTCAATTAGTAGCATCCAGCATAAGAAAAAAATACTTAGAAAAACAAGTTCAAGAAAAGGAAAGGCATTGTGAAAAGTTAGAAACATAAATTGTAACTGTAAGGGAAGATTATGGTAAACAAATAAATGGGTAAAGGCATATGAATCACTATAAAATATTACTAATACAAAAAACTCTCCTCTAATTAAGACAAGAGTTGGATATCCACATGATGATGAGGATCCATAAAATAATGAATCAAGTCACTCATGAGATATGAACACATCAACATAAGGAAAATTGTATCAAGTCCTTCAAGATCAATCCCTAGGTATAAAATATGGTTTTAGGGATATTGTTTCACTTGTAACTCAATTGGTCATAAGAACACTAATTGCAGGTCAAGCGATTATAATGGAAGCTCATAAGACTCTAGCTACAAGAAATGTTTTAACCAAACGAATATTGAACACATGATAAACTATTGCAAACATATTTGGAGGAATAAGGAGCAACAATTAGAGATGTAGGGAATATTTTCCTTAGTGTAGTCCATCATCCTTAAAGCAAACTTCTAAAAATGTTTGCAAAATTAAATATGACGTACATAGCCTCATGAAAAGAAGATGACGTCTATTAGTTCCATAAGATCAATGGTCTATTATCTCAGGGGGAGATATGCATGTTTATCATGATGATGATTCTCTATGTTGTTTTTATATTCTTTTGGGAATGTTTATATCACTAATATTACATCTAATGAGTTAACAATAATAAAGAATATACATGACATGTTCAGGAGGAGATGTGGTTATGAAAAATATATATTTTAAATTTTTTATGTGGTTATTATGGATGAAAATTGCATATGTATGCGGGTTATTACTTATACAATAACGTATGCTTCTCTATGGTGATTAAGAAGTGGCACAAATTTAGGGGGAGATTCACATATGTTTCACTAGCCCATTATTGGAATTCTGGTTCAGATATTGATTTATTGTAGACTATTAATGATTCCCATATGTTTCTTAGGAATGATTTTGGTTCATGAGGAGATCAAGAGCTTTTTCAAAATATTGTGTTATTTATGTTGTTGATATGGTTCTTTGATGCATTTCTTTCTGATGAGAAGGATATGATGCCATGAAAATTGATAATGAAGGGTTAGAATAGGTTCAGGGGGAGAATCTTCTATGCTTGTAATGGTTAATTGTTGGTGTTAGGGTCCTATAATTTATAGCATCTCAAGGTGATTGGATATTTTATCTCAGTTATTTGATATTGTAAATAATATTTCAATTTGCAAATGATTTCAAAAAAAAATTATATAAAAGAAAATGAAAAGAGGATTTTTAAAAAATAGAATAAAGACAAAAGAAAAGAAAAGAAAAAGGGTGAAAAAAATGAAAATAAGATGAGAACCCCACAAAAGAAAAAAAAAAGGAAATAATATTGAAAGTGATGCAAATTTAAATGTGACTACTTATAGATAGTTTCATTCTGTTAAATAACATGAAGTTCGTGTGCAGCTTGTTCCAAATGGCACAATCATTAGTCATTTTTTTAATCATACAATTTAATCATGGTTAAACAAGTTTAAATTTCTGTAAATTAGATTAGAGAATAAGCTTAGACAAATTGTTTAATCTTGGATAATGTTAGTTAGGTAGAAAATGATGTTGTTTCAATTGTGTAAGTTGAATCAATGGAGAAATAGGGGATAGGATAGAACATGCTTTAGTTTTTCATAAGAAGTGAAATAAGGGTTTTCTAGTTTAAATACACCCTTAGGAAGGAATGAATAAAATAGTTAGTTTTAGCACTAGGTGGAAAATTGGAATTCAAAAGATAAATGGGGTTAATTTGGATTCAAAAGGCTTATTGGTGAAATTTTAGTTTAAATTTAGAAACATTATATAAAGGTGCAAATGGTTAATATTTTATTTGATTAGATGCTTATCCAAAGTCTCCACCATATTTCAAAGTCAACTAAAAGACAAATATCATTTTTTTCTTGTGATTAAAGTGTGTGTATCTCTTGTTCGCTCGATCCACTACATCGCCAAATCAACTGGTCATAATCATTTTCACCTCCCCCACCATACTATTCTACCTTTACCATCTAGGGGGTCAGAAAATACGGTTTTCTCCAGTTGGGTCCCACGCTACATGGCACCTTCACCATGTTTCACACCCCCTTGCCTCATACCACTTGCCACCCTCGCCCCCTCCAAAAATCATTCCCCCTCATCCCTTTCCTGTTGTCCCTACCCCCGATCCTTCCTCCACTCATTCCCTGCCACGTGGTCCTATCCATTACCCAATCAATCCCCTTCCCGGGAAATTACCATTAAATGTATTTAATTCTCTCGGGTAACAGTTTGAATCCAACGAACCTACACCTACAATGGAAAACCCCTGAAATAATTAAAAACCCAATTAAATCCCAATTTCTTCTTTCTACTACGTAATTATCTGCAAATTCATTCTTATTTTTAGGTTCTCTAGTGCAAAGTGACCATCTTATATCAGTAAAGAACCCGATAAAGCACTTAGTGTCCCAATTCCTTCTCTAATCAGCAATAAAACCTACGATCAAGCAACCAAAGCCCCAATTCTTTCTCTCATCAGCAACAGACTTGAAACATTCCCAGTAATCCTTTATTCTTCTCCCTGTTCGGTTCAATTCTCCATTAATAAATATGCTTCCCAAGAAGAAAAACCAAGAGGCTTTTTTCAATCCTTTGATCCATCCACCTGTAGATTTAGACCCTAACCCCTTCATTGACTGAGATTATAAAATTTTTGAGACACAGTGTGAGATAAAACTCTTTGAACTCTATTATTGTCTTGAAGAAATTTTTGCGGATAAAACAGATGAAATTGGACTCTGAGAGTCCAATCTCCCCCACTACATTTTTCCCCAAACCTTCCATTCTCCTGAATTCACATGAAAATGCCAAGCTTGCTATGTCCCTAACCAGAGAAAAATCATATCCCCTACTCGTGAAATTATCTTCACCATTACTACCAAAGCCATAGATCAAATGATGTAGGCCCCCTCTATGGAAAACAATACCCAATTCTCAATAGAAGCATTGGAAGAATTATACCAAAAGCTTGATTTTTCTAAGAGAGACCAATTTTTTGACCTTTTCCTACCTAAAAAAATTCAATTACCAAGGAAATATCCACCATATCCTTCCTCAGTTTTCCATGTTCAAGATAAAAAAATTATATCTGTGATATCCTACATTTTGGGCTATTATTATGATTAGTGGATAGATGAACCCATCTTAGGTTTCCTGCCCATATTTTCCACAAACAATAAACCTTCTATTATCTTCGATTTCAGTCAATTTCTGGCTGATAGAATTCATGAACAATTCCCGAATTTACCAACTGAGGGAGTGTTCCAATATACTTCAATTTTGGTTTACATGTTTATATATTAACAAGCAGGCATGTTTAAATTTTCCATGCATAAGTTATATGAAGAAGGGAATCATAGTTAGTCATATTCTGGACTTCCCTAGTGATGAAGGAGAAGGATGAATTCACTTAAAAAAAATACATTGAGCAGCTTATACACCTAGCAATGAGTGTGTTAAGGAGATTAGCAGAGCCAAGGATTAGTGAGGAGATAAAAATAATTTTACCCAATAGAGCATGAATATACTGGAGACTGGTACTTGTACCAGAATTACACTGAAATTAGAGTGTATGGGTGTGAGTTCGCACCATAAAAGTTACCAAAATACCTCCCCATGAAGATATTTGCACTATAATACATCAAAAAAATGCTTAATTCAGATGAGATACAGTTTGTTTTAGCAAAGAAAAAATCACAGTTTAGGATCAAGACATAGATTGGTTCTTTTGTATGTACCAACATATCAGTAGAAGAAGAAGCATATAAGCTTGTTAAGGAAATGAATTTTAGCTTAATTTTCACATGGTCCAATGACCCTCTGGGTCAATTTTCAAAATGAGAGTATAAAACAAAACTACTCCATATACTCATACCTAGAGGCCTGAAATTGAGAGATATGTGAACCCATTGACTTAGGTAGCAAATACTTTGTAAGAAGCTGAGGAGAAACTTGTTTCTGCCTCCACTTAACAAACTCCCATTCCTCAGAGAAATTAATCAAGAGACAAGGAGAATAAGAGTTTCCTTCAGTGAGAGACAATGCAGGGGAGGAGTTTACTAAATTGAACCCTAAAAAAATTCAGAAAATAAGCTAGAACAAGAAGTTTCCATGATAGTCAAGCAAACACCATCATCCTCTCAGGCAAGCAGTAAATTTATTGCATCTCGAACAGCATCATCAGTGTCCCAAGAGCATCATGACACAGTCCAGACTACAAAGTTTGTTCAAGCAGAGAAGGAGAGGAGCATTTTTGACAGATTTAGAGAAATCAAATTTAAGAATGAGATTCTTAAGAATAACACTTATACTCAGTTTTGGAAGCAGACTTAAAGCTCATAGAGTAGATTACTTTCTTTTTTTTATTCAGAGAAAGGGAGGATGTAGATGGCCTTCCTTGAGGCTCAAATCCCATAGCCTAAATCAACATCACAATATAAGGAGACATATTTTTAGTTTCACAGAAAATACATATATCCCATTGACCAAATGGAGATGCATAAAAAAACTGTTGAAATTATCTGTTCCACTCTAACCAATACGACTATGACTATTTCTAAATTTCAAGTTTCACTTTCCAAAATTCAGTCCCAGCTGAAAATGGAGAATATTTCTTCTCTAGTAAAGGATGCCAGGATCAAATCCTTAGAGGATTTAGTAGTGAAGATGGGTTATGATCCAAAAAAAATGAAAGTTGTAGAGGAGTTGATAAAGAAAAATGATTTTGACATTGCTACATTGAGGAAGCAGTTAAAGTTTCTAGCAACTGAATAGCCTCTCAGAAAAGACATTGAGGGATCAGAGACTAAAAAATGATACTTGATGAAGTTAATCATGGAAAAACATGCTCAGATTAGACAGATGGAAACATAGCTAGAGAAAATGATTAAGGAAAAGGAGTATAGTTCAAAAGTGTCCATGGTTCCCCTAGATGTTGTACCTCTCACAACAATTCCCACCACATAAACTACAACATCAACAACACCTTCTACAAAATATATAGAGGCTGCTGACCAATTGACAAAGGCTATTGATAAGTTGTCAATTCAGGCAGAGGATATTCAAAAATTGCAGGGACAAGTCAAAGCACTATAAGATCAGAAGACTAGGAGTGAAGCTTCACATCTTGCTGAAGCTTAAAAATCTTAGAGGCTGATAGAAAGGCTACAAAAATCATCGAGACCATAATTTATTGGACATACCTTGGACCAAGCCAAGGAAATCATTTGGACATATATTATGAATTATATTGCTGAAATTTGGCCATGTATCCATATTAATTTTAGAAGGACTTGATTAAGAAATCAATAGAGGCTATTACATAGATCAGAGAACAGTTGGGTGACATGCCTACTAAAGCTACAAACATCATAAAGTTCCTAAATTCAAAGAATAAGTAAGAGTTGGATGATTCAGGAATTGATGATAGGAAAAAAACAATTTTGGAGGTAAAGAAGACTCTGACTAAAAGGAATCTTATTGCTTAGTTGGAGGAAAAGTGTTCGAGTCTGGAAATAGAAGTAAACAGATTTTTCAACAAGATAAAAGATTTAAATCAGAAAGGCTTACCCAATTTGTTTGTAATTAATGATAAATTAATTACTCATGAAGATTATATTAAAAAGTTGAAGGAGGTAGCCAGAGATAGTTCCAAGTTTGCTATCAAAGCCAGCATCATAGGTAGAGAATTCCTGGAAACAATGGGAAATGATTTCTTTATCCAGTATGAGGAAAATCAAATTTTCGTGGTAAGCCCAACATTCACAAAGTATACTGAGGTTGATGAGATTTATCGGAAGGGAACCAAATTAACCATTCCAAATGAAGACAGATGGGACAAACTCTATGAATTACTAGATTGATTGGTAATTCATATGCAGTGAAAGGATACACCAACACAACAATAAGGCCAATTCATCAACAAAATCCTCCAAAAAAAAGATACCTCTCAAATGTAGTTATCCACCTAGCCTATGATTCTGCAGAGATCGATAATTTTTTTTAGAATAGTGCGAAATATACATTGTCTGTTGAGACAACGATTTTCTAATTATTTTGTAACTATTGTATAAATACTTCACACTTTGAAGTATTCTGGGTTGATTGTTGAATATAATTTTCTCCAAGTTATTGTAATTTTATGGTTGCTGGATTCATGAATAATACAAGGACATTCTTCACAGGATTCATGTAGTGTACGAATTGGTGATGTGTTTCTCTTGTTCATGTGTTTATTCATTATTTTCTTTCACTATTATTTCTTAAAATCTTAATTACATTACAGAAATGGTGATGAATAGTATTTGTTGAAATATGCACCCTATTATGGTTGTAGGTAATTTATGTGTTTTCTTCTGAGGTCAAATTAAGGAATTATTAATTGCTACTTAGTTTCTATTCAACCTTTATTTTCTTTTGTTTCATATCATTTTAAAATTCTGAAAGATACAAATAGTGCAACCTAGCCTTCCCTGTGAAACTCCTTTCAAGTTTTATGCAAGTCCAATTAATTTTTAGACTCCATAGCCCAATGGAATTATAAGAATTCAATCAAGAAAACAATACAATAAAATCACAAACAAACAAACAACTGTACAATTCATAAATAGCCTAAAATATATATAAAAGAAACTTAAATTTTATAGAGAGATCCCTCTTTGAAGCTGGCATGGCTAGATCCCAGCTTCCAAAGCGGTTTTGACATTGTCCTCTGTGTTTACTCTGAAAATCTTAGAAATTACAGAACGACAAAAGTTGGCATTATGGTATCTTGAGAATTGTTTATTACATGATAGTGTCTATTATGAGTTCATGATTATTACTAATTTCATCAGTTTTATTTCATTACTTGCTAATGGAAAATACATGCTACTTCCTTTTTGTCGTTGCTACAACACCCCCTAAAATTCCACTATATTCAAATTTTGGATCCTACCTCGCTATCACATCAAGTGTCACCTTGGTCATCAATTTTTTTTCAAATCCTTATACGTTTCAATATTTCTGGAAAATTCTTAAGTGTCATCACATTTATTAGAACATTTATAGTACATTTCATGGTCATAACACCTTTATTTGTTGGCAAACAACACTTTTGGGTGTAGTCGCACAAAATTTGTCCATTGTACTTGGGGAGTGTTTGCAAGCTAGCATTTCAATGTATATTTACCATTTTTAAAGTGTTTATAAGTCTTATTTATGATTTGGTATGTGTCGCACATGATTTCATGTCTAAACTTATTATGTTCGACCCTTATTCTATCCTCTAGACTTAGAAAAATTTTGGTTTCACAAGTGATCCCATTAAGGAAAGGATTAAAAAAACGCACTCTTAATCCTTGAACAAGAATCCTTCATTGTTTAGAAGTGAAAAATGCACCCTCCAAGAGAACATAACACACTCTTAAGCATCAATCCCCTTCCTTATTTTGAACTGTGCCCTAAAGAATCAAGTCTCCCTTTGAGCGCACTCCTTCAACTCAAACAATTTCACCCTCCTTGAGTGCATGATAGCACTTTAAAGCCCTAAATCTCAACCCTTTAAACCTTCAAAAATGTTCCATGTTCCCTCCTTGGCCCTTTTCAGTGGATGAGTGCACCTTGAAGCCCTGAAGCCTCATCCTTTGTCATTTAATAGTGCACTTTGCACCCTCCTTGTCTCTCTTGAGCTCATAACACACTTCGGAACCCAAAATGATCATCCTTAATGCTTCAGACCTACACCATGCACTCTACATTAAGTTTATATCTCCCCTCTTGAGTGCATGAGTGTGTCCTAAAGCCTCGAAGCTTCAACCCTTCATCCTTTCATAGTGTGCCCTTTCGCCCAGAATTTCTTCCTGCTTTTCCCAAGTCCATTGTTAAGTCATGAATAGGAAATTTGTATGAAACATGTTAGGATAGGATATTTTTTAGGCTGTTGTTGCTTTCTATGAGTGATTACAGTTGCAGGTATTTCAAAAAATACATGGAAAGGATGCATTAATAATATCTAGCAAAGAGGGCAGTCAAAGGAAGCATTTGAGAATAAATAACTCATTGAAATCTTGATGATTGGAGAAACCCAAAAGACTCCATGAGATAAAATACCCTTTGGAGGATGAATACATCAACAACATGAAATTTTCATGCAATATCCAAGACACCAATGGAAACCATGTCACCTCTTGAAGAAATTCCATGTTATTTGTCATAACGAATCCAAGTGATAGCAAAAATGATGGACTAGTGCTAAGGAGAGCTGGTCTCTCTTTTCCCTGTCTTTACATTCACCATGGGAGTCTGCTCTACTTTCTTATTTCTTTTTCATTCATCAAATTCGTAGAATTTGATTAATGAAATACATAGTCAAATGTTATATACCCTCTCAAATAATATAACCCTCAGTAAATTAAATAGGTGCTCCAACCTATATCTCCCTTTTAAAAACACTTCAACTATTTCTTGAACCCTTACAAGAACATTCAAAGCCCTTTTATTTTATTTTCTTAAAACCCAAGTTGAAACCATTTTAAACGACTCTCTAAGGTTTAGACATGATATAATGAAACACATCAGCCTTCAGCTTATAACATCTACCTCATTTAACTCTATGAGCACGAATTTTTATTTCTTGTTACATTTCCACGGGGCCCACGCATCCACTATTCAATTAAATAAACATTTTAACAACACAAAACCGCCGAACATACCTTTGATTAAACTTCGTGCAACTTTGATTGCGATTTCCGTTTGATCTTCTGTCCTACAGATCAAACGATTAAGGCATCTCTCACATGTTTTCAAGGGTTGAGCGTTAACACTCCAGAAAAACATGAAATGGGTGGTATTATCTCGTCTACGTGGCCATTTCTAACTGGATCGGTTTTTTTTTTCAAAAACCACCACGGGCCCAAAAGCGGTGCGAAATTGGCCGTATTGGTTTGTAAAACCACCTATTGGCAATGCTAGTATTGAAACAGTGTTTCACTTAGAATTGTGCCGAATGTCTTTTTCTTCGTTAACATCATGTTTCGGTGTTTAACTATATCACTCCACTAACAGGGCTTCTATCACCTATGCACTCTAAGCGGATGGGTTCAATGCCTTAGACAGGGTCTCGCTATTCTTCAAATAAATAGAGAATTGCTAACAAAACAACGCACTCACTCTAACAGATAGAGTTCAATATTCTGTGGATAAGCAAAGCCTCTATTCGGCCTTCTTCAAAGCAGAACAAACACATTCAATTCTTCCACCGAGAGTATGAGTTCAAGACAGACAAGGAGAAATAAGGGAATTTCACATAGAATTGATCCTTCTGAAAATTATACACAGAGTTCACAAGTGAAGGAATGAGTCCTTCGAAAATATTGTTAATAACACACACAAATAGGCAATAAGTCTAAAACAGAGAACAATGCTTCTCAATTCAATCTTTCGCTGCCAAATCCCCCCCTCTCCATTGTATCAGGGGTTACATTTTATAAATGGTTACATGACTGTTCGATTCCTCCTTGAGGACTGTTTTATTCTTAAAAAAAGCTTAATTACATAATATTCTATCAACAGAAACTGAACAGATGGACATGAATCAAACTATTCAACTTCTACAGTTACTGAACTAACCGTAACTTCTCTAAGTGCAACAGACAGCTAAGGTATTGACACCTTGTTGTTACATTTCTGAATAATTTCAAAACCCTCTAGCCACAACATGTGGAAAATTCTCTCACATTGTTGGCTAGTGTCCAATGCCCCTGCATGAGACTCCTGAGGGTAATTTTCTTCATGGACTCGTGTTCATGAGCTCTTTCACAGAAATTCCTAGCTTCTGCAACATAACTTCAGTCACCCAAGTAGCATCTTCATCTGGTTGGTCCTTCCACTTGATCAGGTACTGGAAATACTCTTGTCCTCTAGTCCTTTTGAATACCTTCTTGTCCAAGATATTCTCTGGCTGTAATGACTGTGCTGGAGGTAACTGCTTTACCCACTCAATCTGTTCTTTATATGCTAGTCCTTCATCTGTGCCACCATCTTCATACCTGTAAAAATCTTCAACATTAAATATTGGAGATATCCCAACATCAGGAGGCAATTAAATTTCATAAGCATTAGCAGAAAATTTTCTCAGTATCTTGCATGCCCCTATTTTTTTGAACTTCAACTTGTTATATTGCTTCTTTGGGAATCTTTCCTTCCTCAAGTGTGCCAAAACCAAATCTCCAACTTCAAAATTGACTTATCTTCTATTCAAATTTTCTCTGCCCTTGTATTTGATGTTTCTGCCTTGTAGCTGTTGTTTTACCTGCTCATGTATGGCTTGGATCTCTAAAGCAAATTCTTCTCCATCAGCACTCCTCAACTCTACCTTTCCCAAGTTCCTCAGTTCAGATATTCCTCTGGGGTGCATTCCATAAAAAATATGGAATGGGCTTTTTCCTATACTTTTGTTTGGTGAATCATTGTATGCATACTATGCGTATGGAAAAATATGATCCCACTGTTTGGGATGCTCTCCTGCAAGGCTTCTCAAAGATTACCCAGAATTTTATTCACTACCTCAGTTTGCCCATTAGTCTGAGGATCATAAGCTAAGCTAAAGCTCAGATTAGTACCAAGATTCTTCCATAATGTCCTCCAAAAATGGCCAACAAATCTAGTGTCTCTGTCAGAAAAAATACTCTTGGGAAACCCATGTAATCTAACAACTTCTTTGAAAAACAAGTTAGCAACATGAGTAGAATCATTGGTTTTATAACATGGAATAAAGTGTGCCATCTTGGAAAATTTGTCAACTACAACAAAGATTGCATCATTCCCTCTCTGTGTCTTGGGAAATCCTAAAACAAAATCCATACTCACCATATCCAAGGGCATGTTTGGAATAGGCAATGGAATGTAAAATCATGCATTCTGGCTTCTCCCTTTTTCATATTGACAAATTTTGCAATTCTTCACAAACTTTTCCACTTCAGTTCTCATCCTTGGCCAATAATAAAAATGACTCAGCTACTCATAAGTTTTATCAGTACCAAAGTGTCCAGCAAGTCCACCACTATTCTTCTCCTTGATTAAATTCTCCCTCATGTAACATTTTGGTACACACAATTGGTTTCTTCTGAACAATAAGTCCTCCTACAAGAAATAATCCAACCACTGGCTTCTATCTGTCAAAACAGGGTTACAACATGCTTCAAATGCTTCTTTAAAATATGAATCTTTCTTATAAATTTCCTTAAGAAAATCAAATCCTACCACTTCAAATTGGTTTTCTTGAACAAGCATGTTTCTCCTACTCAAGGCATCAACTACCTTATTTTCTTGGCCACCTATATGCTTCAAAACAAAATTAAAACTCTGGAGATCTTCAACCCACTTGGCATGTTTATGCTTCAATTTAGGCTGCTGCATAATATATTGTAAATCATGATTATTTGAGTAAAGAAAAAATTCCTTAGACATTAAATAATGTCTCCACTTCTTCAATGCCTGCACAATTGCATAAAATTCTTTTTCATAAGAGGAATAATTTCTTCTTGTCTCATTCAGCTTCTCACTGAAGTATGCTATAGGCCTATCATCTTGACTGAACACAACTCCAATAAATTCTCCATTGGCATCACACTTCACTTGAAATGGTTTATTAAAATCAAGCAAAACTAGAATAGACTTTTCAGTTATCTTATGTTTTAAAAGCTTAAAATTTTTCTCTGCTTCATCAATCCATTTAAATGGTTGTTTGTCCTTCTTTATTATTTCTATGATGGGTGCATTTATCTTGCTAAAATTCCTTATAAATTTTCTGTAAAAACTGGCAAGTCCATGGAAACTTCTTACCTAAAAAACATTTCTCGGTGAAGGCCACTCCACAATTGCCTTGACCTTTTCTGGATCCATCTTAAGTCCTTCAGCAGAAACAACAAAACCTAGATATACTAGCTCCTCTTTCATGAATGAACACTTCTTTAAATTTATCAACAACTTCTCTTGATGTAACTTCTTCAAGACATAATTAAGATGCCTTAAATGTTCTTCCTTTGTCTTGCTGAAAACTAATATGTCATCCAGATACACTATTATGAATTTACCAATAAATTCCCTTAACACTTCATTCATGAGCCTCATAAAAGTACTAGGTGAATTTGTTAACCCAAAAGGCATTACCAACCACTCATACAATCCTTCATTTGTTTTAAAGGTTGTTTTCCATTCATCACCCTCCTTTATTCTAATTTGATGATATCCACTTTTCAAATCTAATTTTGAAAAATATTTTGCTCCACTCAAACAGTCCATTAAATCTTCAATTCTAGGCAAAGGGAATCTATAACTGATTGTTATCTTATTGATTGCTATGTAATCAGTGCACATTCTCCAACCTCCATATTTCTTTGGGCTTAGCACTGTAGGTACTACACATGGACTCAAGCTTTCTCTAATCAGACCCTTGTCTACCAATTCCTACACTTGTTTCCTGATTTCTTCATTCTCTGTGGGAGTCATTCTGTATGCTGCTTTTTTTGGCAGATTTGATCCTGGGATCAAATCTATCTGATGGCTGATCTTTCTTACAGGTGGCAATTCATTAGGAAAATCATCCACAACAATATCAAAATAATTGTCCAGCATTTCTTGAATTTCAATTGGAAAATTAGAAATTTTGGTGGAAGTAAGTACTACTTTAGGTTTGCAAAATAAAGAAAAATTTACCTCTTCATCTTCGTTCTGCTTTAAGTACTCTTTTCCACTCAGCAATAAGGTCTTTGGATCAGAATTTCTGCTTGATGGTTCTCCCTCCTCCATAGGTATCAATGTGTGATGCACTCCATCCTTGAAGAACTTGTAAGTGTTCTTCTTACCATCGTGTACTGCTGCTCTGTCATACTGCCAAGGTCTGCCCAACAGTATGTGACACACATCCATACGCATCACATCACACATGACCTTGTCTTTGTAGCTGCCCATCTGCAACTCTATCTCACATTGCTTCTTCATAATCAGCAGGTGTCCTTTATGAAGCCATGACACCTTATAGGGTGTTGGATGTTCCCTTGTCTTCAATTTTAGTTTCTCTATCACCTCTGTAGAGACCAAATTTTCTGTGTTGCCACTATCAATAACCAACTGACAACATTTCCCTTGGACTTTGCACACACTCCTGAACAAATTCTTCCTCTGTGCTAGTTCAACAAGTTCTTTTGCTTGCTTCAACAGGACCTTATTGACCACCAAATATTCTCCCTTCTCTGGCAGAATTTCCTCTTCAGTTTAGATAGCCTTGCTGTCTCTTCTCCATCCTGAGCAAAAATTGCATTTATCTAGCCTGTACCCACATTCTCTGGGCATTTATATTGTTTATGCCCCACTTGGTGACATCTGTAACACCTCACTTCTCTTCCTCTGTTTCTGCCTCCTCTTCCTCTGTAGGAACCCCTTCTGCCCCTTGCATCACCCTCTGTGGATGCATTCTGAGGTGAGCTGCTGCTAGCTCCATCCCTTGGTGCTGTAGACCTTCCTCTACCACCCCAACTTCCATTTCCTCAGAAAGTACCTCTTCCTTTGGCAGACTGCTTTCTTAGGAGTTTCTCTTCAGCTTTCAAGGCCATTTGATAAGCCTCTTCAACTGTCTTAGGAGACAAAATACCTATCTCATCTTGGATCTCCAACTTGAGACCATTCACATACCTGGCAACTTTCTCTGCTATGTCCTGGAATTGTCCAACTCTTATACTTACTCTATAAAAATCTTCTGTGTATTCTTTCACTATCAGCAATCTCTGTCTCAGGTTTTGCATTTGTCTAAACAATGTAAGCTGATAATCACTAGGCAAAAACTTACCTCTCAGTTTTGCCACCATTTTGGTCCAACTCTTGATTGGTTGTTTACCAACTCTCCTTCTCTCTGCTTACACTCCATCCCACCAAAGTGATGCATGTCCCTTCAACTTTGTCACTGCAAATTTGACTTTTTTGTCTTCACCCATCTCTTCATAATCAAAGCATTTGTTCATCTCATTGATCCAGTCTATCAATTCCTCTGGATTCAACCCTCCTGCAAAGCTTGACACTTCAAGTCTAGGCTTGAATGTAGACCCCAGAACAGACTTAAAGTGCCTCAACTCAAGAGGAATCTCAACATTCTCTCCTGCCTCTTCTTCAGTTTCAGGTTCACTGACATCTTTAGGATCTCTTGGGTGGCCCAATTCCACCGCATCTAGTATGGCTTGGACCTAGTGCAAGGTCTCCAATACTTCTGCATTGGCTACTGGCCTGCCTCTTCTTCTACGAGCACCTATGGCAACTCGAACAAGCATGTTAGAATTATTCTTCTGGTTTTTTTGGAAGTCAGTTTAGTTGCTGCAAATGTCTTGAAATCTGCTTTGATACCACTAATGATAGAAAAAATTATGGACTGGTGCTAAGGAGAGCAGGTATCTCTTTTCTCTGTCTTTACATTCACCACAGAAGTCTGCTCTACTTTCTTATTTCTTTTTCATTCATCAAATTTGTAGAATTTGATTAATGAAATACATAGTCAAATGTTATATACCCTCTCAAATAATATAACCCTTGGTAAATTAAATAGGCGCTCCAACTTATATCTCCCTTTTAAAAACACTTTTACTATTTCTTGAACCCTTACAACAACATTCAAAGCCCTTTTATTTGATTTATTTAAAATCCTAGTTCAAACCATTTTAAACAACTCTCTAAGGTTTAGACATGATATAATGAAACACATCAACCTTTGGCTTATAACATCTACCTCATTTAACTCTATGAGCATGACTTTTTATTTCTCGTTACATTTCAACGGGCCCCACAAATCCACTGTTCAATTAAATAAACATTTTAATAACACAAAACCGCCAACCATACCTTAGATTAAACCCCGTGCAACTTCGATTGCGATTTCCATTTGATCTTCCGCGCTCTAGATCGAACGGTTCGAGAAGCTCTTGCATTTTTTCAAGGGCTGAGCATTAATGCCCCAGAAAAGTGTGAAATGGGCGGTATTAGCTCATTTACGTGGCTATTTCTAACTAGATCGGGTTTTTTTTTTCAGAAACCACCACGGGCCCAAAAGCAGTGCGAAATTGGTAGTATTGGTTTGTAAAACCACCTATTGGCAAGGCTGGTATTGGAACAATGTTTCACTTAGAATTCCGTTGAATGTCTTTTTCTTCGTTAACACCATGTTTCGGTGTTTAACTATATCACTCCACTAACAGTGCTTCTATCACCTATGCACTCTAAGCGAATGGGTTCAATGCCTTAGACATGGTCTCGCTATTCTTCAAATAAACAGAGAATTACTAACAAAACAATGCACTCACTCTAATAGATAGAGTTCAATATTATGTGGATAAGAAAAGCCTCTATTTGACCTTCTTCAAAGCAGAACAAGCACATTCAATTCTTTCACCGAGAGTATGAGCTCAAGACAGACAGGGAGAAATAAGGGAATTTCACACAGAACTGATCCTTCTGCAAATTATACATAGAGTTTACAAGTGAAGGAATGATTCCTTCGGAAATATTGTCAATAAAACACACAGATAGGCAATAAGTCTAAAACAGAGAACAATGCTTCTCAATTCAATCTTTCACTACCAAATCCCCCCCTCTCCACTGTATCAGGGGTTACATTTTATAAACTGTTACATGACCGTTCGGTTCCTCCTTGAAGACCGTTTTATTCTTAATAAAATCTTAATTACATAATATTCTATCAACAAAAACTGAACAGATGGACACGAATCAAACTATTCGACTTCTACAGTTACTGAACTAACTAGAACTTCTCTAAGTGCAACAGACAACTATGGTATTGACACCTTGCTATTACATTTTTGAATAATTTCGAACCCCTCTAGCCACAACATGTGGACAATTCTCTCACATTGATGGCTAGTGTCCAATGCCCCTGCATCACCAAGTCATAATTAATAGTGAATTATCATGTCCTCAACACATGATGATGTGGAAATTATGATCTAATCATGAAATCATTGTGAAGAAAAATAAGTGGAAGTCTAGGAGTCATGTATGGAAAAAAGAGCCATATATAGAAGTCTAAAATACATGCAACTACAAGAGTCATATGTAACTTCAAAAGTAATTTGGAAATCTAAGGTTTCTAGAAGTATAATGGTCATCAGAAGCTGGAAATTCAAGGGTCAGGTGGGTAAATAAGGTCATGCCTTAAGTTATAAAAGGATACCCATTACTCAATAAAATTACTTTTAACCTTGGCTTCTCCCACAAGGTGTTATAGAGATAGAGATAGTACTTTTGGGAGCAAGTAGTGGCTCTAACACTCCAATATTAGAGCTAGTGATGTTCATTGTACTTATGTGTCTTGGGAATTTTTCTTAATACTTGAAGCCATTTGGCCAACACATTTTCATGCATGAATCATGGATTTTTGATACTATTTTTCTAATGATAGCAGTTTATGTTGGATTTCATACATACTAAATTAATTGAACTATTTGTTGGCATGTGTTGTCCTTGATGGCAACCTAATTGATGAAATAAGATTGTTGGTGATATGATGCAGAGTGTTGAACTTGATGGCAACCTACTTGATAAAGTTGATGACAACCTACTTGATGAAGTTGTCCTTGATGGTAACCTACTTGATGAGTTAAGGGGGAGATTGTTGGAAATGTGATACAATGTATTGACTTTGATGGAACCTGCCTGATGACGATTGTCTTGATGAGTTGTTAATGATGTAAATCTAATGTATCTACAAATCAATTCAGAAGTAAGTGCTAGAATAATGTTGAACAAGGTATGTCACAAGTCATACGCGGGTTTGTTAAGGATAAGTTGCGTCTGTACGCAGAAATGTACGTGACAAGTAGCGTATGCCCATTTGCGCTCTAAATTTAGGAAACCAGGGGACATTACCATGGTATTGACCCAAAGTATTGAGCGCTTGATTATATATTTGATCCCGTCCAGGAATACCATCGGAAGTTGTGTGGTTTTGGCTCATGGTATTAACAAAAGATAAATCTATATAAGGAGAAGAAAATCATTGTGCAAGGGTGTGCATAAGTCTGGGTTTTAATGAATGCTTCACTCTGAAATATATCTGAATGGAATGGGTAACAGTTAGCTGATAGATCTGAATTCATAATGCACCTATGAAGAAAATGATGAAGAGGGATCTCTAGATCTGAAATTTATATGTATTTTCTAGATCTGTTTATGGAATGTTTAGATCTGAGATGAGGCGAAATAATTTATGAAGTAAAGAATGAAATCTGAGTTTTTTATCTGATCTGAAGAGCTGCACAGTCTTGAAAATTTACAGATGTATACGCAGGTTTGCTTCAGTAAAAGCGCGTGTATACGCGGGTCTACTTAAGGAAAAGCGCGTATGGGCAGTTAGGGTTTTCTGAAGAATGCACAGAAGTATACATGGGTCGATATGCATGAAAGTGCGTACATATGCAGGTTAAGTGAAGTAAAAGCGCGTATGGAATCTAGGGTTTTATGAAGTAAGTGGAATAAAATGTCTAATCTGTTTTGCTGTTTTACTATTATCTGTCAATGATGTATTCATATAGAAATGGGTTGTTTGAATGATGAATATGTTGCTGATTATGTTAATTGAAGATCAAGTCGTTGGTTTATTGGTTGATGATTCAATGAATGAATTGATGGGGTTATAAGTTTCAGTTTGATGAATTTTGAGCTTAAATGTGTGGAGTGGGTCCAGTCTGAAAATATGATGAAAGGTGGCCTACAAGTTGTGTTGTATGGAAGCTGTTGGATGCAGTATGAAAATTGATGAAACGTGGTTCATGGTGGTGCTGAGGGTCGAAGCCTTCAGTGAGGGGGTTGTAGCTCCCTTCCAGTGGTAGCTGGTAAACGAGTGCAGGGGGTAGTGGCTCCCTTCCAGGAGAGGCTGGTAAACGAGAGCAGGGGGTAGTGGCTCCCTTCTAGGAGAGGCTGGTAAACGAGAGCAGGGGGTAGTGGCTCCCTTCCAGGAGAGGCTGGTAAACGAGAGAAAGTTGTAGCCTTCTATCGGTGGGTGCCTGCGTGCTGGTATGAGTCTGCGCCAGTACATGGTTGTAAGAAGTTTTCTTTATAATAAATATTGAAGACAGATACGATAGCATCGGTGGTTTTCTCCCGACTTGGGTTTCCACCTTAAAATCCTGGTGTTCATGTGTGTTGCTTATGTGTGATGGTTTATTCTATTATTACTACACATGCTTACTGCTAACTAAACATCTGATGAATGAATGATGCATAGATCTAAGTAAAGAACTAAATGCATAATAAAGATCTCTGTATATATGCGAGTTTTATGAAGGTTATCTGCGTGTATACACGAGTTGTATTCAGTAAAGTAGCGTATGGGTTTTAGATAAAGAAAAAGTAAAAAGTTCTGAGTATGCTCTAAATACTGTTTCACCCCCCCCCCCCCCCCCTCTCAGTATTTTTCCCAACAATTGGTATCAGAGGAGGTCATTTTGTAGAAGCTTGATCGCTTGAAGGAGATCCGTCACAATGGGAAGTCAGGAAGGAGTAATTTCTCTAAGGCCACCTTTATTCAATGGGAGTAATCTGTTATTCTGGAAGATACGAACAAAAGCATATTTGCAAAGTCTTGGTGCAGAAGTATGGGCAATCGTGGAAGAAGGTTATCGGTATCCGGCAACTATTCCTACTGATGCAGCAGAGAGGAAGAAATATGAAATCAATGCCAAAGTAGTCAATGTTTTATTAGGAAGCCTATCTGAATCAAAATTTGTTAAAGTGATGCAACTAAATTCAGCAAAAGAAATATGGGACAAAATCATTCTAAGCTATGAAGGAGATACAAAGGTAAAAAGTGCCAAACTCCAAACTCTCAGAATTGAATATGAAAATTTAAGGATGCATAGTGATGAGAGTATTGCAAGTTTATTTTTACGTCTGGATGATATTGTAAATCGTATGAGAAGTTTGGGTGAAACCATAACCGATACTACTCTGGTTGAAAAAGTCTTAAGATCTTTGACTTCAAAATTTGAGTCAAAAGTATCTGCTATTGAAGAAAGGCAAGATCTGCAAACTCTTACTGTTGTTCAACTACATGGTATTCTAACTACTTTTGAAATGAGAAAAGAAGGTCCCTCTCAAATCAGAGAAGTTTCCTTTAAGGCATGTGCAAAAGGAAAAGAAAAGGAAGTTGTCAAGGAATCAAGTTACATATCAGAAGAAGAAGAAGTAAATTTTGTGAGAAGACTCCAACCGGGTACTGGAAGATTCAAAGGTAAGCTCCCCTTCAAATGTTTTAATTGTGGAAGAGTTGGTCATTATGCTACTAAATGTCCTTATGAAGAAAATCATGATAAAGGAAAACAATTTGAAAAGGGAAAGAGCTATTATACAAATGAAGATAATGATGAAATGTCAAATGAGGATGAAGAATATTCTGACCAAGATATGCTAGTGCTCATGGAAAGGAAGCAAAAGAAGAAGGCTACTCAAAGAAAGGAGATATCTCAGAAAACATGTGCAGTGGAAAATGAAGAAGATAAAACAGGTATTGAATGTGGTTCTTGTGATTCAATTTCTTGTGCATGCAATGGTGAAAATAGTGAAGGTAATGTTATGGATCTAGAAGAAGCTCACAAGATTAAAGTTGAAGATCAACAAAGATCATTTAAAGAGAGAGAAGTTATCTACAATGAGATGATCTCTCAAATGAAAGGACAGATAGAAATACTGAATGGATAGATATACAAGTATCAAAGGTTGTACAATTATGCAACCAATCGAAATAAAAGACTTGAAGCAGAAATCATCGATCTAAATGAAGATCCGGAAAAATAAAATAAGAAGAATGAAGAACTTGAAACAGAAATCATCTCTCTAAAAGCAGATCTTGAAGCATCAAATAAGAAGAATGAAGAACTTCTACAATCATTTGAAAAAGAAGGACATGAAGCAGAAATCATCTTGCTCAAAACAGATCTAGAAAAATCAAATAAGAAGAATGAAGAACTTCTACAAATTTTTGAAGAACAAGAAAATGGGTTGAAAGAAGAGATTTTAAAGCTGAATGATCAAGTAGAAGAAGGAAGAAGGGTCGAAGAAAGTATAAAGAATCAATGCCAAAAATTGGAGGTTGAGGTAAATATTTTGAAAGGTAAATTAGAAGAAAAAGATAAACTCTTGAGGTTCCAAGATAGTACTAAGATTCTGGACAATATTCTTAATATTCAAAGGTCTCCCTCTATTAAATTTGGTCTTGGATTTCATGAAACTGTTAAAGGAGAATCTAGTTCACAAGGAAGTGCTAAAGATTCAAAGGATATCAATGCAAAACCTGAAGTGTTGGAAGAAACAAAAGGTCAACCTACAATTATGAACTCTCAAAAGGAATCATTCCCTCCTTTGATCAATAAAGTTGAGTGCTTTAAATGTCACAATTATGGGCATGTTGCAGCCAATTGCAGAAGCAGATTGTTTCAGTCACAAACAAATAGATACGACACAGAAAGGTATTCTGGTTTCTTCAAGGGATATTGTTTTTCATGTAGCAAGTATGGTCATAAAGAAGTTGATTGCAAGAGAAGGAAGAATAGAACAACACATTATGATCCTTATGCTTACTTCTCTGGTCACACAAGATGTTATGCTTGTAACAAGTATGGGCATGTAGAAAAAGAATGCAGGATGAATAGGTCTAAGAAATTGGAGAATTTTCAGCACACTAAAAGAAACTTCAAGCAAGGCTGGAAAAAGAAGGAGGACTGGTCAGAAACGTAGGGAATATTGACCCTACTGCAGTCATCCATTTTTGAAGCTTACTTATCATAATGACTGCAGGAGTAATGTGAGATACATTCTAGGGATTAGTAATGTATCATCACAAGGGGAGTAATGTATGCTGATTCCCATGGTTGGTTTAGTGATTCTGGTTATGTTTATTTCTGACAGTGCATCTGATGTGAAGAAGACAGGTACAGGTGGTACAAATTCAGGGGGAGATGAAGTGGAATTTTTAGTGTTGCACTTTCCATACGTGGGTTTAATGAACTAAATCCGCGTATACACGCGAGTTCCAATGAAGACAGAAGCGTATCCTTTTCAATGAAGGAAAACAATAAGACAGCTAAAAGACCAGGATCACAGGTTCACGGGGAGCATCAGTCTAACTACTAATGATTGCATTGTTGGCATTAATTTGCTGATGTTGCAAAAATTCTGAAGGCCTAGTTACTGATGCACTTATGCTACAAATGTTGGATGACACTTGAAAACATAGCTACATTGTCTGATCTTTCTTCTCTCATATATCCCAGGGAAGCATTCAAGCTGGGAGTTGTCTCTGCCATGTACAAGATCAGATATACTTAAAATCAGAAGATTAAAATTGGATACGTGGGTTTCCTGAAACACAGTCGTGTATATACGCGAGTTTATACAAAGAAAACCACGTATGGATGGTTGCTGACAATTTTTTCTGGGTCAGCATTCTTCAGCACAGCTGCAGTATTGTTTGGTATCTCTAGTGGTGTTCCAATTCTCATAATTCTGTTTCATTTTCTGATATTATTGATAAATATGCCTTGATGATTTGCTGTTGAAATTGTTCAGGATGCACAAGCTAAGGGGGAGCATTGGTTCAAACACCATCATGGTTGCCATCAAGTCCAAAGGGGGAGATTGTTGGCATGTGTTTTCCTTGATCGAAACCTACTTGATGAAATAATATTGTTGGCGATATGATGCAGAGTGTTGAACTTGATGGCAACCTACTTGATAAAGTTGATGACAACCTACTTGATGAAGTTGTCCTTGATGGTAAACTACTTGATGAGTTAAGGGGGAGATTGTTGGCAATGTGATACAATGTATTGACTTTGATGGAACCTGCCTGATGACGATTGTCTTGATGAGTTGTTAATGATGTAAATCTAATGTATCTATAGATCATTTCAGAAGTAAGTGCCAGAATAATGTTGAACAAGGTATGTCACAAGGCATACGCGGGTTTGTTAAGGATAAGTCGCGTATGTACGCGGAAATGTACGTGACAAGTAATGTATGCCCATTTGCGCTCTAAATTTAGGAAACCAGGGGACATTACCATGGTATTGAACCAAAGTATTGAGCGCTTGATTATATATTTGATCCCGTCCAGGAATACCATCGGAAGTTGTGTGGTTTTGGCTCATGGTATTGACAAAAGATAAATCTATATAAGGAGAAGAAAATCATTGTGCAAGGGTGTGCATAAGTCTGGGTTTTAATGAATGCTTCACTCTGAAATATATCTGAATGGAATGGGTAACAGTTAGCTGATAGATCTAAATTCATAATGCACATATGAAGAAAATGATGAAGAGGGATCTCTAGATCTGAAATGTATATGTATTTTCTAGATATGTTTATGGAATGTTTAGATTTGAGATGAGGCGAAATAATTTCTGAAGTAAAGGATGAAATCTGAGTTGTTTATCTGATCTGAAGAGCTACATAGTCTTGAAAAGTTACAGATGTATACGCAGGTTCGCTTCAGTAAAAGCGCGTGTATACGCGGGTCTACTTAAGGTAAAGCACGTATGGGCAGTTAGAGTTTTCTGAAGAATGCACAGAAGTATACGCAGGTCGGTATGCATGAAAGCGCGTACATATGCAGGTTAAGTAAAGTAAAAGTGCGTATGGAATCTAGGGTTTGCTGAAGTAAATGGAATAAAATGTCTGATCTGTTTTGTTGTTTTACTATTATCTTTCAATGATGTATTCATATAGAACTGGGTTGTTTGAATGATGAATATGCTGCTGATTATGTTAATTGAAGATCAAGTCATTGGTTGATTGGTTGATGATTCAATGAATGAATTGATGGGGTTATAAGTTTCAGTTTGATGAATGTTGAGCTTAAATGTGTGGAGTGGGTCCAGTCTGAAAATATGATGAAATGTTGCCTACAAGTTGTGTTTTATGGAAGCTATTGGATCCAGTATGAAAATTGATGAAACATGGTCCATGGTGGTGCTGAGGGTCGAAGCCTTCAGTGAGGGGGTTGTAGCTCCCTTCCAGTGGTAGCTGGTAAACGAGTGCAGGGGGTAGTGGATCCCTTCCAGGAGAGGCTGGTAAACGAGAGCAGGGGGTAGTGGCTCCCTTCCAGGAGAGGTTGGTAAACAAGAGCAGGGGGTAGTGGCTCCCTTCCAGGAGAGGCTGGTAAACGAGAGAAGGTTGTAGCCTTCTATAGGTGGGTGCCTACGTGCTGGTATGAGTCTGCGCCAGTACATGGTTTTAAGAAGTTTTCTTTATAATAAATATTGAAGACAGATACGACGGCAGCAGTGGTTTTCTCCCGACTTGGGTTTCCACCTTAAAATCCTGGTGTTCATGTGTGTTGCTTATGTGTGATGGTTTATTCTGTTATTACTGCACATTCTTACTGCTAACTAAACATCTGATGAATGAATGATGCATAGATCTAAGTAAAGAACTAAATGCATAATAAATATCTCTGTATATACACGAGTTTTATGAAGGTTATCCGCGTGTATACGCGAGTTGTGTTCAGTAAAGTAGCATATGGGTTTTAGAGAAAGAAAAAGTAAAAAGTTCTGAGTATGCTCTAAATACTAATTCACCCCCCACCCCTCTCAGTATTTTTCCCAACACTATTTCAGTGGCTTTAGTGCTTAACTTGTTGGAAATGTGTTGTAATGTTTTAACAATCGTAACAGCTATTTGAACTATTTCACTTGATGTCTAACAATTATTTATCGTTTATGTGCACATGTATCCATTAGATTAGTACTATTTCTTATCTCTTAGAGAATCACTTTCTTTCCCTTATAGTGAAATAACCTTGATACATCTACAATCAAATAATTCACAAGGCACACCCTCTTTCTCATTCAAAATCACATGTGCACTTTTGGGCCTGTGCTAATCGCTTAAGCCAATGAAATCTGTAAGTAAATGGTAGATGGGCCATATTTATGGATGGGACTCCTACACCAAATGGTGTGAGGTATAATTGGGACCTCATATTTGGGATATCCCCTGTATGTTGGTGGTATCTATCATCGTCAACATTCTGGCGTTAGAAGGAGGGAAACTAGTTTTTTATGGATGATAAATCTTCACATCCCAATAATTAAGTTTATAGAAAAGGTAGTAATATCCCGAGAAGCATCCCTACTCCTATTCCTAAGGTTGCAGGGTCTTCTCAGCCTGGTCCACAGTTTTCCCATGGATTTACCTATGAAAAACTCCATGTGATTCAACCTATTACCCATCAATTTGGAAAAGTTATCAGTTTACTCCTTGTTGCTCATAATATTCCCTATCATCCTAATAAGAAAGAAACAACTTGTACTGGTGTACTGGTTGTATCGGTGGAAGATTTGGTCTTTTCCACTCTTGAGGAATTATCAGAGTCTTTAGAAGACATAGTTCGACAAGAGTCGATTCCACTTGTTCATGAAGATTACAATAAGGATATTTCTCTTTCTGATGGAGAACAACTAGAGTTGATTTTGAGTTTAACAACAGTCTAAATGGTGAAGGATAATTATCATAAGATTTAGAAAAGGAGGAGAAAAGAGACAAAGACATGGATTATTAAGACTTGAACTCGATGGCCCACAACCCCTCAGTCTTCCAAATAACCTTCCTAAAGTTCCTATACATTCAAAGAATTTGCTATCTAAGTTTGACTGTAACAAGAAAAAAAAGACAAAATATCATATCTATGACCTATACATGCATCTGCGAATGTTAGAGGTACATAAGGTAGATAAACAACATGGTACCTTAATCTTCCTATTTATTCAATCCATGGATGGAGGGAGTTTAAGAAATTTATTTTGGAGATTTTTTCCAATGGCAAGATTCCTGTCATGTTGTTAAAAGAGATGGGAAATATTAAGATTGGGGGAAAGGAGAAAGTTAAGGACTCCAATCAAAGTTTCAACCATATATTGAATAAGTCTTCCCCCCCCAGAGACATATCCGCATGATTCTATCACTATTTATTATTATAAATCTTCCTTGTTGAAAAATATTTATGCTATTTTTAAAACAGATGCAAAGGACACACTGGCTTTAAAATTTGCAGAAGAAATCTCCATAGAGAAATACTTGCACGCCATTGGAGATATTACTGATGATGATGAATCTAAAGACTCTAAGGATATTGGTAAGAAGTCTCAACTTTCTTCAAGTATAGCTAAAGAAAATGATTTTGTTGATATTAAAAGCTTGACTATATCCTTAAAGGAACTCACCAATGAAGTTTCAGAATGATAGAGAAAGTCAAGTGATACCTCTTCCAATAACAAGCATCCCAAGTATTTCCAATTCAGAAGGAATAATAACAGTAATATTTGGCCGACTAAATATTCCTAGAGTTAAAACGTTGTGTTGAATATAGAAAGTATAAACATGGGTAACTATTGTTCTTTCCATAAGGAATGGAATTCAGAAAAAAAATTTCCATCGTGGAACCACAACATGAATGATTTGGCAATGCATATTTTTGATAATTTACTAGCAGATGAGCATTATGAGCATATGGAAGAGACAAATGAACCTGCAATGATAAAGGAAAGCACAGGTGTTGGACAGGAAATTGATACTTTTTATTTTATTGTCAATATCGATAAGAAGAGTGCTGAAGCACCACCTCAAAGTGAGACCCCTCCTTCGAAAAAAATTGGTTGTTATAATTTGAGGAGAAAAGGGACCATTTATGATCAGGAAGTGATGAGACAATAATTAAAGAAGAAATTGTTAAGAAGACTCACACCACCAACCAATCCTGCTTAGAATACATAAAATATGCCTACAAGTGTTAACGCTTCTAAGAATACTTCCACTAACATTGAAAGAAATTCCATCACTCTAGTAGTTTATAATCAAGCTACACCTCTAGACATTTTACCAATACCCACTAAAAGTGAAAAATATTGATTATAACCTAGTCGAATATTTGAAGAGAGCTTGTGCCAAAATTTATATCATTGAGCTCACAATCATTATTCATTTGTTTAATCATACAGTTTAATCATGGTTAAACAAGTTTAAATTTCTGTTAATTATATTAGAGAATAAGCTTAGACAAACTGTTTAATCTTGGATAATGTTAGTTAGGTAGAAAATGATGTTTTTTCAATTTTGTAAGTTGAATCAACGAAGAAATAAGGGATAGGATAGAACATGCTTAGTTTTTCATAAGAAGTGAAATAAGGGTTTTATATTCTAAATACACCCTTACGAAGGAATGAATAAAATAATTAGTTTTAGCACTAGGTGGAAAATTGAAATTCAAAGGATAAATGGGGTTAATTTGGATTCAAAAGGCTTATTGGTGAAATTTTAGTCTAAATTTAGAAATATTACGTAAAGGTGCAAATGGTTAATATTTTATTTGATTAGATGCTTATCCAAAGTCTCCACCATATCGCAAATTCAAATAAAAGACAAAAATAATTTGTCGCTTGTGATTAAAGTGTGTGTATCTCTTGTTCACTCAATCCACTACATCGCCAAATCAACGGTTCATAATCATTTTCACCTCCCCCACCTTGCTATTCTGCCTTTACCATCTGGGGGGTATGAAAACATGGTTTTCCCCCATTGGGTCCCATGCTACGTGGCACCTTCACCATGTTTCACACCCCCCTACCTCATACCACTTTCCACCCTCGACGACCTCCGAAAATCGTTCCCCTTCATCCCTTTCCCATTATCCCTACCACCGATCCTTACTAAAATCATTCCCTGCCACATGGTCCTATCCATTACCCAATCAATCCCCTTCCCAGGAAATTATCTTTAAATGTATTTAGTTCTCTCGGGTAACAGTTTGAATCCAACGGACCTGCACCTGTAACGGAAAACCCCTGAAATATTTAAAAACCCAGTTACATCTAAATTTCTCCTTTCTACTTCGTAATTATCTACAAATTCATTCTTATTTGTAGGTTCTCCAGTGCACAGTGATCTTCTTATATCATTAAAGAACCCGATCGAGCACTTAGTGTCCAAATTACTTCTCTGATCAGCAATAAAACCTACGATCAAGCGACCAAAGCCCCAATTCCTTCTCTCATCAGCGATAGACTTGAAACATTCCCAGTAATCCTATATTCCTCTCCCTATTCGGTTAAATTCTCCATTAATAAACATGCTTCCCAAGAAGAAAAATCAAGAGGCTTCTATCAATCCTTTGATCCACCCACCCTGTAGATTTAGAACCTATCCCCTTACCTAACTTGGATTATAAAATTTTCGAGACACAGTGTGAGTTCAAACTCTTTGAACTCTATTATTGTCTTCAAGGAAATTTTGTGGATAAAACAGATGAAATTGGACTCTGAGAGTCCAATCTCCCACACTACATTTTTCCCCAAACCTTCCATTCTCCTGAATTCACACGAAAATGCCAAACTTTCTATGTCCCTAACCAGAGAAAAATCATATCCCCTATTTGTGAAATTATCTTCACCATTACTGCCAAAGCCATAGATCAAATGATGCAGGTCCCCTCTATGGAAAAAAATACCCCATTCTCAATAGAATCATTGGAAGAATTATACCAAAAGCTTGATTTTTTCTAAGAGAGACTGAATTTTTGACCTTTTCCTACCTAAGAACATTCAATTACCAAGGAAAAATCCACCATATCCTTCCTTATTTTTCCATGATCAAGAAAAAAAAATTATATCTGTGATATCCTACATTTTGGGCTACTATTATGATTAGTGGATAGATGAACCCATCTTAGGTTTCCTGCCCATATTTTCCACAAACAATAGACCTCCTATTATCTTCGATTTTAGTCAATTTCTAGCTGATAGAATTCATGAACAATTCCTGAATTTACCAACTGAGGGAGTGTTCCAATATACTTCAGTTTTGGTTTACATGTTTATATATTATCAAGAAGGCATGTTTAAGTTTGCCATGCATAAGTTATATGAAGAAGGGAATAACAGTTAGTCATATTCCGGACTTCCCAGTGATGAAGGAGGAGGAAGAATTCACTTACAAACAATACATTGAGCAGCTTATACACCTAGAAATGAGTGTGTTAAAGATTTTAGCAGAGCCAAGGATTAGTGAGGAGATACAAATAATTTTACACAATAGATCAGGAATATACTAGAGAATGGTACTTGTACCAAAATTACACTGAAATCAGAGTGTATGGGTGTGATTTTGCACCATAAAAATTACCAAAATACCTCCCCATGAAATTATTTGCACTAGAATACATCAGAAAAATGCTTAATTCAAATGAGATACACTTTGTTTCAGCAAAGAAAAAATCACAGTTTAGGATCAAGACACAGATTGGTTCTTTTGTATGTAACAACATATTATTAGGAGAAGAAGCGGGTAAGCTTCTCAAGGAAATGAAGTTCAGCTTAATTTTCACATGGTCCAATGACCCTCTGAGTCAATTTTCAAAATGAGAGTATAAAACAAAACTAATCCATATACTCATACCTAGAGGCCTGAAATTGAGAGATATGTGAATTCGTTGACTTAGGCAGAAAATACTTTGCGGGAAGCTAAGGAGAAACTTGTTTCTGCCTCCACTTAACAAACTCCCATTCCTCAGAGAAATTAGTCAATAGACAAGGAGAATAAGAGTTACCTTTAGTGACAGACAATGCAGGGAAGGAGTTTAAATTTATGTATAGGAAGAGAACTAAATTGAACCCTAAAACAGATTCAGAAAATAATCTAGAACAATAATTTGCCATGATAGTCAAGAAAACACCATCATCCTCTCAGGAAAGCAATAAATTTATTGCATCTCCAACAGTATCATCAGTGTCCCAAGAGCATCATGACATAGTCCAAACTACAAATGTTGTTCAAGTAGAGAAGGAGAGGAGAATTTTTGACAGATTTAGAGAAATCAAATTTAAGAATGAGATTCTGAAGAATAGCACTTATACTCAGTTTTGGAAGTAGGCTTAAAGCTCATAGAGTAAACTTCTTTCTGTTTTTGTTTCAGAGAAAGGGAGGATGTAGATGGCCTTCCTTGAGGCTCAAATCCCACAGCCTAAATCAACATCAAATTATAAGAAGAGATATTTTTAGTTTGACACAAAAGATATATATCCCATTGACCAAATGGATATGCATAAAAAAACTGGTGAAATGACCTGTTCCACTCTAACCAATACGACTATGATTATTTCTAAATTGCAGGTTTCACTTTCCAACATTCATTCTCAGTTGAAATGGAGAATATTTCTTCTCTAGTAAAGGATTCCAGGATCAAATCCTTGGAGGATTTAGTAGTGAAGATGGGTTATGATCCAAAAAACATGAAAATTTCAGAGGAGTTGATAAAGAAAAAGGATGTTGACATTGCTACATTGAGGGAGCAATTAAAGTTTCCAGCAAGTGAATAGCCTCTCACAAAAGACCTTGAGGAATCAGAGACTAAAAAAGGATACTTGATGAAGTTAATCATGGAAAAACATGCTCAAATTAGACAGATGGAAACAGAGCTAGAGAAAATGATTAAGGAAAAGGAGTATAGTTTGAAAGTTTCCATGGTTCCCCTAGATGTTGTACCTCTCACAACAATTCCCACCACAGAAACTACAACATCAACAACACCTTCTAAAAAATATATAGAGGTTGTTGACCAATTGACAAAGGCAATTGAGAATTTGTCAATTCAGGCAAAGGATATTAAAAAATTGCAGGGACAAGTCAAAGCACTACAAGATAAGAAGACCAGGAGTGAAGCTTCACATCTTGTTGAAGCTCAGAAATCTTAGAGGCTGATAGAAAGGCTACAAAAATCATTGAGACAATAATTTATTGGACATACCTTGGACCAAGACAAGGAAATCATTTGGACATATATTATGAATTATATTGCTGACTAACTTAGCTAACTTGGATTATAAAATTTTCGAGACACAGTGTGAGTTCAAACTCTTTGAACTCTATTATTGTCTTGAAGACAATTTTGTGGATAAAACAGATGAAATTGAACTCTGAGAGTCCAATCTCCCCCACTACATTTTTCCCCAAACCTTCCATTCTCCTGAATTCACATGAAAATTCCAAACTTACTATGTCCCTAACCAAAGAAAAATCATATCCCCTAATCTTGAAATTATATTCACCATTACTGCCAAAGCCATAGATCAAATGATGCAGCCCCCCTCTATGGAAAAAAATACCCCATTCTCAATAGAAGCATTGGAAGAATTATACCAAAATCTTGATTTTTCTAAGAGAGACTGAATTTTTGACCTTTTTCTACCTAAAAGCATTCAATTACCAAGGAAAAATCCACCATATCCTTCCTCATTTTTCCATGATCAAGAAAAAAAAATTACATCTGTGATATCCTACATTTTGGGCTACTATTATGATTAGTGGATAGATGAACCCATCTTAGGTTTCTTGCCCATATTTTCCACAAACAATAGAACTTCTATTATCTTCGATTTCAGTCAATTTCTGGCTGATAGAATTCATGAACAATTCCCGAATTTACCAACTGAGGGAGTGTTCCAATATACTTCAGTTTTGGTTTACATGTTTATATATTATCAAGCAGGCATGTTTAATTTTTCCATGCATAAGTTATATGAAGAAGGGAATCACAGTTATTCATATTTTGGACTTCCCCAGCAATGAAGGAGCAGGAAGAATTCACTTACAAACAATACATTGAGCAGCTTATAAACCTAGCAATGAGTGTGTTAAATATTTTAGTAGAGCCAAGGATTAGTGAGGAGATAAAAATAATTTTACACAATAGATCAAGAATATACTAGAGAATGGTACTTGTACCAGAATTACACTAAAATCAGAGTGTATGGGTGTGATTTCGCACCATAAAAATGACCAAAATACCTCCCCACGAAGTTATTTGCACTAGAATACATCAGAAAAATGCTTAATTCAAATGATATACACTTTTTTTCAGCAAAGAAAAAATCACAGTTTAGGATCAAGACACAGATTGGTTCTTTTGTATGTAACAACATATTATTAGGAGAAGAAGCAGGTAAGCTTCTCAAGGAAATGAAGTTCAACTTAATTTTCACATGGTGCAATGACCCTCTGGGTAAATTTTCAAAATGCGAGTATAAAACAAAACTACTCCATATACTCATACCTAGAGGCCTAAAATTGAGAGATATGTGAATTCGTTGACTTAGGCAGAAAATACTTTGTGGGAAGCTGAGGAGAAACTTGTTTCTACCTCCACTTAACAAACTCCCATTCCTCAGAGAAATTAGTCAAGAGACAAGGAGAATAAGAGTTACCTTCAGTGACAGACAATGCAGGGAAGGAGTTTAAATTTATGTATAGGAACAGAACTAAATTGAACCCTAAAACAGATTCAGAAAATAATCTAGAACAAGAATTTGCCATGATAGTCAAGCAAACACCATCATCCTCTCAGGAAAGCAGTAAATTTATTGCATCTCCAACAGTATCATCAGTGTCCCAAGAGCATCATGACATAGTCCATACTACAAATGTTGTTCAAGTAGAGAAGGAGAGCAGATTTTTTGACAGATTTAGAGAAATCAAATTTAAGAATGAGATTCTTAAGAATAGCACTTATACTCAGTTTTGGAAGCAGACTTAAAGCTCATAGAGTAGACTACTTTCTTTTTTTGTTTCAGAGAAAGGGAGGATGTAGATGGCCTTCCTTGAGGCTCAAATCCCATAGCCTAAATCAACATCAGATTATAAGAAGAGATATTTTTAGTTTGACACAAAATATATATATCCCATTGACCAAATGGAGATGCATAAACAAACTGGTGAAATGACCTGTTCCACTCCAACCAATATGACTATGATTATTTATAAATTGTAGGTTTCACTTTCCAACATTCAGTCTCAGCTGAAATGGAGAAGATTTCTTCTCTAGTAAAGGATGCCAGGATCAAATCCTTGGAGGATTTAGTAGTGAAGATGGGTTATGATCCAAAAAACATGAAAGTTGCAGAGGAGTTGATAAAGAAAAAGGATGTTGACATTTCTACATTGAGGAAGAAATTAAAGTTTCCATCAAGTGAATAGCCTCTCACAAAATACATTGAGGAATCAGAGACTAAAAAAGGATACTTGATGAAGTTAATCATGGAAAAACATGCTCAAATTAGACTTATGGAAAGAGAACTAGAGAAAATGATTAAGGAAAAAGAGTATAGCTTGAAAGTGTCCATGGTTCCCCTAGATGTTGTACCTCTCACAAAAATTCCCACCACAGAAACTGCAACATCAACAACACCTTCTAAAAAATATATATAGGCTGTTGACCAATTGACAAAGGCTATTGAGAATTTTTCAATTGAGGAAGAGGATATTAAAAAATTTCAGGGAAAAGTCAAAGCACTACAAGATAAGAAGACCAGGAGTGAAGCTTCACATCTTGTTGAAGCTTAGAAATCTCAGAGGCTGATAGAAAGGCTACAAAAATCATCGAGACAATAATTTATTAGACATACCTTGGACCAAGCCAAGGAAATCATTTGGACATATATTATGAATTATATTGCTGAAATTTGGCCATGTATCCAGATTATTTTTTAGAAGAAGGACATGATTAAGAAAGAAACATAGTCTATTACAGAGATCAAAGAACATTTGGGTGACATGCCTACTAAAGCTACAAAAATCATCAAGTTCCTAAATTCAAAGAATAAATATGAGTTGGATGATTCAGGAATTGATGATAGGAAAAAAACAATTTTGGAGGTAAAGGAGACTCTAACTAAAAGGAATCTTATTGCTTAGTTGGAGGAAAAGTGTTAGAGTATGGAAATAGAAGTAAATATATTTTTCACTAGGATAGAAGCTTTAAATCAAAAAGGGTTACCAAATTTGTTTGTAATTAATGATAAATTAATTACACATGAAGATTATATTAAAAAGCTGAAGGAGGTAGCCAAAGATAGTTCCAAGTTTGCTTTCAAAGCCAGCATGACAGGTAGAGAATTCCTGGAAATAATGGGAAATGATTTCTTTATCCAGCATGAGGCAAATAAAATTTTTGTGGTAAGCCCAACATTCACAAAGTATACTGAGGTTGATGAGATTTACCGGAAGGGAACCAAATTAACCATTCCAAATGAAGACAGATGGGACAAACTCTGTGAATTACTAGATTGACTGGTAATTCCGATGTAGTGAAAGGATATGCCAACACATAAGGCCAATTCATCAATGGACTCCTCCAAAACAAAGCCAACTCTCAACGCAGTTATCCACCTAGCCTATGATTCTGCAGAGATCGATAACTTTTTTATAACAGTGCGAAATATACATTTTCTGTTGAGACAATGATTTTGTAATTATTTGGTAACTATTGTATAAATACTTCACACTTTGAAGTATTCTGGGTTGATTGTTGAATACAATTTTATCCAAGTTATTGTAATTTTATGGTTGCTGGATTCATCAATAATACAGGGACATTCTTCACAGGATTCATGTGGTGTAAGAATTGGTGATGTGTTTCTCTTGTTCATGTGTTTATTCATTTTTTTTATTTCACTATTATTTCTTAAAAGCTTAATTACATTACAGAAATGGTGATGAATAGTATTTGTTGAAATATGCACCCTATTATGGCTGTAGGTAATTTTTGTGTTTTCTTCTAAAGTCAAATTAAGGAATTCTTAATTTTTACTTAGTTTCTATTCAACCTTTCTTTTCTTTTGTTTCATATCATTTTAAAATTCTAAAAGATACAACTAGTGCAACCTAGCCTTCCCTGTGAAACTCCTTTAAAGTTTGATGCAAGTCCAGTTAATTTTTTTACTCCATAGCCCAATGGAATTATAAGAATTCAATCAAGTAAACAATACAATAAAATCACAAACAAACAAACAACTGTACAAGTCATAACTAGCCTAAAATATACATAAAACAAACTTGAATTTTACAGAGATATCCCTCTTTGAAGCTGGCATGGCTAGATCCCAGCTTCCAAAATGGTTTTGACGTTGTTCTCTATGTTTACTCCAACAATATCAGAAATTACAGAACGATCACAGTTGGCATTATGGTATCTTTAGAATTGATTATTACATGATAGTGTCTATTATGAGTTCATGATTATTACTAATTTCATCAGTGTTATTTCATTACTCACTAATGGAAAATACATGATGCTTCCTTTTTGTCGTTGCTACAACACCCCCCAAAATTCCACTATATTCAAATTTTGGATCCTACCTGGCTATCACATCAAGTGTCACCTTGGTCATCAAGTTTTTTTTCAAACAATTATATATGTTTTAATATTTCTGGATAATTCTTAAGTGTCGTCACATTTATTAGAACATTTATAGTACATTTCATGGTCATAACACCTTTGTTTGTTGGCAAACGACACTTTTGGGTGCAGTCGCACAAACTTTGTCCATTGTACTTGGGGATTGTTTGTAAGCTAGCATTTCAATGTCTATTTACCATTTTTCAAGAGTTTATAAGTCTTATTTATGATTTGGTATGTGTCGCACATGATTTCATGTCTAGACTCATTGTGTTCGACCCTTATTCTATCCTCCAGACTTAGAAAAATTTTGGTTGCACAAGTGATCCCATTAAGGAAAGGAGAAAAAAAGTGCACTCTTAATCCTTGAACAAGAATCCTTCATTGTTTTGAAGTGAACCATGCACCCTCCAAGAGAAAATAACACACTCTTAAGCATCATTCCCCTTCCTTATTCTGAACCGTGCCATAAAGAATCAAGTCTCCCTTTGAGTGCACTCCTTCAACTCAAAGAATTTCACCCTCGTTGAGTGCATGAGAGCACTTTAAAGCCCTAAATATCAACCCCTTAAACGTTTAAAAATGTTCCATGTTCCCTCCTTGGCCCTTTTCAGTGCATGATCACACCTCGAAGCCCTGAAGCCTCATCCTTTGTCATTTGACAGTGCACGTTGCACCCTCCTTGTCTCTCTTGAGCTCACAACACACTTCGGAACCCCAAATGATCATCCTTCATCCTTCAGACCTACACCATGCACTCTAACTTAAGTTTCTATCTCCCCTCTTGAGTGCATGAGTGTGTCCCAAAGCCCCAAAGCTTCAACCCTTCATCCTTTCATAGTGTGCCCTTTCACCCAGAATTTCTTCTTGCTTTTCCCAAGTGCTTTATTAAGTCATGAATAGGAAATTTGTATGAAACATGTTAGGATAGGATATTTTTCAGGCTGTTGTTGCTTTCCATGAGTGATTATAGTTGCAGGTATTTCAAAAAATGCATGGAAATGATGCATGAAGAATATCCGACAAAGAAGGCAGTCAAAGGAAGCATTTGAGAATAAATAATTCATTGAAATCTTGATTATTGGAGAAACCCAAAAGACTCCATGAGATAAAAGACCCTTTGGAGGGTGAATACATCAACAACATCAAATTTTCATGCAAGATCGAAGACACCAGTGGAAACCATGTCACCTCTTGAAGAAAGTCCATGTTATTAGCCACAACGAGTCCAAGTCATAAGTAATAGTGAATTATCATGTACTCAGCACATGATGATGTGGAAATTATGATGTAATCATGAAATCATTGTGGAGAAAAATAAGTGGAAGTCCAAGAGTCATGTATGGAAAAAATATCCATATATAGAAGTCTAAAAGACATGCAACTACAAGAGTCATATGTAACTCCAAAAGTCAATTGGAAATATAAGGGTTCTAGAAGTATAATGGTCATTAGAAGTTGGAAAGTCAGGAGTCACGCGGATAAATAAGGTCATGCCTTAAGTTATAAAAGGATACCCATTACTCAATAAAATTACTTTTAACCTTGGCTTCTCCCACAAGGTTTTATAGAGATAGAGATAGTAATTTTGGGAGCAAGTAGTGGCTCTAACACTCCAATATTAGAGCTAGTGATGTTCATTGGACTTATGTGTCTTGGGACTTTTTCTTAATACTTGAATCCATTTGGGAAACACATTTTCATGCATGAATCATGGATTTTTTGAGACTATTATTCTAATGATAGTGGTTTATGTTGGATTTCATACATACTAAATTAATTGAACTATTTCAGTGGCTATGGTGCTTAACTTGTTCGAATTGTGTTGTAATGTTTTAACAATCGTAACATCTATTTGAACTATTTCACTTGATGTCTAACAATTCTTTATCGTTTATGTGCACATGTATCCATTAGATTAGTACTATTTCTTATCTATTATAGAATCACTTTCTCTCCCTTACAGTGAAATAACCTTGATGCATCTACAATCAAACATTTCACAAGGCACACTCTCTTTCTCATTGAAAATCACATGTGCACTTCTGGGCCTCTGCTAATCGCTTAAGCCAATGAAAATCTGTAAATAAATGGTATATGGGCCATATTTATGGATGGGACTCCTACACCAAATGGTGTGAGGTATAATTGGGACCACATATTTGGGAGATCCCATGTATGTTGGCGGTATCTATCATCGTTAACATTCTGGCACTAGAAGGAGGGAAACTAGTTTTTTATGGATGATAACTCTTCACATCCGAATAATTAAGTTTATAGAATAGGTAGTAATATCCCGAGAAACATCCCTACTCCTATTCCTGAGGTTGTAGGGCCTTCTCAGCCTGTTCCATAGTTTTCCCGCGGATTTACCTATGAAAAAATCCATGTGATTTAGCCTATTACCCATCAATTTGGAAAAGTTATCAATTTACTCCTTATTGCTCATAGTATTCCCCATCATCCTAATAAGAAAGAAACAAATTGTACTGGTGTACTGGTTGTATCGGTGGAAGATTTGGTCTTTTCCACTCTTGAGGAATTATCAGAGTCTTCAGAAGACACAGTTCAACAAGAGTTGATTCCACTTTTTCATGAAGAGTACAATGAGGATATTTCTCTTTCTGATGGAGAACAACTGAGAGTTTATTTTGAGTTTAACAACAGTCTAAATGGTGAAGGATAATTATCATAAGATTCAGAAAAGGAGGAGAAAAGAGACAAAGACATGGATGATTAAGACTTGAACTCGGTGCCCCGCATCCCACTCATTTTTCCGAATAACCTTCATAAAATTCCTATACATTCAAAGAATTTGTTATCTAATTTTGATTGTAACAAGAAAACAAAGACACAATATCATATATATGACTTATACATGCATCTACAGATGTTAAAGGTACAATACGGTTCTTGTAGGATTTTTCCTTTTACATTAGAAGGTAGAGAAACAACATGGTACCTTAATCTTCCTATTTATTCAATCCATGGATGGAGGGAGTTTAAGAAATTTATTTTGGAGAATTTTTTCAATGGCAAGATTCTCGTCATGTTGTTAATAGAGATGGGAAATATGAATATGGAGGAAAAGGAGAAAGTTAAGGACTCCAATCAAAGTTTCAACCATATATTGAATAAGTCTCTCCCCCCCCCAGAGACATATCCTCATGATTCTATCACTATTTATTATTATAGATCTTCCTTGTTAAAAAATATTTATGCTATTTTCAAAAGAGATGCAAAGGACACACTAACTTTAAAATTTGCAGAAGAAATCTCCATAGAGAAATACTTGCACGCCATTAGATATATTACTGATGATGATGAATCTAAAGACTCCAAGGATATTCGTAAGAATTCTCAACTTTCTTCAAGTATAGCTAAAGAAAAATATTTTGTAGATATTAAAAGCTTGACTATATCCTTAAAGGAACTTACCAACGAAGTTTCAGAATGATAGAGGAAGTCAAGTGATACCTCTACCAATAGCGAGCATCCTAAGTCTTTCCAATTCAGAAGGAATAATAATAGTAATATTCGCTTGACTAAATATTCCTAGATTTCAAACATTGTGTTGAATATAGAAAGTATTAACATGGATAACTGTTGTTCTTTCCATAAGGAATGGAATTCAAAAAAAAATATTTCCATCGTGGAACCACAACATGAATGATTTGGCAGCACATATTTTTGATACTTTACTAGCAGATGAGTAGTATGAGGATATGGAAGATACAAATGAACCTGCAATGATAAAGGAAAGAACAGGTTTTGGACATGAAATTGATACTTTTTATTTTATTCTCAATATCGATAAGAAGAGTGTTGAAGCACCACCTCAAAGTGAGACCCCTCCTTTGAAAAAAAAATGGTTATTATAATTTGAGGAGAAAAGGGAGCATTTATGATCAGGAAGTGACGAGACAATAATTAAAGAAGAAATTGTTAAGAAGACTCACACCACCAACCAATCCTGCTTAGAATACATAAAATATGCCTAGAAGTGTTACCACTTCTAAGAATACTTCCACTAACATTAAAAGAAATTCCATCACTCTAGTATTTTATAATCACGCTACACCTCTAGACATTTTACCAATACCCACTAAAAGTGAAAATATTGATTATAACCTAGTCAAATATTTGAAGAGAGCTTGTGCCAACATTTCTATCATTGAGCTCACAAAGTTAGCAGGCCAACGAGAACTTCTTGTCCAACCATTCTCCAATCCTTCATCAGGTGACAAAGCTTCTACTTCTCAGAAGGTGTCCAATAAGTATTCTGGAACTCTCGAATATGTAGTTAACATTGTAAATTTAGATGCTAATAATTCATGCCCCCATTTATGCCAACTTTTAAAAAATTTTAACTATATTTTCCATAATTTTTTGGTTGATTCGAGTGCATTTTTTGATGTAATTCCATTATATATTGTTTATAAAATTAACACTAAATGGGATAAAAATAATGCACAAATCATCCAGCTGGAAAAATCCCTTTTCCAAGCTATTGGTGAACTCAAGAATGTTATTGTATGTTTTCCATTTGATCACTGGGTACACCATTTATCAACATTGTAGTAATTGACATCCTTGAAGCCTATGGATTACTACTAAGTAGAGTTTGGTCTAGTAAATTACAAGGGTATTTTTCTGCATATTGGCCACACTCATGGCTTCCCTATAATGGCATAAAAAACTAGACTCAAGTGGAGAATGATACATACCTGAAATATACTATGACGGTCATAATGAGCATGTTGCCTTTGCTGATTAAATATTTGGATTTTTTTTTGGAAACTGATCATGGGTGTTATCAAGCACAACCATCACCCGTCCCACCTGATTCATAGTTGGAGCTCCCTTCTTGTATTCCAACTAGTGCGAATGAGTGTTGTAATATAGATTTACATAATAGTAATAGTAGTATAGGAACCATTTTAGTATCTAACAATATATGAACTATGTAATTTAATGGTTCTAAAATGAAAGATGGCTTTGGAGCTAGTTGCATACTCATAGACCCATGTAATAAGAAGTACATCCTATCATGCAATTTTGATTTAGAGTATATAAATAATATTTCCGAATAAAAATAACTCTTTCTTAGGTTAAAGAAATCCATTGACCTAAAGGTAGAGTTTGTCAATGGAATTGGTGACTCAAAAGTTGTTACTTGATAGGTATGTGACACTATCTATTGTGTTTTAGAAAAGCTTAAAAACCAACAACAAGAGGTATGGAAATTGATTAATTATTTTAAAGCTTTTAATATCATTTATATTCTTAGGCTTAGAAATGCCACAACATATGCAGTAGCTAATGCAACAACTAGAATTTATCCTTTGAAAAAATGTTTTTTCTATAGATATTATATATAAACAATATGTGCCTAATAATGTCACTAATTTTCATGTTTTCAATGATTTCCAACAAAAACTGAATTTTATGGTTAATGCAGACATGTTTAAAGAAGTTGTTTTTAAGGAGGATGAGAACGATAAGGCTTTGCAGGAAGTATATGATGCGATAAAAGTAAACACTATGCATAAATGTGTAGTGTCCCTAGAAAAATTATATGACCTGTGAATCTGATTCAGAGGACCAATTAATACTAAGACTTAGAGCTCGAAGTTATCATCCGAACTAGTCAACTTGGGAACTCAAGATGGTTCGAAATACGTAAAACTCGCTACATGTTTTTATACACAAAAATGAAAAGCATTCATCCACCTATTCAAACAATACCGAGATGTGTTTTCATGGACCTACAATGATTTGAAGAAATATGATACTCATATCATCCAGCATGTCATTCCATTAAAAAAGGGGCGAAACCTTTTTAGCAGAAGCTAAGGAAATTTCATCCAACGTTGGAACCCATGATTCAAAAGGAATTAAGAAAGTCGTTGGATGCCCGAATAATTTTCAAGGTTAGAAATTCTACTTGGGTTTCAAATTTGGTCCCTGTCAAAAATAATTCGGGAGAGATAAGGCTATGTGTCAACTATCACAATTTTAACTGAGGATTAGAAAAAGATAACTACCCAGTGCCATCCATGGAACATATCCTCCAAACAATATTTGGGTCTAAGATGCTCACATTGCTATATGGTTTTTCTAGCTATAATGAAGTGTTAGTGGTAGAACCAAACCATCTTAAAACCACCTTCAGGATCAAGTGGGGAACATTTTCCATTTTCCTTTAATCGTATGCCATTCACGCTTTTAAATGTTAGCGCTAATTTTCAAAGAGCGATGGACATTGCTTTGTGTAGCATTATTGGAAAAAGTGTAGTTTTTTATTTGGATGATGTAACTATATTATCCAAAATAATATCAGATCATGCACTTCATCTGAAACAAATATTTGAGTGATGTTGAAAATATGGGATCTATCTCAATCCCAAGAAAATCATCTTTGGTGTGTCAAAAGGCATTGTCTAAGGACATATCTTTGCAAAAATGGAATCAAATTTTATCCCAAAAGGGTCAAAGCTATAACTCAAATCTTGTTCTGAGTAAATAAGAAATCTATGCAATATTTCATAGTGAAGATTAATTCCTTTCATAAGTTAATATCTTAAATTCTCAGATAGTTAAACCTTTATAGGAGATGATTAAGAAATATGAGACTTATAAACAAGACAAAAAATATAGAGATGATTTTTCTCAATTTAAATAAGCTATCGCTGATGTGCCTACATTATCTAGTCCTAATTATGGAAAATATTTCTTACTTGATACTTTTTCTTTGTATTCATCTATTGTGACTGTACTGACTCATAAGGATGTTGAAGGGAAAAAAAAACCTATTACTTTCATGAGTGTTGATTTACAAGGTTCATAGATAAATTACCATGACATCGATAAACAAGCTTATGATGTGTATAATGCAATAAAATACTTTAGGCCCTATCTCCTTAAATCTCAAACGACTATATTTGTGCCTCATCCAGCAGTCATAACACTATTTGTGCAACAAGAGCTAGGTGATAATAGGGAAAATTGGATGACTTGTTTAGACTAATATGATCTATATTTTAAACCAGTTCATATTATTAACGGTCATGGGATTTTTCAACTCAAATCCAAAGCGAGAGATGCTCTTGAGCAAGATATTTTAGGTTGGGATCATGAAATAGAGATGTACAATGTTGAATAAGTTCCCCATACAAGCTCAGTAATGCCATGATATTCACACATACGTCAATTCTTATAACATGACACCTTCCCACACATTTATCGAACAAACAAAAGAGGGAAATCCACCTGGAATATCTACCCCATCAACTCATTCATGGAGTGATTTTTAAAATGCATCACAATGGTGTCTTGCCAATATGCCTTTAGCCTCAAGACATAAATAAGGTATTAAGAGATTTTCATGACGGATTGGTAGGAGGTCACTATGCGGGAGATACAACTGGGAATAAAGTAATCAGGGATGGTTATTATTGGCCTACCTTATTCAAATATGCTCATGCTTATTCTTGCAAGTTCCCAAATTTTTAGAGATGCACCAGTTGAGATCAGAGGTCAGTCACCTCATTGCTACCAGTAGCAGTTGAGGAACCATTCCAACAATGGGGACTAGATGTTGTTGGAGAAATATTTCCACATTCGTCAAAACAAAACCGATGCATTTTAATTAGCGATAGATTATTTTACTCGGTGGACATAATCAATTCAGTTAAAACAAGTTAAAAAGAAGGAAGTCATCCACTTCTTGAAGAAAAACATTATAACTAGGTTTGGAATTCCAATGTATCTTAGTTGAAACTTTATGAATTGGCATTAGAAAATGGTATTGTATTAAATCATGCATCTAACTATTACCTGTAAAGAAATGGTTTAGTTGAATAAAAAACAAAAATATTATCCACATAATCAAGAAAGACATTTTCTCTGAGTAAAGGAACTGACAAAATGCTTTGAAAAATGGATTATGGGCTGACCATGTAACTCCTAAGACTTCCCTTAAAACCTCACTGTACTTTCTATTTTATGGTAAAGAAGATATCTTGCCTATGAAATTGTATCTCCCAGCCTTGCAACTCTCCCAAGAGTCTCAAGGTATACCTTGTCTTCTGGTTTAGAGAAATATAAACACCTTGCTTAAACTTGAGGAAGAAATGTTCAAAGACAAAGAAATATTTTCCATCCAAAAGATCAAATGTAGACATATATCAATATATTCTCTACTTATTTACTTGACTTGACTCTTACATATTCATAAAATATTTGATGCACACATGATCATGGTCTCAAACCATGGTTTGAGACTCACGGTTTACCCTTTTACCCATTACAATGATAAAGGAGATTTGGCCCACCCCAAAGCCCGTTGACTTCTATGCGCAATGCGCTTTTTCAAAACTTATATGAAAATTAACCCAAAGTTTTCTTTACCCTAGAGGGCCCTACTCCAACAGGCCCCCAACACAATCTAGTGACTCGTTCCAAGTCAAACTAGTCCCACTTCCTGCATTTCATCTTTGTGCACCTACACAAAACTCTGAAATGACAGGATGAATTTAATGTTTTATGTTACGATGTTTTGCACTTCCTCCACCAATTTCTTTGTGGTTGGTCCCTTGAAAACCAAGCTGATGATTTTTGGGTCTACTGCAGACTTTTGAGGGCACTATTAAGGTCTTATAAATTATAGGATCTCAAGGTGATTGAGTATTTCATACGTTGAAATTTCATATTGTGTATGATTTTCAATATTAAAATGATTTCCAAAAAAATATGAAAAAATAAAATAAAAGAGGTTGTATTGAAAAAATAAAATAGAAAATAAAAAGAAAGAAAAACCCCAAAAATAATAATATTGAAAGTGCTACAAATCAAAATGCCACTACTGATTACACTAGTTTGTTCAATCATACAGTCTAAGCATGATTGAGAAATTTTAAATTTCTGTTGGATAGGTTAGAAAATAAGGATTTGCCAAATATTTTAATCTTGGCAGATCAACAGCTAGGTAGAAATGAAATTGACTCAACAGTTTAATCTGAGTCAATGGAACGAATAAGGGATAGAGTAGGTTAGGGTTTCATAGAAAAAAGTGACTTGGGTTTGCAAGCCTAAATGCACCCTGCAAAAGAATGATAAATGTTTTTGTATTAGTGAAGTGGGTAGGTAGGAATGAGAGGAAAATAGATATGGAGAAACATGAAATTTATTCCAAACTTCATCCTAAGGACTTCATGTATTTCCTAGTTAAAAAGGAAAAATAAAAAGACTAAATTACCCTATTATATATTCTGAAAAACCCACAGTTTCCTCGAGTTTTTTAGAAAATTTGATGCCTGTTATGATATAAACCATGTAGCCCCCATAGGAGAAGTCATTTTTACCATTAGTGCCCAGTCCATTATGAAAATGATGTAATCTCTTGTTGTTGAAGAAACCATTCCTTTTTCCTATGATGCCCTCAGAGAACTATACCAAAAGTTATACTTTTCCAACAAAGCCAAAACAATGGAGTTATTCATGGCCATAGATACTCCATTGCCAAAAAATAATCCTCCATGTCTCTCTTCTACTTTCCCTGATATGACCCATCACATTGTCATTTTCCTTTCATACTTGTTAGGGTATCATTCATATCAGTGGATATATGAGGCAATGATAGGTTTCCTGTCCATACTTTCATCAGAGTCTAAGCCTTCCATTATGTTTAACTTCATTCAATTCCTAGCTGATGGCATTCACGACCAATTTGTTAAATTTCATACAGAGGAAGTGTTTAAATACACTTCAATCCTAGTTTACATGTTTGTATATTTCAGGCAAGCAGGTTCAAGTTTACAATGAGGAAAGTTAATGAAGACTCCCAAACTCAATCAGTCATCTTTTGTACAACAATGATAATGAAGGAACATAAGGAATACACCTACAAAATATTTGTTGAAGCATTTGTGCATCCAGAAATGAGCATCCTCAACAGCATAGTGGAACCAAGGATCAATTAGGAGATTAAGAAGATTATGCAGCTATCAGACCAAGTAATAACTTGATACTGGTACTTATACCAGAACTACATAGAGCTAAGAATTTATGGGCATGAGTTGGCCCCTTACAAGCTGCCAAAGCTCATCCCCGTGAGTATTTTTTCCCTAGAGTACATCAGGAAGATGATCAATGTAGATGAGGTACACTTTGTATCTTCCAAAAAGAAGTCTCAATTTAGGATCAAGTCCTAAATTGGTCCTTTCATTTGCAATAGCAGAGCAGTAGGAGAGGAGGCTGAAAAATTGCTGAGGGAGATGAATTTTAATCATAGTTTCACTTGGTCCTATGACCCATTGGGAATCATCTCAAATAAAAGGGTGGAAAATAAATCAAATCCATATATCCACAACCACCAGCTTGAAATTGAGAAGTTCATGAACTAGACAGAGTGGGCATGATCAGGAGTTCATGAATTTTTCTCAAAATTGAAAGTGCTCGAAACTATATTGAACCTAAGCGACTGGGTAGATCTCGTCGTTCTAATTCCGGCATCGCAAATGGTTTGAAAAACTGATGTCATATGAGGGACATATCGTGTTCTGGTCGATTTCCCAAATATCTAAAAATTTGTGACAGGGTTGATTGGGATGCCCAGTTAGCATGCTAGTACAGTCAACAAAATTGGAATATTATGGGAATATTCCATTTTCTCTAGACCAATGATGTTTCACCACATGGCGCCTTTTAGGTCGTCGGATTTGGTTGTACGTTTGATTTTATGGGCCAATGGTTGGGTGACATGTGGCCAGTCCTGAGGCTTCCACGTGTCCCCTGTGCGGTTTACCAAAATTATGGTTAGGTTCAGGGGGTTCAACCTCATGACCTCCGGTGTGCCAACATAGCCTTCCACCAACTCCACTATCAGTTGTTTCTTACCCATATAGGGTGCCAACACTATATAAGTTTTAAAATTATTGTATATGGGGGGGGGAGACTGTCGGCGGTCCCAACCTATCGGCGGCCCCATTGAAGTGTTCACATGTTAATAAACTACGACAACTGTTTCCACATCGGATGGTTATTAAACATTGATCCGATGGTGTTAAAACTATAACTTCACACCATATCACATGCACGCAGTTCTGACGACATTTATAACGGGTAGTGGAACCTACCACTACACCAAGTTCCACCCCAGTTTTAATGACCGTGGGGTTTAAGTGGGTCAGCATGTGGCCACCCCCACCCTTAACCTTATAGTTAATTCCGTGGCTAAGATCTCGACGGGAGGTTTAGCACTCCCCTAAAATTGCAGAGTTTGGCCATTTCTTACTGCAGTTAAGTGCAGTTCTCCACAGTTAGTGGAGGTTTTCTAGGGGATATTGGGCAAAAGCTTAGTCAGGTCAATTTTTGACCAATTTGGGTGAAGCAAGGGTCTACTGAGACTAATTTGAGCATTCTGGAGACATTGGTGCAGAAAAAAATCCATTGGAGGCTTGTAAACACATGTATTTTAAATTTTGAGCATAATGAGAAGATGGACATGCCATTGGGAGCTGGACCAGTAGATGTAGCCCATGAGGGGTGAAATGCTTCATCATGCCTGCTATGTAAATCTTATGTATGGTTTTATTTCTCTGTTATACACTGATGTTCAATGTTATTTAGGCTTATTATGCTTGAAATTCACAATTTCATCTATGTTTCATGGTTAAATTCCTCAAACCTTAAGCAAACAAATGGAGACAAATATGTAGATGTTTTATAACTGAAAGGACACTTAGTACAACAAGCTAAAATAGTCAATTCAAATCAGGTTGGCATCGAATATAGAGTTTATTCTCTGGTTTTTTTGTGTGCAAATATTTGTTTGACTATTTTCAAGTTTACACATGCTTACTAGGCTCAAGCTTAAGAGAGCAGAGTCAAATTGGTGTAGGAAAGGGGGTCTCAAAGTGAGCCACAACAAAGGAGGGAAATATTTCCACATTCTCCACCACCTACTTCACCTCCAAAAGAAGAAGAAGTAGCATTAAGCATGCCTCCAAGAGAAGGAGAAATCCATGAATGGGTGGATCCCAAAGAAGAAGAAAGAGTGTTTAGGAAAGCATTCCTTGACACGACTGAGATGGTGAGAATCCTTTATCAAAAAAGGAATGAGAGACTAGAAGGATAAGGATCCAAAATTCACAAGGAAGGACAGGGATCATCAGGAGGTTAAAATGATGAAGATAAATCAAATAAGGGAAATGGAGGAAATGGAGGCAGTGGAAAGTCACCATCCTCACCCTCATCATCATCATCTTATACTTCATCTTTAGTACATCAGCCACACAAGTCAAAGAACACTGGTAAAAGTCATTTTCTAAAACTTGATGTTAAGTTTGAATTTCCATTTTTAAATGGTGAAGTCAATGCAGGAAAGCTTGATAATTGGATTATGCAATTGGAGTTCTATTTGAGAATTCAGAACCTTCATGATGATGATACCAAATCCAACTAGCTTCATTGAGAATGGAAGGTGCAACACTTGTTTGGTGGGAAGCTAAGACAAAGGAGGAGATCAAGAAGCATGGTAAGGTTATCCTATCATGGACTAATTTCATTACTACAATAAAAAAATACTTTTATCCATTAGCTCATATGCAGAAAGCCATAATGAACTGGAAAAATTTTAGACAATTGAAAGGACAGAATGTGCAAGAATACACCCAAGAATTTAGGAGAATATCTCTCTTATTAGGGGTAGATTTGCAGAGCCAAGATACTTTTCTCAAGTACATAGGAGGCTTACATAGCTACCTAAAACATATTATCTTCATCTTTAACCCTAAAATTCTAGATGAATTTTGTGTTCAAGCCACACATGTAGATGCTAGAGGGAAAAAAATTACTAATGAGGGTAGGAAGAAACCTTTTAAGGGGGAAAAATAGTGAAGACCTCAAAAGTTAAGGGAAAAAAGAATGCATCTCTCAAGAAAGAGGGAGAAAAAATGGTCTGTAAACATTGTTCGAGAGAAGGCCATGATGATATTCATTGTTGGAAATTACATCCTGAAAAGAAGCCCAAACATCGGAACAACAAAGGGAAACAGAAAACTGCAACTAAAACTCGACATGATTTAGGAGAGGATTCAGGTGATGAATCTAAAATTACAGCCATGGGATTGAAGAACATGAAGGGGAAATAAATTGAAACTAAACCATGTACTAGTACATCAAACTATCACATACAAGCTCCAAATGAAGAAGACAGAATTGAACTGTTTCATGTGAGAGTCATATCCAAACATACCAAGACTCACACACTGTTTGACAGTGGGTCACAAGCAAAATTAATCTCGGAATACTTTGTCAAGAAACTTATTCTTGAGACCATTCCGCATCCAAAACCATATCCACTTGGGTGGATTTGTAAGGATGAAAATTTACAAGTTTCAAAGAAGTTCTTATTGCGGTTTGCAATAAATGCACATTTTGTTGACACAGTTGAATTAGATGTGGTTCCGCTTGATATTACAGGTATTGTGTTGGGAAGTACTTACTTGTATGATAGCAAAGTGATCTTCCATTTCCATGAAAAAAATACCATTTATTGAAATATGGCAAGGAGTACATTGTTAGAGCACATCGCAAGAAGAAAAACATTGCTATGGTAAATGCTCGACAGGTAAAAAGGTTGGTGAATTCAAGTAAGAATTTTGTTCTTCTAATGATTAAGCCTAAGGCTGATGTTAATCATGAACCATTTGAGGATTTTGATCCTAAGTTGAAATCATATTTATATGATGTAGTTGATGCACATCATGAGATGTTTTAGGAGCCAACAAGATTGCCTCCAAAAAGGGCGATTCAATGAGATTCAGTTGCTACAAGATTGTCATCTTCCAAACATTGGCATGTATCGCATGTCGATAATGGAGAATGTTGAAATTAAGAGGAAAATTAAGTACATGTTGGACAAGGGACTCATAAGGCCAAGCACTTCACCATGAAGTTCACCCATAGTCTTGATTCCAAAGAAATATGGGACTTGGCGCATGTGTGTAGACTTCAGAGCTTTGAACAAGATAACGATAAAGAATTGATACCCACTCCCAAGGATATATTATTTTCTTGATCAGGTGAAAGAAGAAATTTTTTTCACTAAGCTAGATTTACAAAGTGGATATCATCAAGTAAGAATGTCATAAAGCGATAAATGGAAGACTGCATTCAAAACCAAACAAGGACTCTTTGAGTGGTTGGTTATGCCATTTGGTTTCTGTAATGCACCAAAAACTTTCATGCGTGTTTTGCGTCCATTTTTTGATGACTTTGTTATTGCGTATTTAGATGATATATTGATTTTCAGCAAAACAAGAGAAGAACATCTCTTGCATGTAAAAAGGGTGCTTGATGTTTTGAACAAAGAGAAATTATTTCTTAAGATGTCAAAGTGTGAGCTCAGAAAGACTTATTTGGTTTATTTGGGACACATATTAAGAGGAGGCGAGTTGAGAATTGATACTTATAAAGTGGAAGCCATTTTGAATTGGCCCACTCCCTAAACGGTAACTGAGGTTAGAAATTTCTTAGGTGCAACTCAAAATTGGGGAATGTTTATTGCTAAATTTTCTTCCATAGTAGCTCCTATGAATGCAGTGACAAGTGTGAAGAAAGGCTTCCAATTGGGAGGCAAACAACAAAAATATTTTGAAGCTTTAAGAGACAAGATCAGTTCAGCTCCATTCCTTGCATTACCGAATTTGAGACAGCCATTCGAAATACAAACTGATGCTAGTGATTATGCCATGGGCGTAGTTCTTTTGCAGCATGGTAAGCCTATCACTTTTCATTCTGAAACATTCAATGGTGCTGTAAATAATTATCCTACATATGATAAAGAGCTGTATGCATTTGTACAAAGCGTTAAGAAGTGGAAACACTACTTGATGGGCAAAGAGATTACCAACCATTACAGTACTTGCAATCGCAAACAAAGTTGCAGCAATCACGACATTCCAGGTGGATGGGATTTCTTCAATAGTTTCACTTGGTTATAAGATACAAGAAAGGTATTTTCAATAAAGTTGTTGATATGCTTTCAAGGCCAATCATAAGTGCTTCTACTTTACTTAAAAATGATTCTATTTTACATGAGAGTTACATAGAACAATATGCACATGATGTTGATTTTCAAGATGTGTATGCTAGTTTGAGTGAAGGGAATCAAGTTGAGGAAAATGATTATCACACACATAAAAATTTGATGTTTCATTTTGGCGAGATGTGTATACCACAAGGAGAGAGGCTAAGTGTCATGAGAGTGGCTCATTCATCTCTTATTGCTGGACACTTTGGGGTAAGAAAAACAGTGGCACATCTACAAAGGTATTGCTATTGGCCTCACATGATAGATAGTGTGTCATGTTTTATAAGAGGTTGTTCTATGTGTGCTACAAGCAAGCCTAGAAATAGGAAGCTTGGGTTGTACACACCATTACCGGTACCATCAAGGCCATGGGAGAGTGTCTCCATGGACTTTTTTAGAGGTCTACCTATGTCAAGAAAACTACATGATTATATTTATGTAGTTGTGGATAGATTCAGTAAAATGTGTATACTTATACCATGTAAGAAAACCATTACTGCTGAAGAAACTGCTGAACTTTATTTTCAACTTGTATGGGTTCATTATGGATTGCCAAATTCTATTGTTAATGACAACGATTCTAGGTTCATTGGGAATTTCTGGTCCAATATTTGGAAGATGATCGACACAAAGTTGAAAAAGAGTATTGATTTTCATCCGCAAACTAATGGCCAAACCGAGGTGGTGAAAAGAACCGTTGTGCATCCATTAAGAGGATATTGCAGCAAACATCCCAAGTTGTGGGATGAACAACTACATTTCATTCAACACACTTACAACTGGGCAAAGCACTCTTCTAAAAATATTTCACCTTTTGAAGCATGCTTTGGGTATTTGTTGAAATTGCCATTAGAATTCATCTTTTAGAAGGATGTTGCAATTGATGGGCATAGTGATATTGACAAGGCTCAAAATTTCATTGAGCAAATTCAGATTATTCATCAGCAAGTTCAAGGACAACTTGAGAAGCGTAAAAAAAAAGTACATGGAGAGGCATGACAAACATAGAGTTGATCACAAGTTTCAAGAAGGAGATGAGGTAAGGTTCCACATAATCAAAGAAAGGATGTAAGGGGAAGGTAAAAAGCTCAAGCCCATTCGCTATGGTCCATTCAAGATCATAAAGCAAGTTGGTAACAATATATTTCAACTTGAATTGCCTTGATATATGAAAATGTATTTAGTTGTTAATGTTGAAAATTTACGTTTTTATGAGCCACCTTGATCGATGATCAAGGAAGTGATGTTAAGCTACCTTCTATTGAATATTTCTCGCCATAATTTCTGGATGAGCTCAAGGAGGATACCATTCTTGAGAGGAGGACAAGATAATTCAAGAGGGGAAGTGTCGAATACCTTTAAGTTGGGCTCAAAAGCAGTAAGCCAAGCAAGGAAAAGTGGATGGAATTTGGAAAGGTGAGGGAGTTGTGCCCTCATCTAATGAATAGGTAATCAAAGTATTTTGGGGTCCAAAAGCTCCCCAACGGGAGGTGTGATCAGGGGTTCATGATTTTTTCTCAAAATTGAAAGTTCTTGAAACTATATCGAACCTAAGTGACTGGGTATATCTCGTCGTTCTGATTCCAACGCCATGAACAATTCGAAAAATCGATGTCGTATGAGGGAGATATCGCATTCTGATCGATTTCCCAAAGAACTAACAAATTGTGACAAGGTTGACTAGGATGCCTAGTCAGCATGCAGGTATAGTTAGCAAAAGTGGATTATTCTAGGAATATTTCATTTTCTCTAGAACAATGATGTTTCACCACATGGAACCTTTTGGGTCATCGGATTTGGTTGTGCGTTTGATTTGATGGTCCAATGGTTGGGTGAAACGTGGCCAACTATGAGGCTGCCACGTGTCCCCTATATATTTTACCAAAATTATGGTTGGGTCTGGGTGGTTCGACCCCGTGACCTTTGGCATGCCCACATAGCATTCCACCAACTCCGCTATCATTTGTTTCTTACCCCTATAGGGCATTAGCACTATATAAGTTTTAAAATTATCATATATGGGAAGGGGGGGATACCGTTGATGGTCCCAACCCATTGGTGGCCCCATTGAAGTGTTCACATGTTAATAAACCACAAAAAATATTGCCACATCCGACGATTATTAAATGTTTCTCCAACGGTGTTAAAACTATAACTTCAAACCATATCACATGCGTGTAGTTCTAATGGCATTGCTAACGGGTAGTGGAACCTACCACTACACCAAGTTCCTCTCCAGTTTTAATGACCACAGGGTTTAAGGGGGTCGACATGTGGCCACCCCCACCCTTAACCTTACAGTTAATACCGCAACTAAAATTTCGATGGGAGGTTTAGCGCCCCCCTAAAATTGCGGAGTTTGGCCATTTTTTACTGTAGTTAAGTGCAGTTCTCCACAGTTAGTGGAGGTTTTCTAGGGGATATTGGGAAAAAGCTTAGCCAGGAAAATTTTTGACCAATTTGGGGGAAACAAGAGTCTACCAAGACTCATTTGAGCATTCTAGAGCCATTGGTGAAGAAAAAATAGCCATTGGAGACTTGTAAACACATGTATTTTCAATTTTGATCATATTGAAAAGATGGACATGCCATTGGGAGCTGGACCATCAGATCTAGCCCATGAGGGGTGAACTACTTCATCAAGCCTATTGTGTAAATATTATGTGTGGTTTTATTTCTCTGTTATACACTGTTGTTCAGTGTTATTTAGGCTTATTTACATGCTTAAAATTAACAATTTCATCTATGTTTCATGGTTAAATTCTTCAAACCTTAAGAAAACAAATGGAGACAAATATGTACATGTTTTATAACTAAAAGGACACTTAGCACAAAAAAATAATATAGTCTTTTCAGATCAAGGCAGCAAAAACATTACAGGAGGCTGAAGAGCAGGTGATTTCATCCTCAAGCATACACACCCCTACTGCCCAAGAAAAGTAGAATACAGAGGACAAAGTGTTGGGTCATAAAAAGGTATCTTTTAAACACCTAATTAGCCTACATTAATCATCAATCTGAGAGCGACTTTTTATTTCAAGAGTGTACTCTGTCTGAGGCTGCAATTAACTAAGACTAATGCTATGAAGATGTAGTACATAATCCTAAATACAAGTGTAAACGGATGCTTGTAAAGAAACCTAATTACAGTAACATAAATGGAAATTCTCTGAAATCAATCTGAAAACCATCGATCAGGGATACAGTAGCATTAACTCCTTCCCTTAGAAATCGATGCAACTGAAATCACACTAAGGCAAGATAACCAATCTGGGAACTTGGAAGCAATAACCAGTGTCCTCTACAGTTGGTGGTCTTGTTCTTAAAGCAATGGAAATGAAATCAAACTCAAACAATTCGTTGATGAAAATAACTGAAAGAAACTTCAAAGGCTAGAAAGTAACAGCAACTCGCAATTCCTATGCACACATAGCAATTTTAACTAATCTATCTGCTAATCTGAAGCTATGAATCATAAATGAACAGTAAACAGAAATGGAACAGCAAAATGAACTGAACAACAATTGTAATCTTAACCTAATCAAGCAGCTAATCTCAATACTCCAATCCTGTCGACAGCCAATACTACAAAACAATCAATTATAACGGATCATGAATCAATAAAACAAAAACTAGAATTGATTATAGAACAACAGAGCTTTATAAAGATAGCAAGGTAAATAAACAGTGAATACACTTCTTGCAAATGATAAAATAGAAGTGCAGTTCGTTAATGCTTCACAATAAATTTGTATTCAATTCAACAGCAATCAATCAAACTTTGTAATCGTAATAAACTCAAACACGACTTCACAGAACAGTAAGCAAAGATTAGAAATACAAATAGCAGGGTAATTCCACCAGAGTCGGGCCCTTAGCACTAGTGAAACACTGTTGGGCTACTTCAGAACTTGTGAAATGAAATAAAACACGTCTTTGATATTAAATGAGCATAAAGTATTATAGAAACCGCTCTCTAAAGTTGAGAGTCAATAAAACATGATATTACAAAGGAAATGTTTTCAATACAAGAATTTACGACCTCTTCAATCACTGAAGGCATTTCCTTATAAAATATACCCTGAAGGACAAGACGAGGAACAAGATGAGGCTTGAACAACGATCCCTCAGGATCGAAGGATCCTGAGGGATTCGCTTCTCTTCATTTATTTATCATATGGTTCACTTTGACCGAAGCGGAGCTGTCCCCTGCCTTTTCTTAGAAATGCGTTCAGATTTCCTTATCTTTGGCAGGATTTGGTCTAACGTTGGTGGAGCAGCAGTTGCATTCATCTCAGCCTCGCCTTTGGTACAACTGTTCACTTCGTCTAATTCCTGTTTTATCAAAAAAAAGCAACCTTTAGTCATCTTTTTACAATAAACATAAACCTTCCCAATTCTACCATAATTCTTATAATAAATTACCTTTCTAAGGTAAAAAGGATTATGTCTATAGTAAAAGAATGGGAAAATACACAGTGATTTCATACCTTTTTCACTGCCCAACATACCCCCCTGCTTAATCTTTTTCATGTCCTCATGAGAACTATAGTTCACATGGAGATCATTTAAAGAATAAGCCGGATAAGGTTTATCATCAAAAGGCATAAAACCATGCAGTACAGTTAATGCCTCAAAAACATGCTCTGTCTGTCCTTCGGGGAGTTCGTAAATGGCTTTGTAGTCTGAAGTAGGATACCATGCAATGGGGCTTCGAAACCTACACCCTAGCCAGAATAGTCCTTCTTTTAAAATGACATTACTATAGGAAACCAAATGGTCTGCAGCTAGACCAAAGTTTTTATAATTGAATGGTTCTCTATTTTGCACATTCTGATTAGAAATTCTCCATCGAAGCTTAGCTACTATGTAACCCTGGTTTCTAATAGATAAGAAATAATTTGTGCCATTCAAGATAATTGATTTATGGACAGGCCCCAATTCTTGGATAACGCATTCCTTTGTCATCAAAATTTTCTGCCTAGCCCAAAATTGAAATGGGTTCTGAGGTTTAGTCCTAACCCACAAATATAATTCATTTTCCTGCCTTTGAAAATCATTATAGGCTTTAAGCCATTTTAACTGATTTACAGCAAAGGAAATGAATGCCTAGTGTTGGATATCTCCCACAAAAGGGCTAGGGTTTGACTCACAATCATTTTCAAGTATTAAATTATGCAAATAAAACTCACACAAAAGGCACTACACCTTTATCCCATAGAGTTTGCAGCATGATACAAAGTCATCTATAGTTTTTAGCTCTATAGATTTACCTGCCCTAACTGCCTTACTCTTTAGCTGTAAATATCTTTCTAATAAAAATAAAGCATAGTTTTTGGCAGGGCATCTACAGGCTATGACATCAGTGTAAAATGAGCAGAGAGTGTCCATTCATTTGTAGGCTAATTTTAATTTATTCATTACCTTGTCAGCCTTTTCCTCTGATTTTTGACACTTTTCGTGAGCTTCAGCTTTTGCTTCATGGATAGTCCTCATCTATTGCTGCAACTCTTGATATCTCTTCCTAGCAACAGTGTCTTCTTCCAGCTTTTGCCTTTCCATTCGAGCCTGTGCCAATTCCTCTTGGAGTATGGCTAATGTGGGGTCACTAAAAGTATTCTGACTACTAGCTTGCATGTTTTCACTTGAAACGGGTACCTCTGGAACAAATTGTGTTGGAACAGCTATTTGTTGTTTCGCATCTCCATAATTAGGCTCAGGCATGGCTTCTGCAACTTGGGGGCTCCTCTTAGCAGCCACTCTTCTCTTTTTCAAAGTTCTCTTGGTAGCTATGCTTCTTCTCTTAGGGGCTCGCTTAGGAATTTGTTTCATTCTAAGAACCCTAATGGTTTGCCTAAGTTGTTCCACGAGTCTATGAAGCTTCATTCATTCCCTCTAAAGATTTTCAATCTCAGTTACTTTATTTCTCTTTCTCAATGGAACGGTTGTTCCTTTTTTTGAACCTGTTTGCTCAACAAGGCTTTGGTCCATATCATTCATGCCTTCAGTTGGGTTCTCTTGTTGGTCTTCTGCTTAGGGTTCTTCCTCAATATTCATATGCCCTTGGCTAGATTCTTTAGGAATTACACCCTCAGTTGACTCTGCCATCCCCTGAGAACTTTCAGGTTGGAATATTGCTTTGATGTTCTCCTTTTCTTGTTCATGCCTTTCAGGGGAAGAAATCATAGCTGACTCTACTACTTCGTCAGGGTTTGTTGTTTCATTCAACATTTCTTCAGCTGTTTCTTTGTCGATAGCAGAGTGCTCTGGCAACTGATTAATATCAATGTTAAGATCCAAAGGGCTATGAGGCTGCACATATTCACTCATACTGGCCAGAATTTGGGCCAATTGATCTTCCCTTAAGGGGCTTCGGGGTGAACTTAAAGTAGTATTTTCGGGAGGCTTTGTTCCTTCTCTTTCACTGCTATGATTATCTTCGTCCTCCTCACAGGTATGATAGCTTCCTTCTTCGTCATCTGAATATCGAATTTCTCCTTCAATTTCCTCTTCTTCATTATTTTCTTCTTTTGCACTGGTTTGTTTCTCACCACTGGAGTGGTGACTCATTTCTTCTTCATTCGAGTAGCAAATTTCTCCCTCCATTTCCTCTTCTTCATCAGTACGAGGAATTCCTCCTTCAATTGTGGAGGCTATTCATCCTCTGAGCTGTGCAATTCTAGGGTTTGGCTACTGCTTCCCGAAAGTCCTTCCATCATCCCCCTACTTTGTTTTGAACGGAGGGACTGTCCGTGAATTTATGGCTCAGCTATTGAGCCAGCCATTCTCTTCCGTTTCGAGGCAGGTAAGGCTAACCCTCCATCAATGGAGAATATCAACTCTTCCCATATGGTCTGTTGGTGGGCAAGGCTATGACTTACTATTAATCAGATTAGGCAATGGCGGTTGACCACCATGTCTGCATGCTGAGCTTTTCTTATACTATGGGTGATATCATGCAGTAAGGAGTTTAAAAATGCAGGAAAATTTACAGTGAATTTCTGTTTTAATACAACCAGTAACTTAAGGTGGCGGGGTCTTACCACGTCTTTCTTTCCGTCGCATGTTATATAGGCCTGCGCTATATTTTCCAATTCCATCCATGGTTCTCCCAATGATGTTGGCTAAACTCCTTTGCCTTTGACAACCAATGTCTGTCCGTCATCCTGGAAAATCTTCATGGCCTCTCGAATCCTGATCTTCTTCTGAGTCCATATAGTTCCTTGCGCTGGTATACCAGATACTTCTGTAATTATTTCATCAGTTACAACTGTCTATCTTCCTCTAACCATGGAGTATCATTCCTACAAGTTCTGTAAAAATTTGGTGGCCACTGCTTCATGGGGTTGTTTCATCCCCGTGAAATATGTAATCCATCCCAATCTTTCCAAAATATCTCGTGCAACATCAAAAACGACTAGCACCTATGGCTCACTGCGAATTGGTCGTCCTCCCATTGTCTCTGCACATTGTTAGTTCTTCCCAAACACACAATGATCGCAATGGAACGGCACATCACGGTGAATTGGAATAATATCGTTAAATTTTCGTTATTCCCTATAATGCAGGGATTTGGTTCGCATACAGGTAAAGAAATATCAGGATTTGATCTACATGCAGACATTTGCACCCCCCCTGAAGGATGATAGGTCGTCCTCGACTGTCAATTGAGAGAGGCAAGTGTGGCACAGCAGTAGTACAGCACGAAAAAGTAGGCATAATTATGATACATTCAATCAAATTATAGCAATTACTGAAATCAATGCGTGTGATAAATCGTAAATAGATATAAAATCATTTTGTAATGATTCAAATATAAGGAGAAGGGACAGCTTAAGATAAACATAAGTACATATGCATTTTATTACTCACTTCAAACTAATATGATCGATCTATAATGATTTTCATGTATAATAGGTTTGAAATCAAAAGTTAAGGATTCATACTTTCATTTGATATTAAATAGAGATATAGGAAAATGGGTTTAATATGACTATTGATGTGTATAAATGTGACTTCAATACCATCAGCAGAGCTCTGTTGCCCACAAGTGTCCATAACCTTGACAGAGTTGCTTTCTCACCCTTGGAACCATTGTCCTTTATTTATGCTGAGGAAGTGCTTGTTGAATGTCATAACAGAGGCCATTGTGCTGGCTTGGTGACCAGATAAATCACAATTCCATTCAGCGGGAAGAAGTGAAAAGTGGGCAGGCTGGCTTGTAATGAGACCTCCTATTCCAAGGACTTCTTAATTTTTTCAATTTTCCATTGGACCATATCCCTGGTTTGGTGGCCATGATGTGAATTCCACTTCACTTACCTCCTTATGATCATGGTAGGCTAGCTCTTGATGAGACCCCCTATCCTCCATCTGGAAAATCATAAAATTATTAGTGAAATGTGTAAATATTTTTCATTTTTTTCTTTTTCATATAGCACTTTCCTATTTATACATAAAGGATGGCTCAACACTCCTCAAGAGTAGGGATGGTGGAAGAAGTCTGAACATCTCAATAGAAAATAATATGCCCTTATTCCTACTCCATAAATAAAAATCAAAGAAATTTATAACATATGGGAAGAACCAACATGATAAGGATAATCGATCAGATTAATTCAGTGGTAGTAATACAACAAAATCATTTGATTATGTCTCCTTTTCCCTTTTTTTTTCTTATCATTACTAAACAACTTTCTTAAAAATGACGATTAATTTTGATTTGTTGATTACATTAAGCTTTAATTTGTATGATTGTATATGAATAATATGTTTTCCTTTAGAAGAGTCATCAAAAATCTTCAAAAATGCTGGTTTAAAACAACAAACAATCCACACAAAAGGTGTTGTTCCTTTAAAAAGAACAGTAGAAATAATCTGCGGAACTGTTGTTCCTTTCGAAAGGAACAACAAAAATGTGCGAAACTGATGTTCCTTTCGAAAGGAACAATAGAAGTGCTATTCCTTTAGAAAGGAACAAAAAAAACTCAAAACAAGCATAATAAACAGAGTTTTTGAAAAAAACAGAATTCCAACAACAAAAACTCAAAATAAACGAAATAAACAGAGATTTGGAAAAAACGAATTCCATAAAACAATCCAAATAAATGAACAAAATTTATGTACAAAATTTTAAAAAGAAATTATTTAATAAACTGGTGTTGAGGAGGAGTTATCCCGTTCAGCCAGAATTTCCATGGTAGAATCTTCTCGTAATTGTTGGTAAAAGGATTCTCGGGTAAGCGGTTTATGATACAATCGTACTCGATGATCGTTTACCTTAAAGGAATGTCAAGATCCATCAATGGTGGCTAATGTAATAGTGCAATTATCATGCACTTTTTGTATTTCATAGGGTCTGAGCCATCGTGTCTGGAGTTTCACTGGGAAATCCTGAAACCTAGAATCATATAGGAGTGCCCAGTCTCCTTCGTGGAAGATCTTTTCTTTGATAAGGGCGTCATGCCATTTTGCTCTCTATTGTTGAATTAACGTTGTTTTCTGAAGAGTAGAGAGCCTAATCTCATCTAACTCATTAATTTGCTGCAGTCTTTTGGCTTGGGCTTCATTTAAATCTAGACCCACATTTTGAGCTGTTCTTAATGTCTAAATTTCAAATTCTATTGGAAAGATGGGTTCTTTTCCAAATACCAATTGATATGGTGAATACCCCATAGTGGGTCTCCACGTTATTCGATATGCCTACAATTCTTCTGGCAATCTGTAGGCCCAATCACGTCTGTGTGAGGCAACGGTTTTTGTTAATATAGATTCAATCACTTTGTTCATGCTCTCTACTTGGCCATTGGCCTATGGGTGGTATGGGGTTGTAATCTTGTGCTGAATGTGGTAGTTTTGTAGTGTTTCAACTAATTTATTACCTACAAACTGTGGTCCTCCATCTGTGATTATGTCCCTTGGGAGGCCATATCGCACAAATATTTGGAAAAGAAACTATATTACAGAGTCGTCTGTAGCTTTTTAAAGAGCCTCTGCTTCAACCCATTTGGTGAAATACTCAGTTGCAACTAGGATGTATGTTTTTTGGTTTGATGGGGGGCTAATAGGACCAACAAAGTCAAGGGCCCAGCGTTCAAATGGTTCAATTACTAGTTGAGGGTTCAAAGGAATTTCATCAGACTGCCCAGGGTGACCTGCCCTTTGACAGCTATCACAGGCTTGCACAAATTTTTTGGCATATTTAAAGATGGTAGGCCAATAATAGCCTGTTTGTAAGACCTTATGGGCAGTTCTATGATCTAAAAAATTTCTGCCACACTACCCATCATGGCATGCTTTCAAAATATCAAATACCTCATCCTCCCGAACACATCTTCGTATTTGCATATCTGCCCTTGTATGAAATAGGTAGTCCCCAATCCAAGAAAATAGGGTACTACGCTATATTATCAGTTTTCATTCATTAAGGGATAACTGTTTAGGTAATTTACCTATTGCCAAATAATTTTCTATATCAGCATACTAGGGGGTTCTGACAGTAACAGCGAACAAATGTTCATCTGGGAAGTGGTCTTCAACTGCTTCTGTGTCTGTTGGCTTTGGCATCCTTGACATAAAATCAGCTACATGGTTCCCTTTTCCAGGTCGATCTTTGATTGTAATGTCTAATTCCTGTAATAAAATCAACCATCTTGTCACTCTTCCATTTGTAACAGGTTTTTTTGCTAAAAATTTAATGGTAGAGTGATCAGTGTATAGTACTACAGGATACCCAGTTATGTAATGTCTAAACTTATTTACAGCATGTACTACAGCTAAAAATTCCTTCTCAGTCACAGTATGATTTAATTCAGCAGGGGATAGATTTTTGCTAATATAATAGATTGCATATGGTTTCTTGTCTTCCTCCTGCCCAAGTACTCCTCCAATTGCTGTGTCTGAGGCATCAGATGAAATTTGGAATGGAAAATTCCAATTTGGGCCCCTCAGCACTGGGGTTGTTGAAACAAGATTTTTCAGACCATTGAAGGCATTGTCACATTTATCTGTCCAAATAAAATCAACATTTCCAGTTAGTGCATATAAAGGTGCAACTATTCGAGAATAATGTTCTATAAATCTTCTATAGTAACTAGAAAATCCAAGAAAGCTACGTACCTCTTTCTGTGTGGTGGGTGTGGGTATTAACAAGATTATTTGAATTTTATTTGGGTCCACTTGAATTCCAGTTGCTAAAATATAATGCCCTAAGATAACTCCTTTGATCATCATCATATGACACTTTTCATGGCTTAAACAAAGCCTAGTTTCAATACATCTTTGCAACACCTTTTCTAAATTTTCTAATGCTGCCTCAAAATCATCTCCATAAGGTGTGAAGTCATCCATATATACTTCAAGCCCTTCATTTATTAAGTCTGCAAAGATGCTGAGAATGGCCCTTTGGAATGTAGCAGGGGCATTGCATAGGCCAAAAGGTAAGACTCGGTAGGCAAATGTCCCCCATGGACAGGTAAAAATAGTTTATCTTGGTCCTTAGGGGCAATCTGGATCTGATTGTACCCACTAAAGCCATCGAGGAAGGAAAATAATTTCTTTCCTGCTAATGTGTCTAATACCTGGTCACTGAAAGGAAGGGGAAAGTGGTCTTTCTATGTTTCCTTGTTAAGTTAACGGTAATCTACACATATTCTCCACTTTCCATTCTTCTTTTGTACCACTACTAATGGAGAGACCCACTTGCTATCAGATATTGGATAGATGAAATTAACATCCAATAGCTTTTGTAATTCAAATTTCGCAATATCCTTAAGATGAGGGTTTAGTCTTCTTTGGGATTGGCGAATGGGTCTCGCATATTTTTCAATATAGATGTGGTGTGTACACAATTGGGGGTCAATTCCCTTCATGTCTGGATAATCCCATGCAAAGGCTTCTTTGTATTTTTGTAATAATTGGACCAACTTTGCTTCTTTTTCAACAGTCAGATTTTCGTTAATGTTTAGAGTTTTTCCCGGCTCAATTTCTACAATCTTTCTATTGTACACAGAAGTAGTGGGTATTACTTGATCAAGAATGTCTTTAAAAGGATCTTCTTCTTCCTTATTATCAAATGCTACCTTAATCATGTGACATTGTAGATGGGATCTGATTTGTAGTTTATTAATAAAACTATTGATGATATCATCCTCTGTTTGATCTTTAAAATAAAGAGAATTTTCTATAGTTAGAGGTGATCTCATATTTTCCATAAGATATGATACAGGTTGTTTTCTTGTTTTGATTATTAACAGGCTTGGCTGGGCTGGGGGATATAAAGCTAAATTCTTGACATAGTTTCCCCTTGTTATTGTCATGTTGCCTTATTGGCATCCAATATAAGCATCTCAGTTGCCAACCAAGGTCTACCTAAGATTAACGGGTGTCCATCTAGCCGGTTCTTTGGATTGATAACCAGGAAGTCAGTAGGGTATTCCCAGGAATCTACAGATACCATTACATCTTGTATTGTACCCTCTAGTTTGATTACCGATCGGTTAGCCAAATCTAATAAGGTTGTTGTTGGTTCTAGGAATGTAATGCCAATTTTTTGACAGGTGGTGGTTGTTAGGATATTGATTGCTGCTCCCAAATCAACTAGGGAATTTGGAAACAATTGCCCATGGATTTGCATTGTCACTATGGGATTTCCTAGGTCTTCATATTTTACTAGTGTTTCCATTCCTGATAATAAGTCAGATAAAGTACTGACTATTTGGATAGTTGGATTGGTGGTTGTTCTGTTCTTCGGCTTCTTTATGTATAATTCCTTAATGGTTTTTGTATATATAGGAATATCTTGAATAGCTTGGAGGAGAGGGATTTTTATACACAAATTTTTTAATTCTCCCAGAAGATCAAAATTAGGATGTTCTAATGGGTGTGGTATGATTAATCATTCTCGGAATGGTGGAGAGGAAGTTGTTACTTGTTGTTGATCTTGTTGTTGAACCTCCTCCTCTTTTTGTAATGTTTGTTCTACAGGTAACAGATCTTCAATATGAACATTATTATTTCTCTCTGTTTCTACTATGCGCCCAGACCTTAATTGAAGGTCATTGCACTCCCTCAGTTCAGTTTCTAATTCTGGAGGTTCCATTATTTGGATAGACTGAACTGGCCTATTGTTTGGGTTTGGGTTGGGCTAGGTTGGGAGTTGTGGTCTTAAGTTGGTCTGGGGATTTGTATAGGGAGCTGGCAGTGTAGGCTAAGAGAGAGGGATTGTTCCAGCTGGCTGATTTTTAGGTCTTTTCCATTTTTACTGCCAGGCCTGACTCTACGAAGTAGAGGGGGACCACTGTGTTGGATAGTTATTATTTTTCCGAAATGGTGGGCAAAAAGGAAAACTAGGCCAATTAGTTTGATTAGTTTGATTTGGCCAAGATGTTGTAGGGAATGGCTGTTGTGACCAATTGGGGAAAGGAGGTTGATATTTCCACATTCCACTATATTGTTGAGCATTGTATTGAGGAGGCTGAAAAGAAGAAAATGGATCAGTTGGCATACCTGATTGTCATGGCTGCCATTGTCGGCGCTGATTAAGCAAACATACCACTTCTGATTCTTCTTCTTCCTCCTGAAAAACTTCTTTTAGGCTAGGAAGCAAGGGACATCCTTCTATAGGGTGATCTTTCGTGCAAATGGCGCAAACTTTGATCACATCCAACGGGCACTCTTTGTGGCTGTGTTTCTTCCTGCATCTAGGACATAATATCGCCAAATTTTGCTCTGCTTCAGCTTGCTTTTGTTTGGCTTGCATAATGTCGAACTGCGTTGTTAGAGTTCCAAGTATATCTGTCTTAAAATCTTCTAGCAGATTTCCGATCTCTGCACGAGTCACACCTTCATTAGAGGTCTTGTTGTCTCTTGTAATCATATCACGTTCTGCTGATTTTAGCCTTGTGTTGCCCCTCAAACTCCTGATGCACAAATCAATAATGTTACCATAACTCTCCTAATATATATCACCTTTTCCCATAATATTCAATTTTTCAACCCATTGATCTTTCATTCCCCTAATTAATGTAGTTTTCAGTACATTATCAGGTAAGGGTAAGGATGCATAAGGGGATCTCTGAAGATTTTATTGAAACCGTTCCACATATTCTTCCAAGGTTTCATTTGGTTTTGCTGTCATTTGGAATATTTCATCTTTTAGTTCCCGAGACATGCAATAATCTTGATACTTCTTTAAAAATGCATCTTTCATCTAATCCCAATCAGTTATGACACCCCCACCTAATCCCATAAACCATTGTAAGGCTGCTCCTTTTAATGTAGAAGGAAATAGTTTTAGTTTTTCTGGATCGGTGGTATAATCATATCCCTTGCATAACACATCGAATTCAAACAAAAATGCATCTGGATCTTCCGATGTTAAGCCATGAAATGTGGGAATATGTTGAAGGGGAATGGTCTTCATAGGTGCATTGACTGCAATATATGCTATGGTATATTGCAGCGTAGAGGTTTGATGGGATGTCTGCTGGTTCTAATTTTGGTTCTGGGCCATTTGGTCGAAGATGTGCCAATATCCTTCTGGGATATCAAGGAAATTTCTAGGCTGACTAGCAGGAGCAGGAATGGATTTGACAGCACTTCCCTTATCTGGAATAATAAGTATTCCTTGTTGACCTACTGTTTGAGGTGATTCAAGACATTGATTTTGAGTGAGTTTAACATCACTTCCTTTATCCAGACTGCTTACTGTTTGGACTATTTCAATAGGAGATTTTGGTTCTCCTATTTCTCCTGTTTCTCCTTCTCCTTCACGGAGATTACTAAAGTTCCCTTCTTGAGGGGAAATTATGCAAGGATTCTCAATTTCTTGGGAATCTTGCTCAATTCCCTCTGTTTGACTGTGTATCTCAGCAAAGACTTTAGATGGTGACTCTGTGACCTGAAGGGAACTAGTAGGCTGTCTAGAGATAGCTTTTCTAGGTCCTACTAATGGCTGAGATTCAGTCCTTTTAAGGATTTCATCAATAAAAGTTGTCTGCCCAAGGGTCACCGGTCCCTTAGGTTATTCAATTTTAGGAGGAATTTGTTTTTCTTAGCTGGTCTATTCATTCAAGAAAACAAGCCTTCATTCCTACCTAAAGAAAGAGCTTACCTAATTCTGCTGTGAAGTAGGTTGTAAGCAAGTGTGTTTCTTTCCCGGTGCGCAAGTTCTTACCTTCCATCTTTAATACCCAATTCTTTGCAAGCAGAATAAAATCAGCTGTGCATCACTCCTTTGAAATGACATACACTCTCTCCGGCAACGGCGCCAAAATGTTGGGTCATAAAAAGGTATCTTTTAAACACCTAATTAGCCTACATTAATCATCAATCCGGGAGTGAATTTTTATTTCAAGAGTGTACTCTGTCTGAGGCTGCGATTAAATAAGACTAATGCTGTGAAGATGTAGTACAGAATCCTAAATATAAGAGTAAACAGATGCTCGTAAAGAAACCTAATTACAGTAACATAAATGGAAATGCTCTGAAATCAATCTGCAAACCATCTATCAGGGATACAGTAGCAGTAACTCCTTCCCTTATAAATCGATGCAAATGAAATCACACTAAGGCAAGATAACCAATCTGGGAACTTGGAATCAATAACCAGTGTCCTCTACAGTTGGTGGTCTTTTTCTTAAAGCAATGGAAATGAAATCAAACTCAAAATACATGCTGATGAAAATAACTGAAAGAAACTTCAAAGGCTAGAAAGGAACAACAACTCGTAATTCCTATGCACACACAACAACTGTAACCAATCTATCTGCTAATCTGAAGCTATGAATCAGAAATGAATAGTAAACAGAAATGGAACATAAACATGAATTGAACATCAATTGTAATCTTAACGTAATCAAGCAACTAATCTCAATACTCCAATCCTGTCGACAGCCAATACTACAAAACAATCAATTATAACGGATCATGAATCAATAAAACAACAACTAGAATTGATTATAGAATAGCAGAGCTTTATAAAGATAGCAAGGTAAATAAACAATGAATACACTTCTTGCAAATGATAAAATAGAAGTGCAGTTCGTTAATGCCTCACAATAAATCTATATTCAATCCAACAACAATCAATCAAACTTTGGAATCGTAATAAACTCAAACACGACTTCACACAACAATAAGCAAAGATTAGAAATACAAAATGCAGGGTAATTCCACCAGAGCTGGGCCCTTAGCACCAATGAAACACTGTTGGGCTACTTCAGAACTTGTGAAATGAAATAAAACGCGTCTTTGATATTAAATGAGCATAAAGTATTACAGAAACCGCTCTCTAAAGATGAGAGTCAATAAAACACGATATTACAAAGGAAATGTTTTCAATACAAGAATTTGTGACCTCTTCAATCACTGAAGGCATTTCCTTATATTACAGACCCTGACAGACAATATGAGGAACAATTGAGGCTTGAACAACGATCCCTTAGGATCGAAGGATCCTGAGGGATTCGCTTCTCTTCATTTAGTTATCATATGGTTCACTTTGACCGAAGCCGAGTTGTCCCCTGCCTTTTATTGGCAATGCGTTTAGATTTCCTTGTCTTTGGCACGATTTGGTCTAACGTTGGTGGAGAAGTATTTGGATTCATCTCAGCCTCTCCTTTGGTACAGCTGTTCACTTCGTCTAATTCCTGTTTTATCAACAAAAAATAACCTTTAGTCGTCTTTTTACAATAAACATAAACCTTTCCAATTCTACCATAATTATTATAATAAATTACCTTTCTAAGGTAAAAAGGATTATGTCTATAGTAAAAGAATTAGAAAATACATAGTGATTTCATACCTTTTTCACTGCCCAACACAAAGAAGACAGAGGAAAATAACAAGACAAAGAGGCAGCAGGAAAGAGGCCAAGAGATGATCAGTCTACTTTGGAGACTGATACTTATAGCAGAGAATTCAAAATGAAATAGATAAAGAGAGCCAGAATCCATATGGAAATAGATCAAAAAAATGAAACATAGCAACAGACAGTCATAACAATCCAAGATTCTCCTACTTCATCTCTAGCAGGTGGCCAAACTATATTTTCTATATCTTCAACTATAATTCCATTTCAGCAAAAAAGTATTCAAACACCTGCATCTACTATTGGTACAGGGGAAAAGGAGGAAAATTTTTATGACACCTTCAGGGAAATTAAAAGGAGGAATGAGATATTGAAAACTAGCACTTACAACTAGTTTTGGAAGTATACCAGTAGTTCAAAAAGTAGGTTTTTATCAGCCTTTGACTCAAAGAAAGGAAAGATGAGAATGGATTTCTTCGAAGCCCATTTTTCTCAGCCTAAATCACCTACATATTTCAAGCATACTGCTTTTGAATTTAATGTCAAGGACATCCATCCAATAGATCAAACAGAAATGCACAAGCAAACTGGAGAGATGATCTCCTCCACACTTACATACACTACAATGAGCCTGTCCAAGTTGCAGGTATCACTGGATAATATTCAATCTCAACTCAAGATGGAGAATATTTTTTCTCTGGAAAAGAATACCAGAATCAAATCCTTGGAGGATTTAGTTGTGAAGATTGGGTATGATCCAGCAAATGTAGAGGCAGTGGAAGAGGTCCTGAAGAAGAAGAATGCTGACATAGCAACCATGCGAAAGAATCTTAAAATTTCAGGTACTAAAGACCCTCTAAAAAAGGATATAAAGGAGAATGAAGTAGAAAAAGTAGATATGATGAAGCTAATGATGGAGTAGTCAGCCCAGCTGAAGAAAATGGAGATAGAGATGGAGAAATTGGTCAAGGAAAAGGAAAAAGAAGCAGAAATGGTCATTGCTCCTTTTTATGTTATTCCTATTGCAGTGATCCCTATAGCTACACCCAAATCTATAGGTGCATCAGATGGTACAAAATAGTTGGCCAAATCCATGGAAAACATGACCATACAATTATAGAAGATAAAAAAGCTAGAAGTAGAAATCAATACCTTGAAGGATATGAAGGTAAGGTCTGACAATGCACATGAAGTAGAAATACAGAGAGCCGAAAAGTAGACTAGAAGATTGATAAATGTTGAAATCGAAGCTTCTATTGGTAAAAACACTGGCCAGGCAAATGATATCATTTGGACAAGCATAAATGATTCTATGGATGAAATATGGCCTTATATTCAAATCACATTTGAACAAAAAGAACTAAATGAATAGGTAAATGATGCAATAGAGGAAGCAACCAAGGATCTTGCGGGGATTCCTTAGACAAAAAATAACATTATCAGATTCTTGAATTCCAATAACATGTTCAAATTAGAGGCACTTGGAGTTGAGGACAAAACAACAACAATTCTAGAAGTCAAGAAGGTGCTCAATAAGAAAATATTGGTCACACAGTTAGAGAAAAAGTGCCACAATTTAGAATTTGGTGTCAATAGATTCTTTAACAGAATCGAGCCACTAGCCAAAAGAGGGTTACCCTCATAGTTTCTAACAAATGATAAGCTTATGCCCAAACAATACTATGTGAAGAAGCTGAAAGAGATTGCCAAGGACACAACCAAGTTTTTAGGGATTAAAGGATCAATGACTGGAAGAGCTTTCCTTGAAGACATGGACAATGATATATTTATCCAACATGAAATTAAGCAAATTTTTGTGTTAAGGCTGACTTTTGTGAAATTCACGGAGACAGATTATATATACAAAAAGCTGATCAAGATCAAGATCCCAAATGAGCAATAGTGGGAAAAATTGTGTGACTACCAATAAGGGTGAAGATCAGCAAATCATCCACCTTATCATATTAGCATCAAATCATTTGAATCTACCAATGCAACAAGAGATAAAATCAAGAAGAAATGACCTTTTGAAGAATAGGGCCAGATGTCAAATTTATTCCATCGTGTCCACTTCATGGTCACGCTAGTCAATTTTTTATTATTATTAGAATGAATAACATATTTCCTATGTAGATATGGAAATAACTATAGATTTTAGTTAAATACCAAATTTCTTTTGAATATCAAGGGTTAGACCCTAGATTGTAAAACTTTTCTATTGGAGCATTGTATTTTTGGAGATGGATCATCAATAATAAAAGACCTTTTGCAAGATACTTGAGCTATGTTTATCTGGTGATGTTATTCCTTTTCTATGTTAATGTTTTCCATTTTTTTTATCCCATTGCATAACTTAATTCTAATTGTAAAATAGAAATCTGAAGAATAATATTTTCTGCTAGAGCACCTTAATTCTGGCTATGTTTACAATATAAATGTTTTTCTTCTAAAGTATGGCTAAGAAATAATTAATTTATTTTTAACCACTACATAATTCACTCTTTATTTCATCTCATAATTCATGACGTTTTAAGATCCAGTAAGCATAGTTAACTTGCATTGTGAATTCTTTTGAAAAATTGATGCAACAACCCAGCCTTTTATGTATCCATATCCTAATGGAATTAGTTTAAGAAGATCTCCTAATCAAACCAAACTATCAATAAAAAATAAACCCCTAAAATCATTAAAACTAGCCTAATATTAGAATCAATAAATAAAGCTAAATCTAAAAGAGATATCCGTCTCTAAGTGTAGGACGGCTAGATCCCAGGTTCGAAAGTGGTTTCGATGTTGTCCTATAAAATTATTCTTGCCAATCTTAAAATTATAGAACGATAACATAGTGGCAATGTAATATTCCCAAATGGGAAAACCAGGAATATAATGCAAAATGTTGGAACAATATTGCAGATCATCATTTATAAAGAAATAGGCCAATATGGAGACCTTTCATATGTTATTACAGCAGAAAAATGTACATAATAAATAGGCCATACGATGCATAACAAGAAATACAAGCCTGGAATGAACAGAATCCCTCAATAAGAGGTGCTGCAATCATGTAGAAAATCTAGAAGACCCATATAACGTTATTTTATTAGCTTTGATACAGAAAATTATTATACATCAGATCTAGAGCTGATATGTGCCTCAAAAGTTAGATCTGTATCAGATCTTAGCACTATACAAGCTCCTCTAAAGAACCCCTCAAGGGTTTTCAGCAAAACACCAATTACAAGTTGTACATCTGAGATCTAAGACTACAGATCTACTGAAAAATACAGATCTTGAAAGTGTGGTTGATCTGATATGATCAATAAAATAGCCTCCTCCAATAGATCCTCAAAGTGAAAGGCAGATCCTCATCACTTGAAAATCAGCTCTCCAAATGGTGTTCCAAACCACCCTGCAACTCCTCCTACAGAAATAACGCAGATCTGGAAGTAAACTGCACTGTAGGGATCAAAATATGGTTGGCCTAATGTCAATATTTGAAAATAAGCTCAATGGCCTTCAATATTGTCCTCCCAATGGAACAAAATACTCCTCCACTGAAAATAAGTAATGAGATGGCCTAGATCTAGAGATCTAATCACCACTTGCTGCAACCTGCAAAAACAACCAAACCCTCAATAGGATCTATGCTATAATTGAAAGAAGAAGCTTGGCCTTAAACCTAATAGTGGAAAATCTAGTGCAATACTCGTCCAAGAGCTCCTTAAAGGAAGAGGTGGGATTCCCAATCAGGAACACCTTGTGCTAAACAACACTCTATCATAGCTAAACAACAAGAGAAAGATATATGTCTAAATAGACCATATATTCAGAAATATAATATACATCAACCCCTCCATATGGCTGCTATCCTCTTTCTTAAATAGAATATGAGCTTGCAAAACGTAAGTCCCATCCAAAAATATCACTACATTCACACAAAGAATTTCCATATAAAACTACGATGTCTCTCATTGATGGCCACTCCTCTATGACAGCGTTGTTTATTTGGTCAAGGTTTACCCAGTCAAAGTGATCTAGCCCCTTTCACACCAAGGGTGCTTCAATTAAGTTGCCAAGGTTTGACTCTTTCAAATTTGGCATTGATTTATTCATTATTAAGGAGAATTTTGGACCTCGTTTTCCCTCTTATTCTTTAAACAAAGCAATAAAACAAAATTGAATATTCCAATTAGCTCATGACTAATTGGGAATATTACAGTCCTCCCTTCCCAAATGTTGCTTGTCCTCAAGCAACTAAAAAGGTGAGTGCTTCAACTCTTCGCCTCTTCCATTGCTGACACCCACATGTGATAAGCTTCCCTCATAAGCTAAGTGTTCACCAATCCATCTCTCCATGAATTGCTCCTCCAAATTTCTCATGAGATGCAAATAATCCATCCCATAGGGAGACAATAGTTCAAATGAAACGAACATGGTTTGCCCAATGTTCTCCCTAAAACATGTAGCATAAGGAACATGGAGAATCTCCATCCCATAGGGCACATAGATTCCTCCCATCCTCCCTCCATACATTTCCATAAAAATTAAAAGTACATCATCCATGTATGGGATCGAAATTAAATACATACAAACATAAATTTGTGCATATAGAGGTGGGTTATAGTCCCATATGTGGAACCAACGCGGTAAATCTTGTGACTGCATTAGATCATGATGTGGTAAGTGGTTTCCCCACCACTTACTTGTTGCCCAAGTCATCTCACCATGGGTGAAATTGTGAGATATATTTGGTGCCTTAGGAATGCACCCACAATGATACAATATCTATGTTCAGAAATTTTTATGGCCCAAATTTGGCCATGAATTTTATATGGTATAGTTCTCCTCCTTGGAACTATGGCCTTCATAAGCATGGTAAAGGAATGCATATATTCATCAAATAAAACATTATTTACATGAGCATATTCTTCACCAAAATTCCTCCTTAAACAAATGGAGTGGTGCATAAATCTATCTCCTTGCTCAAAAGAAGAAAGAAATGGCTGAATTAACTCCTTTATAGAGTTATGTTGATGTGCCAACTGCACATGGTTCATGCATATTTGAAAATTTCGATATAGTTCTCCTTCAAAGCCCTTACCAGTGTAGCTTCTCATGATGATGTTGTAGAATCTCATGGAATATCTGTGGCTGAAAAAGAACTCTTCACAGGCCCTTTTTAGCAACCTCTCCTTGAGCTTAGAGGCTCTAGATAAGAAGATCCTACCATGATAATAGATGACTTCTTCTTGGACTGAATATCCCTCTTCATGTAGCTAGTCATCAAGTATCATGCATGTGCGAAGATCCTTGGAATAATCCACCAACAGTTGGGATTTCCAATATGAATCAATCTCCCATAGTGACAGTGCTGATGATCTATCAAAAGGAATGTTTGTCATATCGTTGTTCTCCTCCTTGAAATATACCATGCCAAAGGCATATGATGGAAGGCTTTTATTCCCTCCTTGCTGCCCTCCTTTCATATGCATATGCTCAAATAAATATTGAGGCTTTTGAAATTTAGTCTCCCATGGGAGGCTATCATCTATCCAATACCTCCTTAGTTTAATCAAATCATGCATGTGTGGCCAGCATATTCTATCATGTATGGAAGATTCATCTCTATGTGAGATCATCTTCTGAATCTCCATAGCCGAGGAATGGTCTCCTTGCCCCATGATGGTGTCATCCTCCAATCTTGCATCATTTCCCCTCAGCGTAGTATGAGATGAGAGAGTGGGTGATGGTGATAGTGGAAGAATATCTCCCTCCTCCTTGGGCTCACTCATGCCTCTCAACGTTGTATTTTGGTCTTATAATGCTCCCATCCTTCCTTGACCTATGAAAGGAGAATGAAGATGTGAAAAATCTTTCACCAAGTCTAAATTAGGTGGTCTCCCAGGGGATTTACCACAAGATAATGATGTCTCATGGATCATCCTCATGTGCATAATAGATGGAATTATCATATCCTTGCTTCCACTGCACAAATTCATCTCTATTTCCTGTGTGGAAGTTTCATGAAAGTTGGGTATCACTCTTAATGATGCAAGAGTGCCTCTAATTGGAGCAATTTCTCCCTCCTCACCTCCAGTTGGTGGTGGATCACCTCCTGCTACTCTAGCACTATGACCCCACCCTTGTTCTTCTTCCTCTTCCTCCTCATCGTCTGAGAAGACCTATATCTAATGTGCTTCTCCAGTTGCACATCTATGTCTAGGCGCCCAAGCTTCTTGGAAAGTGAAGCAAATCTTCCTTCTTCTTAGATCTCTCTGGACATCATCATCAAGAGGTTTTTTTTATATTGACTCTCCTTTGAAGGAGGAGCCTCCTCTTCTTTCCCCTTTGATGGAAAAGAGTGCTTATGCTAAAATGGTGCATTTGATTTTGGCAAGGCATATTGAGGGTCTCTAGCCCTTTCAATGGCATCATGTAGGTCAGTGGGCTTCGTATACTTAACCTACCCATGAAGAGGTTCATCTAACCCATAAATGAACATGTACACCCTTGTTGCTGCAGAAAAATCAGGAACCATAACAAAAAGTCTTAAAAATTCAGAGATGCAAGTTTCTGCATTACCTGGTTGTTTGAACTTTGCAAGGCTCATGAATGGTGCTTTAGGATCTCTTCTATCAAATCTCTCCACCAGCCTTCTAGTGAACTCTGAATAAGCAGTCACATTGGCATGACCCAATGTAGACAAGCCATGGAACCACCAGTACTATGCTTCACCCTAAAGGTGAAGTGCTTCAATCTTAATGGCCTCCATGTTTGGATCCTTGTTCAACTAAAAGTAGATGTCAAGTTTTTCTACCTAAGATTTGGTAGTACACTTGGATGACCCATCAAAATTGGGTAAAAATAATTTTCCCATAGTGTGATGTCGATCATGATTCTGAATGAATCCACCACTTCTATGATGATTCCTTGGTCTTATATTGTCCTTTATTTGACAAAATTCCTAAAAACCCAAGTGATCTTTGAACCTCTGAGTTTGAGAGTCATACTCCATAAAATAGTCTGCAAGGGATTCTTGCTCCTGAAACCCTTCATTTCCCACAGCCAAAAATGTAGGTATGGTAGAGTGTTGAGAAACTTGTGGTTGATGCACTTGTTGATCATTCCAGTGATGAGATATGCCAGATCCTTCTCCATGATGAAATCCTTTAGGGGATTCCTTGAATCATTCCACCCTCATCTCTTTGATCTCTCTAGCAATGTCTTGCATTTCTCTAAGAAGGATTTTAGGGAACTCCCTCTCTTCATCTTCACCTCCAGATAAAGGGGTTTTACTCTTGTCTTCTTTGCATTTGTATAATCAAATGTTATGTGGCTTCTTCATTGATACCTATTTTCTCTATCAGTAAGAGGCTCTCCTTCTTCAGATGACATATTGGCTTTTAGAATGCACAGGCTATGCCAATATTGTGCTCTGATACCACTGTAATATTCCCAAATGGGAAAAGCAGGAATATAGTGAAAAATGTTGGAAAAATATTGCAGATCATAATTTATAAAGAAAGAGGCCAATATGGAGACCTTTCATATGTTATTACAGCCGCAAATTGTACATAAGAAATAGGCCATAGGATGCATAACAGGAAATACAAGCCTCCAATGAACAAAATCCCTTAATAAGAGGTGATGCAATCATGTAGAAAATATGGAAGACCCTTACAGAGTTATTTTATTAGCTCTCCTATAGAAAATGATTATACATCAGATCTAGAGCTGATATTTTCATCAAAAGTTAGATCTATATAAGATCTGAGCACTATACAAGCTCCTTAGAGAACCCCTCAAGGTTTTTTAGCAAAACACCAAGTACAAGTTGTATATCTGAGATCTAAGACTGCAGATCTACTGAAAAATAAAGATCTGGAAAGTGTGGCTAATCTGACATGATAAATAAAATATCCTCCTCCAATAGATCCTAAAAGTGAAAGGAAGATCCCCATCACTTGAAAATCAACTCTCCAAATGGTGTGCCAAACCACCCTGCAACTCCTCCTACAAAAGTAATGCAAATTTGGAAGTAAATTGCACTGTAGAGATCAAAATATTGTTGGCCAAATGCCAAGATCTGAAAATAAGATCAATGGCCTTCAATATTGTCCTCCCAATGGAAAGAAATACTCCTCGACTGAAAATAACCAATGAGATGGCCTAGATCTAGAAATATAATCACCACTTGCTGCAACTTGCAAAAAAAACCAAACCCTTAATAGGATCTGCACTGTAGTTGAAATAAGAAGCTTGGCCTTAAGCCTGATAGTGGACAATGTAGTGCAAGACTCCTCCAAGAGCTCCTCAATGGAAGAGGTGGGATTCCTAATCAGGAACACCCTATGTTAAACAACACTCTATCTCAGCTAAAAAACAAGAGAAAGATATATGTCTAAACATACCTTATATTCAGAAATATAATATACATCAAACCCTCCATATGGATACCATCCTCTTCCTTAAATAGAATATGAGCTTGGAAACCCTAAGCCCCATCCAAAAATATCACTACATTCACACAAAGCATCTCCATCTAAAACGGTGTTGTCCCTCATTGATGGCCACTCCTCCATGACAATGTTGTTTATTTGGTCAAGATTGACCCAATCAAAGTGATCCAGCCCCTTTCACACCAAGGCTAATTCAATTAAGCTACCAATATTTGTCTCTTTCACATTTGGCATTGATTTATTCATTATTAAGGAAAATTTTGGACCTCCTTTGCCCTCTTATTATTTAAACAAAGCAATAAAACAAAATTGAATATTCCAATTAGCTCATGACTAATTGGGAATATTACAGGAAACCATACTGGGGACTTAACTGAAAAACTTTCCATTTCATTCGAATTCGAAAACCTTAGTTAAAAGAATTGTATGATAGAAATATTTTCTAATATTGGTTTTCTATCAGTTTTTGAAAATAATCATTTTGTTTGTACTTCTGATCTGAAGTTTGGCTCATAAAAGAATCTCTTCTAGATCCCATCCTAATCCAAATCCTCCTCCAATAGTGGACAATCTTGAGTAGATTTAAAAAAAAAAACTCCTAGAACTAAGAGCCAAACAATGTAATATCCCAAAATGGAATAACGCATTGATACACAAACACAATATTTATAACACAAAAAATGTACATGAATATTATGATCAACAAAGATATAGACAGAATAGGTGAGCCATTTTTTTAATATTGGAGATGGATTACAGTTACAACAGTGTACAAAATATGAGGTAATCAAGCCAAAGAGATGGCCTAGGATGACCCTACAAGCATGCTACAACAAGAACTGCGTAACTAGAAGAAAATACTGCACTGTCCCTTCAGCAGATAATGTACATGCGACTATTGGCTAAATAGGGAAATGCAGATCTATGGAAATCTAGAGCTCTAATGATGCCAAGATTCTAGATCTGGGCTCTATGATGGCAACCCAAGATAACCCAAAAAGTATTTCTCAGATCTGTTAATCTAAGAAAATCACCCTCTTGGGGTTTCACTATAAAACTGTTGGGTATGTAGATCTGAAGCTAGATTTGAGAAATAGATGGTTGAAATATGTCACAAGGTCAGATCTAAGCATGAAGGGTTAATCTCTTCACTAGATCCTCAAGATGGAAGCTCAAGATCTAGCTCCTCAATGCTGGAAATATGATTCTTATGTCTTAATATGTTGTCCTTGATGGAAAATCTCTAGTAAAAGATGGTGTATATGTCTTCTAGAGAAGCTCAGTAGTCTATCAGAAGAAATGTGTAATATCCAACAGAATATTGGTTAAAATTCATATTGCAAGTTCTATACATGGGTTTGTACACGCCAAGTCGCTTATACACGATGATAAGAACGATTCAAGTCGCGTATGCCTTTTGCACTCTAAAAAGATTATACTAGGGGGAATTACCATGGTATTAGCCCACAAGATTGAGTGCTATGTAATCTATTTTATTTCTTCCAAGAATACCATCAACTGTTGTGTGGTTTTTACTCATGGTATTGGTAAAGGATAAATCTATATAAGGAGAAGAAGAACATAGTGCAAGGTGTGTATGTTTAAGGGTTGTCATTGAATAATTCTATCTGAAGTATAACTGCATGGGATTACCGTTGTTTTATTGGTAGATCTAAATCTATGATGCACCATTGGATACAATGATGGATCAAGATCTCTAGACCTGAAATGACTATGTTATTTCATGATCCATTGAAGAGATGATTAGATCTAAGAACTGGCGCATGTTTGCTGAAATGGAATGAAGAAATCAGGGTAAGTTCTATAGATCTAAAACATTTTTAAAAATTAATATTTACATGCCTATATGCTAGTTCATCTTGGTAAAATTTCATATATATGCGGCTTTTTCTCAGAAAAGGTGAGTATGGAAGTCAGGGTATTCTGAAGGTTATTGCAGAGGTTTTCTTTTTATTGTTGCTATATTTATGTTGTCTGTCAATGAAGTCTTCATGTAGATCTGGGTTGCTTGAATGCTGTATATGATGCTAAATTGGTTATGTAAAATTTTTATCAATGAGTGAGTAAATATGTTTTATTATGACTGACTGATCAAGGGTTTTTCAATACTAAAAAGATATCTAACTGAAAGCCTCATATCTAGATCTGAGACTAACCATATTCTGAAAAACAGTATTCACAGATCTATACGCAAGTTGGTGTTAAGGAAATCTCGTATACACGTGGGTTCTGTAAAGCAAAGTAGCATATCCTTTTTGAGATAATGAATGTTCAGGGATGAATTTTATTTTGCATACTGATTCTAAAATCTGGTGATTACATTGTTCTAATTACAGTGATCTCACTGTTCTGTTTGATGTATTGGGTGAAGTTTATTGTTGTTGATATTTATGAAGGGTTGTGTTGAAGCTATGTGATCTAGTATGAAAATTGATGAAACATGATCTGCAGTGATTTTGAGGGTTGAAGCCTTAAGTGTGGAAGTAGAAGTTTCCTGCCAGTAGAAGGTGGTGTTCTGATCAGGGGGTTGAAGCTCCCTTCCAATAGTGGCTGGTAAATGAGATCAGGGGGTTGTAGCTCCCTTCCAGTTGCAACTAGAAAATGAGAGAAGGTTGTAGCCTTCTACATGTAGATGCCTACGTACTGATATGATTCTGCATCAGTACAATATTGTAAGAAGTTTTCCAAATAATAAATATTGAAGACAGAGACGACAGCAGCAGTGGTTTTCTCCCAAATTTGGTTCCACCTTAAATCTTGGTGTTCATGTGTGTTTCTCTTGTGTGATGATTTATTCTGTTGTTACTGCACATATTTACTGCTTAACTAACATATGCATAACTAATAGGCTGAGTTAACGATTGTTTCTGAAAGTTTTTTTAACAATAAAATTATATCAGTATACGAAAGTTTCTGTTGGTATATGCACATGTATATGTGAGTTGGGTTCATTAAAGCTTCATATGGAGTTTAGTAAAGAAAAATTTAAAATTATCAGTAAGCTCTAAATACTGATTCACCCCCCCCCCCCCCTCAGTATTTTTTCCCAACGATTGGTATTAGAGCAGGTCCTTCTAAAGAAGCTTAATCACTAGAAGGGAGATCATCTAAGATGAGAAATCAAGATGGCATAGCATCTATCAAGCTTCCTCTCTTCAACAGAAACAACTTAATATTCTGGAAGACAAGGACAAGGTCCTATCTTCAGTATCTTGGAGCAGATGTATGGGATATAGTTGAAGGAGGTTATCGATATCCAAATTCAGTTCCAAAAGATGCAGTAGTAAGAAAGAACTATCAAACCATTGCAAAGGTGGTCAATGAATTATTGGGAAGTTTGAATGAATCAGAATTTTTCAAAGTCATGCAGTTGAATATAGCAAAGGAGATATGGGACAAAATCATTCTAAGTTATGAAGGTGATACCAAGGTAAAAAGTGATAAACTCCAAACTCTTAGAATTCAATATGAAAAAATCAGAATGCATAATGAGGAAAGCATTTCCAATTTATTTTTACGTCTAGATGATATTGTAAATCGTATGAGAAATCTAGGTGAAACCATCTATGACACTACTCTGGTAGAAAAGGTTTTAAGATCTCTAACTCCCAAATTTGAATCAAAAGTGTCTACTATTGAAGAGAAGCAGGACCTACAAACTCTTACTATTGTTCAACTTCATGGGATTCTAAATTCTTGTGAAATGAGAAAAGGAGGTCCATCTGAAGTCAAAGAAGTTGTCTTCAGAGCTGCTGCAAAAGGAAAGGAGGTAGAAGAATGAGAAGGATCAGTGTATGTTTCAGAAGAAGATGAGATTAATTTTGTAAATAAGATACAAATTGGCACTAGAAGGTTCAGAGGTAAGCTTCCTTTTAAATGTTTTTCTTGTGGAAGAGTTAGTCATTATGCTGCCAAATGTCCCCATAAAGATAATCATGAAAAGGGAAAGGAAGTGGCTAAAGGAAATAAGAAACGATTTATCAATAGAAAAATCTATTATACTCATGAAGATAGTGATGGTCTATTAAATAGTGAAGAAGGAGAATCTAATCAAGATATTAGACTACTCATGGATTTTGAAAAGGACTCTACTGATACTTTTATGGATGCTTTAGAAGAAAATGACTTTCTTGAAAAAATAAATCATCTCAAAATATGTTTGGAAGAAAAAAAAATTGCCATAGATACTCTAAAAAATCATCTTATAGAAAAGGAGAAGCACAATGAGAAATTAGAATAAGAAATAGTAAGTCTAAGAAAGGAAATTGAGAAAGTGAAAAATTTAAATCTTAGATTTGCGAAAGGATCTGAAACCTTAGATGAAATTATCAAGGTACAACGCTCTCCTCTTATAAAGAAAGGTCTTGGATATATTGGAGAATCATCTCTGTCTTCAGCATCAAGCTATCTAAATGCAACTAAAGTCAGCCTGCAACATTCTGTCTCTCAGCAAAAGAACAAAGAAACTACACAGGTAAAGCATGGTCACTTTAATACAAGGAAGAACAATAACAGAAATATCAATCAACAGGTAAACATAAATAGAATTTTACATGATTGCAAAAAATTCTTCTTTAATGGACAATGTTTCTCATCTCATTAATTTGTTCATAAGGATGCTCAATGTGTTGCATACAAAACCATCATGACCAAAGAAGAAAGAAAGAAAAGAAATGAGATTGAAATAAAGAAGAATACTTATAACAACTTTTCTCCTCTTCAAAATGAAATTGAATGTGCTTATTGCAATAACTTTGGTCATGAAGAATCTGAATGTAGGAGAAAAATTTAGCAAAAAGAGCATATACCTTCAAATTCCAACGTTTGGAGAAAGAATGAATTACAAGTTGAAAGTGGTGGTATAGCCTTATTTGCAGAAGGGGAAGAAAATTAATGGTAAATTGATAGTGGATGTTCAAAACACATGATAGGTGATAGAATAAACTCCTTTCATATAATTCTCTAGAGAAAGAAAAGAATGTTACTTTTGGAAATGAATCTCCTGCTGCCATTAAAGGAAAAGGTTCTATTTTTCTAAAAGAAAAGGTGAAAGCTAACAATATTATGTATGTGGATGGATTAAAGCACAACCTGTTAGGTGTGAGTCAAATGTGTGATCAAGGAAATGAGGTTGTCTTTAGTTCAAAAGAATGTGTAGTACGTGAACTTGACATGGGAAAAAATGTAATAAAAGGAACTAGAACACCAATAAATATATATGTATTAAAAGGTGGCCAAGAACAATGCTACATGGGTAAATCTTCATAAAATTGATTATGGCACAAAAGGTTGGGACATTTGAGCTTCTCTCAAATAAGCAAATCCAGCAGACTCAAAGTTGTTTGTGATCTTCCCAGCATCACTCTACCTGAAAGTACCATATGCAAATCATGCCAATTTGGTAAGAAAACCAGGGTACAGTTCAATGCTAAAGAAGGATCAGCAAGTAAGCCTCTTGAACTTATACATACTGATCTATGTGGTCCTGTAAGGAAAAAGTCACCTCGTGGATAACAATACTATATTTTATTTATTGATGACTTCTCTAGAATGTGTTGGATTGGTTTACTGAAACATTAAGATGAAGCATTTGAAAAATTTAAGATATTCAAATATTTTGTTGAAAATGAATTAGATCTAAAAATCAAATTTCTTAGATTTGACCGAGGAGGAGAATATATATCAGATGAATCCTTTGATTTCTATGAACATCATGGCATAAAAAGATAGTTTTATGTAGCTAGAACACCACAACAAAATGGCGTGGCAGAAAGGATGAATAGAACAATTCAACAAATGGCTTGGGCTATGCCTGATGAATCTAGAACTCTCGACACCTTTTGGGGAGAATCAGCACATACTGTAGTAAATATTCTGAACAAGGCTCATGTTCAGGTGAACAGTGATAAAACTCCTTATAAGCTCTAGTATGACAATCTTCCTACCATAAAGCATTTTAAAGTCTTCGGAAGCAAATTTTTTATCATGAACAAAGATGAAAAACTTGGTAAGTTTGAACCTAGAGCAGATGAAGGAATATTTCTTGGTTACCCTTCTGGAAGTAAATCATATAAATGTTACAATAAAATACTTCAAAAGATTGTTGAATGTATTGATGTTGTAATTGATGAGTCTCTCTCAGCTCCTAAAAAGGAAATAACAACAACAAATGAAGATGATGATGATGTATATTTTCCTGCATCAAATAGCAACAATATAGAAGTTCAACCCAATGAAGCATCAAAAGAAGATCTATTTGAAAAGGCTCCATCCAGGCATGTTTAAAAGAATCATCCAGAATCTCAAATTTTGGGAGAAAAGGGATCAGGTGTCCAAACAAGAAGAACTCTTGTAAGATCTCTTAGCTATCTGGAATCCTTATCCACTATTGAACCACATAATGTAAATCAAGCTAGTAAAGATGAATGTTGGATTCAAGCCATGAATGAAGAAATTGATCGGATTGAAAATAATCACACTTGGGAATTGGTTCCAAGACCTCATGATAAAAATGTGATTGGAACAAAATGGATATTCAAAAACAAGTTAAATGAAAATGGAGATGTTATTAGAAACAAAGCTAGACTTGTTTGTAAAGGGTATGCTCAACAAGAAGGTATAGACTTTGAAGACACATTTTCTCCTATAGCTAGACTCAAAGCCATAATAATGTTTCTTGATTTTTCAAGTTTTCAACAAATCAAAGTTTATCAAATGAATGTTAAATCTTCTTTCCTCAATGGTGATCTAGATGAAGAAGTTTATGTAGAAAAACCAGAAGGATTCATTCTAGGAAATGGTGTAAAACATGTTTGAAAACTTAAAAAGGATTTATATGGCCTCAAATAAGCTCTTTGGGAATGGTACTATCGTCTTGACAAATATCTTCATCAACAAGGCTTTACAAAGGGATCTGCTAATAGTAACTTATACACAAAAATTTAGAATGATAAACTATTGATTGTAGTTGTATATGTTGATAGCATTATTTTTGGAAGTAATGAAGATTCCGTGAGTCAGAAATTTGTTTTTTTTATGCAACAAGAATTTGAAATGTCGTTACTTGAGGAACTAACATTTTTTCTTGGCTTACAAGTGCAATAAGAAACAGATGTAATATTTCTATCACAAGCAAAATGTCTTAAGAAAATTATGAAGAAGTATGGGATGGAAGAATGCAAACCTATGAGCACGCCAATGGTAACTGGATGTAGCCTCAGTTCTCATGATGATTCTCCCGCAGCGAATCAACCAGAATATAGATCCATGATTGGAAGTCTACTTTACCTAACTGGAACAAGACCATACATTATGCATGCAGTTGGGATTGTTGGACGATTCCAAACTAATCCAAAAGAGTCTCACATTCAGGTTGTCAAAAGAATATTCAAATATATACAAGGGACTCAAGAATTTGGTCTGTGGTATCCAAAGAATTTTTATCTCACTCTTCATGCTTACACAGATGCGGATTGGGATGGAAATATTGATGATCAAAAAATCACTAGTGGTGGTACATTTTGTATGGGGCCTCGATTAGTATCTTGGTTCAGCAAGAAACAAAGTTCTATTGCCTTATCTATAGTAGAAGCAGAATATGTGGCTGTTGCATCATGTTTCACAAAACTCCTTTGGATGATGTAAACTCTACAAGACATTCAAATAAAATTTTCACCTCCCATCTCCATTTTATGTGATAATACACTTTCCATTAGTATCTCAAAGAATCCTTTTATGCATTCCATGACCAAGCATATTCCTATCAGTTATCACTTCCTACATGAACAAGTGCTTGAAAAAAGGTTAAATTGGAGTATGTTCCCTCCAAAGAACAAGTTGCTAATATATTTACTAAACCTCTTCCCAAGGAAGCATTCGAATATCTCAGATAGAAGCTGAGAATTGTCTCTGCCTCTCTGATCAAATCTACTTAATTTCAGAAGTTTCAATTCGATACGAAGGTTTCATAAAGACAAATCACATATATACGTGAGTTTCTATGCATAAAACTGCATATGGGTATTGTTGATAGAAATTCTCTGGGTTAGCGCTCAGAACAGTTGTGGTGTCGTTGGGTAATCTCTGTTGTTGTTCTGGTATTCATATTTCTGTATCATTCTTTGATGAATATGCTTTGATGAATTGGTTGTTGAAGGTGTTCAGGATACATAAGATTAGGGGGAGCACTTGACTTGCTGAAAAGGATGCATTGTTGGAATTTTGATTGGTTTCTGATATATGATCTCTCCCTTGAGCTCTTTTGGTCCTATTTATGAGAAGTCATTTGTGTAACTTGATGAAAAGGGAATGTTGACACTCATTTCTATATTCAGTCATGTAAGGACTTGTTCTAATTTGTAAACCCACTTGGTTTGGTAGTTGATTCAATTATGTAATTCCGCTTGGTTAGATCATTGATGTAAGTATGAGTTCTTGGTGCTCATACTCGATTGAGTTATAGAGTCTGAAAAATCTGTCTGGAGATTTAGCATGACCTTAATGGGAGCATGGTCAAAATAGTGCCCTTTGCCCTTGATGACAAAGGGGAAGATTATTTTGGGTGTTTAAATAATGGTTTTGATGTATATATTTGTTGTGGTGATTAAACACCGTAATGGTTGCCATCAAGTCCAAAGGGGTAGATTGTTGGAAATATGATTCTTATGTCTAAAAACATTGTCCTTGATGGAAACTCTCTGGTAAAATATGGAGTATATATCTTCTGGAGAAGCTCATTAGTCTATCAAAAGAAATGTGTAATATCCAGCGGAAGATTGGTTACAATTCATATTGTAGGTTATATATGCGGGTTTTTACAGGCCAAGTCACGTATACACATTGATAAGAATGATCCAAGTCGCATATGCCTTTTGCACTCTAAAAAGATGACACCAAGGGGCATTACCATGGTATTAGCCCACAGGATTGAGCGCTATGTCATTTATTTGATTTCATCCAAGAATAACATTGGCTGTTGTGTGGTTTTGACTCATGGTATTGGTAAATGTTAAATATATACAAGAAGAAGAAGAACATAGTGCAGGGTGTGCATGTGTAAGGGTTGTCACTGAATACTTCTCCCTGAAGTATACCTGCATGGGATGAACTCTATTTTATTGGTAGATATGAATCTATGATGCACCATTAGATACAATGATGGATCACGATCTCTAGACTTGAAATGACTATGTTCTTTCATGATCCATTGAAGAGATGATTAGATCTGAGACTTGGTGCATGTTTGCTGAAATGGAGTGAAGAAATCAGGTTAAGTTCTATAGATCTGAACCATTCTGCATAATTAATATTTACAGATCTATATGCTAGTTTATCTTGGTAAAAGCACGTATATATGCAGTTTTGTCTTAGAAAAGGCACGTATGGAAGTCAATGTTTTCTGAAGCTTATTACAGAGGTTTTTTATTTTTATTACTGCTATATTTCTATTGTCTGTCAATGGATTCTTCATGTATATCTGGGTTTCTTGAATTTTGTATATGTTTCTAAGTTGATTATGTATAAATATGATCAATGAGTGAGTAAATATGTTTTATGATGGTTGAATGAGCAAGGGTTATGGAATACTAAAATGATATCTGACTGAAAGCCTCATATATGGATCTAAGAATGATCATATTATGAAAAATAGTATTCACAGATCTATACATAGTTTGGTGTTAAGGAAAGCACGTATACACATGGGTTCAGTAAAGCAAAGTAGCGTATTATTTTTTAGATAATGAATGTCCAGGGTTGAATTTGATTCTGCATATTGATTCTGGAATTTGGTGATCACAGTGATTTCACTATTTTGTTTGATGTATTGGGTGAAGTTTATTGTTGTTGATATTTATGAAGGGTTATGTTGAAGCTATGTGATCTAGTATGAAAATTGATGAAACATGGTCTGTAGTGATTCTGAGGGTTGAAGCCTTTAGTGTGGAAGTAGAAGCTTCTTGCCAATAGAAGTTGGTGTTCTGATCAGAGGGTTGAAGCGCCCTTCCAGTAGTGGTTGGTAAACAAGATCAGGGGGTTGTATCTCCCTTCCAGTTGCAACTGGAATATGAGAGAAGGTTACAGCCTTCTTCTGGTATATGCCTGTGTACTGATATGAGTCTGCATCAGTACAATATCATAAGAAGTTTTCCATATAATAAATATTGAAGACAGAGACGACAGCAGCGATGGTTTTCTCTCGAATTGGTTTTCAACATGAAATCTTGGTGTTCATGTGTTTTGATCTTCTGTTATGATTTATTCTTCTATTACTGCACATATTTACTGCATAACTAATAGATTCCTAACTGATAAGATGAGTTAAGGATTGTTTCTGAAAGTTTTTTTAACAATAAAATTATATCAGTATACACAAGTTTTTGTTGGTATATGCACATGTATATGCGAGTTGGGTTCATTAAAGCCGCGTATGGAATTTAGCAAAGAAAAATTTAAAATTATCAGTAAGCTCTAAATACTAATTCACCCCCCCCTCCTCAGTATTTTTTCCCAACACTCAATCCTCCAATGAAGATTGTAGCTACTGCTACACGACTGCTCACAAAAAATGTGTTGTAAAGGAAGTAGGCTCTCTAGCCTACTGCAAAGATATGCACTGTAGCTCAGTAATTATGGAAATAATGAATACAATGTGAAGGAATGGTCCTCCACTGTATTACTAGCTAAAATACTAGCAACTTCCCTTCTCCCTTGGATCTAGAAGACTGGACTGCGCAATTCCTGATGGAAATGCTATTGCTGGGAGATGAATGATGAATGGACTGATGCCTGATATAGATTTGAAGCACTAGAAGGCTGATCTTGAAGCTCAAGGTGATAGGATGAATTATTCACCAGTTCCTCAACTAAAATATTGAAGGACAACCTCTTCCTCTCAAACTGATCTTCAGAAATGTGCAATTTCTGAATATGGATGTTCTGTAGAAAGTGGGAACAATATGGCACCAATGCTTGATGATGAAAGTAGTACAAACACTCTTCCTTAGAGGTCACTCAAGGAAAGAGGTGGGATTCTCGCTTGGGAACACCATGTGCTAAACAACAATGCAGACTTAGCTAAACAACATAAGAGTGCATGGAATTTCAAATGAAAATTCTAGATCTAAATAGATCACAAATCAATAACATAAATCCTACCTCCATTGTTTCCTTAATATTCATTATATAGTTTGTGAACCTTCCCATGCCTTTTCCCACCTCATAACTGCGCTTTACATGTGGAAATAGGCCACCATGTTAACTGCGTTGTCTCTCCATGATCTCCATCATGTGTGAATGTAATGATCACCCTCTCCATCATGTGTGCATTAAATGCACTACTCCTCCATCATCTCATCATGAATTCTCTACGATCCTACATTTGATTCCTTCCATGATCATTGTTGACTGCTTCAACTCCCATGATCTTTCTCATTAATGAGACATGATCTCCACTCCTTTCACATTAAATAGTTGCTCCACTGCTACATTATGTAGATCTAGGCCTGAAATATCCACATACACACATCAAAATTAGATTTTATTTATCTTTGGAGTTTGTGGGTCCCTCCTCCCTCTTATTTACTTAATTAATTAAGTTTATTAAGAACTCTAATATTGCAATTATGTTGTGGAAAAATTGGGAATATTACAGTCCTTCCCAGAAAAATGTTGCTTGTCCTCAAGCAACTACAAAAGTGGATGCTACAACAAACATCCTCCCTCCAAATGGTATCCTTGTGTGGAAGGCCTCCCCATCTGTCACAACATCTCATGCATGTCCAACTCCAAAGCTACCTCTCTAGAATGTCTAGAATGGCCTCCAACTGAAAATTTAGATACCCATCCTCATCAATGAATCTCCAAGTGGCAACCATATGATGACAAAAGATTTCCTCTACACATGAGATACATAAAATGAAGTGGTTCATTCCTGTTGAAGCCTAGAAAATCTCTGCTTCAAACATTGGGGAAAACCACCCGATGGAGACATTGAAAATGGCAACAAGAAACAGTGAAGGAGGCCTCCTGAAACATCTTTCCTGATCCTAGTTGGAAAGTGATCACCTAAACTAGGTGGGGACCACATGTGATTTTTGTCGGAAAAATCTATTTTTAGACTATGTCTATTTTTAGACATATGGCATGGTTCAGGGATTGCATGTATGAGATTCTTGGAGTATGTGTCATGTTGGTAAAAATAGATGGGACTCTATTTTTTAGGTCAACGAGGTCAAAGGCTATTTTTAGACTGCCTCTCCTAAAAATATGGAAGTCGAATATTATTAGCTCTTAATAATATTTGGACTATAAACATTATCTTATTCTCTTGAAGCACTTCAGTTTGATGCCTAGATGTGGCACATGCAGCTGACAAAAGGAAATACGCTTTTCCTAGGGTTTAAGTGAAGCTATTGCATGAAGACTTCAGTTAGAACTCATGTGAGAGAGTTTGGTGGAGTTGATTGAGGAAGTTAGTGGAGTTGTATTCAGCTTAACTAATCTAAACATAGTTGAGCTTTTTGTATCCAAGTTAACTAATAGATACAATTAGTGAGAGTGGTGTGAATTAATTAATAATTAATTCACTAATTATAAACTACAAACTGAACCCTGAATACATCGCTAACTTCAGCATGGACAATAAGGGAGACCAAGTAAGTAAATAGGTGAAAGAGCAAAGTTAACTATCGGGCCAGATCATACTATTGCCATTTGCAACACATGTGATGTGTGAGGAATCATGAGGGATTACGCAAACAATCCGGTGGTTTATCTATATAAAGAGGCCATCCCATAGCATTGAAATAGGTAACAGTTTATTATCAAGTGGCTAAAGGTTGGAGCATGTGAGTTTTGCTAGATCTAGCTTGATAGTGTGTAGCAAGGAGGTAGTGCATGAAAAGCTGCTTGCAAAGAGCTTTGTACTATGATTGTTACATGATCTCCATGACATGTATAATATACAGATAGTTGGGGGTTTTCAGCTTTAAGCTTTCCCATGAAATACTGTGTTCATATGTGTGAATTTTTGTGGCTTTAATGTGTGCATGCAATTGATTTTATTTCCGCATGTGATGATCAATGGTAGAAGAGATTCTGTATTATGCATGAAGCTAAAATAGTGTGTGATCAGGAGAATCTCGGTGGATAACTCATCCATTATTCAAATTTCTACATGGTATCAGAGCGATATTGATCATTGGAGCAATTGCAAAGCATTGAAGCGGTTGAGTTTGAGGATAAACTCAAGAAACATAAAGATGGAGAAAGCCGGAAATATACATGCATATTGTATATAATTTTCTACATGGAATGAGAGCGAGAATTTTTGGGTGCGCGAGTTTGTAGGGAATATTTGAAACTTTTTGGTGAAATATTTTCAGAAAAAATAGCATATTTGGATTCCTTGCGAAAAAATACCCAAATTGAAAAAAAAAATCGGTCGAATCGGAGCTCGGATGAGGGAGATATCATCGATTTAAAATCAGCTCTTTTGTTAGAAAATTTTGCAATTGCAATGTGCGCGAGCCAAGAATCTACATGCACTGAGGTACAAGATGCATGAAAAGCTTTGAGGAGCAAAGCAGAGGTTAGTGACTTGGTGGTTGAGAGGGAGCCTCTCAACATGCAGCGTGAGGACAAGTCAAGAAGGTTGGGATTCGGGGAAAGAATCTCTACAGACTTGGAGTAGATGGGATGTCTACGGAGCTTCCTGCTGATGGGAAGTGCATGAAAGGCATGCAACTGATGCTTGAGAGGGAGCAAGTTTTGCATGCAGGTATTGAAGTAGATGGGATGTCTACGGAGCTTCCTGCTGATGGGAAGTGCAAGGAAGACATGCAACTGAAGCTTGAGAGGGAGCAAGTGTTGCATGCAGGCGAGAAAGACATGCAATTGAAGCTTGAGAGGGAGCAAGTTTTGCATGCAGGTGATAGTGAACCTCGGAGTGTGGAGCAGCCACAAGAGGATCATGGAGTGGAAGAAACCACTCATGCAGAGAAATTTCGTGCCAGACGGGCAGAGTGAGTGCATGCAGCTATACCACCAGGTATGAGGTGGGGCGACATGCATGATTAATCCCATGAGGAGATTTCTGGGCAGATTCATGAGATGGTGTGGATCTCATGGATTGAACCTGGCTACGAGGTGCCCACAGCGCAGCAATAGCAAGATCAGTTGGAGTGATGCAGGCAGATCAAAGTGACAGTGTCAGATACTGGAGCGCGGATCAGAGTTGACAGCAAGTGCAAGAGTGCATGGGTGCAAGAGTTCAACAACGCAGTAGTTCCTGATGACATGTGCAGTTGGTACCAGCAGAAGTCGAAGACTTTGATGATAGATGCTAGATGCATCAAGACTGATTGAGTTGTTTGGAGCCTATTCAATTTCAGAGGAGTTGCAGAGCAGATGCATGGAGTTGCATGGCGCTTGCAAAGGGTGCATGGCACATGCATGGAGTTGCATGGTGCATGCATGAGTTTGCATGGCGCATGCAAAGGGTGCATGGCGAATGCATGGAGTTGCATGTCGCATGCATGGAGTTGCATGGCGCTTGTGAAGGTTGCAAGGTGAATGCATGGAGTTGCATGTCGCATGCAAAGACATTCCTTTCTTGTTGAGAGGGAGTGTTGAAAATGGAAACAAGAAACAGTGAAGGAGGCCTCCTGAAACATCTTTCCTGATCCTAGTTGGAAAGTGATCACCTAAACTAGGTGGGGACCACACATGTGATTTTTGTCGGAAAAATCTATTTTTAGACTATGTCTATTTTTAGACATATGGAGCATGGTTCAGGGATTGCATGTATGAGATTCTTGGAGTATGTGTCATGTTGGTAAAAATACATGGGACTCTATTTTTTAGGTCAAAGAGGTCAAAGGCTATTTTTAGACTGCCTCTCCTAAAAATATGGAAGTCGAATATTATTAGCTCTTAATAATATTTGGACTCTAAACATTATCTTATTCTCTTGGAGCACTTCAGTTTGATGCCTGGATGTGGCACATGCAGCTGACAGAAGGAAATATGCTTTTCCTAGGGTTTAAGTGAAGCTATTGCATGGATACTTCAGTTAGAACTCATGTGACAGAGTTTGGTGGAGTTGATTGAGGAAGTTAATGGAGTTGTGTTCAGTTTAACTAATCTAAACATAGTTGAGCTATTTGTATCTAGTTTAACTGATTGATACAATTAGTGAGAGTGGTGTGAACTAATTATTAATTAATTCACTAATTATAAACTCATAAATCAACTAAAGAATACATCAGTTAACTTCAGTGCATGGACAGTTTCAGTGGAGACCAGTGCAGAAATAGGTGAAAGAGCAGGTTAACTATCGGTTGTGACTATATTGTTGATATTTGCAACACACAGATAGGTGGAGTAATCAATGAGGATTGAGCAGTTCAATCCAGGTGGTTTATCTATATAAAGAGACCATCCCATAGCATTGAAATAGGCAATTGAGGTTGGCTATCAAGTGGCTAAAGGTTAGAGCATGAGTTTTGCTAGATCTAGCTTGATAGTGTGTAGCATGGGAGGTAGTGCATGAGAGCTTGCAAAGAGCTTTGTACTATGATTTTTACATGATCTCCATGGCATGTATAATATACAGATAGTTGGGGGTTTTCAGCTTTAAGCTTTCCCATGAAATACTGTGTTCATATGTGTGAATTTTTATGGCTTTAATGTGTGCATGCAATTGATTTTATTTCGGCATGTGATGATCAATGGTAGAAGAGATTCTGTATTATGCACGAAGCTAAAATAGTGTGTGATCAGGAGAATCTCGGTGAATAACTCATCCATTATTCAAATTTCTATTAGGACCTTAGGACAGCTCCTTTTCCATTTGGTATGGTGGCTCCGACTGGATTTAAAGGACCAGTTTCCTTATAACTAAATGGGTTCGTGATGGGTTGATTTGGATGAGTGAAATGGGACTAAATTAACTGAAATAAAACTATCTAATGTAAACTAAATACTGATAAAGAAATTCTAACACTAACCCGGGCAATTATATGCGAATACAACTTAAGATTGTTCCAATTTAACAACTAAGGAAAATGTATTATTATTTACAATAGAAATGTGCGGTAAACAAATAAAGATAACTCTGCTAAGAAATTAAATGATAGTTGTATTAGCATATTGCATTCATCATTGTATACCATCTATATATTTATGAAAGATAACGTTTCAATTATACTCTTTAAATGATATATAGAAAGAAACGTTAGAAAACCAAATATATATATAAATGATAGCAAATTTTAAAGCGAATATCATAAGACAAAAGAAATCAACAAGAATAGATATAAATACCTTTATTCATCTTGAAGACTTTCAAATGAAATCGATACTCTAATCCAATAATCCCTGAAAGTAAAATCAAACTCCAAGGTACAGAAATGTAACACTTCAAAGATAATTCCGCATAAAAATCACCAGATGTGATCCTTTTTAAAAATATATAAGACAATGGAGTACAGAAATGTAATCTCCAAGTCAAAAAATATTAAGATCCAGGACCCTTCTCTAAATGCATGAGAAGGGTCTAAATACTACTTAGCTAAATCTAAAAATATTCTATTACAAACATTAAGGATTCGGTTCAATGACCGTCCTTTTCCTAGGCTAAAATACAATAAAATTAAAACTAAATCTAACTATCTATGAATTTGATCTTTAAACTTGCAGGCATCTAGCATAGTTTTGAGAAGATGTGGTTGACCGACTTCAGAATTCAATTGTCCTGAAAAGACAGAGTCGGCAAGTGTAGGTGCAATATTCTCTGTAGCATTGATGATACAATTAAGCGCACTGTGCTGACTGTGTGGCTTCACCAAGTATGTCCAGTATGAGTCCCAATTTAATCTTGTCAGCCCTTGAATTGATTTTTCTCTTTCTTCTGCCTTTTGCCTCCATTCTGTTTGCAGTTGATATGCTTGTGGGAGATATCCTGGAACAGTTTCTGAAATTAAATTTGCTTTGTGTAAATTATCATTTACACAATCATTAAGAGTGTTTGCCGCTGTAGCCACCTCCTCTGCTGCCTTTTCTGCCTTTCTGATTTGTGCATCCCAGTTATTGAACAATATTTCTTTATGGTTTTCATTAACAATGGGTGCACGAAATTTTCTGCCTTCTTCTGTCTTTTGCCATGCCAGATAATCATTGATCTTTTCATTAATCAAATCATAATCATTTCGTAAATCTACGACATGATTTGTGATTTTATCGCTCTCTTGGCAAAAATAATTCCATTGCAAGATTTTTTGGCAGAAAACTTCCTCTTGTTGCAGTAGTTGATTGTTTAAAGAGATAGTTTCTGAAATAAATTCTGGAAGCTTAGGATCATCTTTGTGCTGGTCTTGGATAATTTTTATTTTATTTTCTTTATCAGCTAAGCTTCTTTGATGTCCTATTTGCATTTCTTGAAGTTGTTGTTGTATCTCTTCAAGTTTAAATTGTGCTTCATTATTGGCCTGCACCTGTTGCAATTTCTGTTGTAGAACTTTTATCTGTTCTTCTTTTTCATTCAACAAAAGTTGTATCTCAAATGCTTTGTCAATTGTTGCAGAATCATAAGCCCCTGTCATTTGAGATAACTTAGTAAGATTCTCAGAAGGCTCTGTGGAAGGATCCTTCCACAATACATCTAGTTGTTCTGCTTCAGTAGCAATTGAACTTTCTAACTTTCTCTTTTTCCTCTGTTTCTTCACTACTGCTTTGTATTTTGGGCTGTAGAATACATATAGGGGAGGGATTTCCTCCACATTAAGTACAATTTTAGAGGAGGGTGTGATTGGTATGTGCTCTGTCGCTGTGACTGTGCTGCTTGTTCCTGTGTTCAAAACTTTGATTGTATGGACAGGGGTCTGTACATTCTGTCCTTCTACATTAATCAATTGGTTGAATGTTTCCCATTCTTTGTGTAATTCAATAATGATTGGCTGTTGCTGTACATTGGTTGGAGGAGGATTTGTCTATTGAGAAGTCAAAATTTGTTGTTGAGTAGTTTCTTTTGATTGCGCAGAATATTTCATGGATTCTTCCATTGTATCTTCCTTTTCATTAGACTTATTGGAATGTTCAGAAGTCTCTCTGTCAGATTTTGATTTTGATTTATCTGTACTTGAACTGCCGTTAAGACTAACACTAGGAGTTTGCTCTCTTGCGGGCTCTAAGCGTAGATTTTCCAAAGGAATAGGAGTTAGTCTTCTTTCTCTGTAAAGTTTGAATTCCTGGAATTCTTCCGGAGATAACTGCATTTGAGCTGAATTCAAAACTTCTTTAAATGAATTTCTTGCTTGGAACATATCATCAAAAAGATCCTGTTCCCCGGAAAATTCCCTTACTCTGATTGCATTGGTAAAATTATTAACAATATCATTTGGGTCGAATAACCTTCTCGAAAATTTGAACAGCTGTAGGCATGTAATGTTTCCTATCTCTTGGAATGCATGACCAATATCGAACAGTGAAAATGTTCCACATTTTACGGGAAATTGTGGCCAAATGCCTTTTTTCTTCTCTTTTAAATCCTTTGTTATACCTCCTTGGCCACAGGTCTGATAAGCAATTTCCCGAGCTACAAGTCTATCTGGAACATATAGGGGTAAAAAATGGGGGGAAGCAGAACTTCCAAAAACCCTAATATAAGTGAACAATTCTTCTCCAAACCATCTCGCGACGAGGAGAATGTCAACCTCTGTTTCTGGGGATAACCTTGGGGCATCCTTATTATGCAATGTTCTGTACAATGGTACCATTATTCCATGACAAATTTGGTAAAAATGGGGGACAAACTTAGACTCCCATAGTTCTTTATGGTACACATGAATAGGCAAAGGATCGTGGATAGTCCATTTCCAACCCATCACAGGGAATTTAGAGACATAACAGATAGCGTCCATGACATAAGTAGATAAATAAAAAGGCGGATAAACCCGCTGAGAAACATTTCGTTTGGACCGGTAGTGAAAAATAGCAGTGGTCAAATTATCAGTAGGATTTTGGCCCAGTCTACAATTGTAGAATTAACGGCCGCATTAAACAAAGGGAGCCATTCAGGTAAGATCATATTTATGTCAAGCTTTCCAAAAAGCCTGCATAACATGGTAGCAGTGAAACAATAAGGAGAGGTAAGTGAACCCGTGTTGTACATACCTTGTTTGTTTTTCTTCAATGGTTCACTTCTTTTGGTCCACTCCTTTGTGTATTCTGACAAATTTGCATGTTCTCTGGAAAAATCTTCCATGAATTGTTTATTGTAAGTCGCCTGAGGTTCCGACAACTTATACATTAGTCTCAAATCTTCCGTGGTGAATGACCCGATTAGCTCTTGAGCTGGAGTTCTGAATTGTTTGTCTGAAATATCGGTGTTGTCCAGCACCCATTTCACCATGTCCGTATATGGGAGAATCCTTGGCCTTGCCGATATCCTATGCAGAAATGAACAAGCCAGTTCTTTGAGGGTTGCTTCAGATGTATTACTAGAACCTGTTGTAACCGTAACTTTTAATACCACAGGATTTTCTTCCTCCAGCAAATTATACATTCCTTCCCAAGTGGATATACCGGCATCCTTATTGCAAGCGGTGTCTTCATATAGTGAAGCCATTTCTCTGTTTTCAGAATTCGAGTTCTTCTCCTTCTTACCCATAATGTTCTGTGAAAGCTTTGTATAGACGTTTGCTCCTTCGTGCCTATGTTTTACGAGTTAAATGGGAGTAATGGCATGAGAAAGGTGATGAGACTATTTTAAATGCAAAGGCGGATGAAATATATTATTTTAACGTGAAATGACTTTCAATCAAAACAAAATCTCATTTACCATTAATTTCCAATCCAATCATTAAAGCGCATAACAGATATTGATATATGGGAAGATTTCTTTGAACAACGCGTCTTTATGAATCTGTGACATTGCGATCTACGATTTGCTGCGTAATATCGAAATATCGCAATGTCGCAATATTGCAATATTGCAAAATGAAACCATCGCAGTTATGTAAAATAGCGCAAAAGCGCAAATTGCGCAATAGCGCAAAAGCGCACATCGCAAATCTCGCAAAAGCACAAAATTGTAAATAGCACAAAAGGTATTCGTTTAACATTTCTGTTTTCTGCGCTATGCGATCTACGACCAATATGTTTATTATATAGGATTTTTGGGATCACATTATCGTAAAAGCGCAAAATCGCATTTTCGGTTTTATGAAAGATATATACCATTTTGCGATGGATGCGCTATTTTGTTTAAAGAACAATTTTATTGTAATCTATCATAAACTTAAGTGTTTCTTAATGTTCTTTCTAAGGGATTTCCCTAAGTTTATGATAGAAAGTTTTATTTGAAAAGGAAGACAAATCCTAATTGATTTTTTGGATTTTTTAACTAAGGGTCCCCATTTATTTAGTATTATTACTAATATTAAATAAAAACGGGGGTTGTTGCCGGTCACAACAATTGGCGATTCACTGAAAGAAACAGTTATCTCTGAAAAAATAAAATGAAAACTATATTTCTAGTAAATAAAGATTTTTAAAGATAATTAAAATTATCTTAGGATAATTCAAATAAAATCTAACTATGAAAAAGAAATAAAAATCATTCACAATTTCTTTCTAATTCCTTAAGAATAAAAACAATTTTGGGTTATCTCAAGCTTTGATTGGTGTTAATAATGAATTAAGTGGATTTATCTTAAGTTTTGGTTTTATAATATACTCTATTGCCATAGGTATTGCCTCTGCTGCCAGCAAACGTTCATAGTCTCGACAGGGTTACCTTTAAAACATTAACCATTCATTGTCCCATCCAACTAAAATTATGACTTTTTAAAAGATAAATTCATAAGACCTATTATCTCATGTTTTTGTTTTTTACTTATTTTTTATTTTAAGAGCCATTGTCATGGTTTGGTAGCCAGTTAATAACAATTCCATTCACTAGTTATAATTAAACTGAACAAGTTGGCTCGTGATGAGACCCCCTGTCTTATGTTTATAAGCCATTACCCTGTTTTGGTATGCAGTATTGGTAATGTCAATTTTATTACTCCTTATGAACATGGTAAGTCGGCTCATAATGAGACCTCTTATCTCTTAAATTTTCAAATTTCTTAGAAATACATTCTAAAAAATCACAACTTAAATGTATGGGGTGAAATAGTTTTATCCTTAAGAATCAATGGATGACAATTTTCAGAGTTTTTTGAGTTCCAAAACTTTGAAAAATCTTTACTTTTATAGATAACATTTTCTCTGCTCAATAAAATTATGATGATTTACATTCTTCTCAAGTTTTCAAAATATCATGCAAATGATTGGAATAATCTTTCAAAGTTTAACATCTTATTTTAAACTATCCAAAAACTGTGATCATTACTCTAAAAATTCTTATTTACACAAAATAAATATTTATAATATTCTTCCGAAGAAATTTTCTTAAATAGTAAACAGTCAATTTAGAGACTCATTAACAACCTTTATTTGCAAAAACAATCAAAAACTCTGCAGAAAGGAATATGTACAGTTTAAGAAGGGGTTACCTCCTTATGAAAATAATTTCTTCAAGATAAGCCCATTTACAGGAAGAGATTCTCTCTTACATGTTAGATCTTGGAGTATGAATGTATTTGAGCCTATCTTTTCAACGATCTGAAATGGTCCAAGCCACATTTTCTGAAACTTGGTATGTTTACCTTTTTCTTCATGTGCTTTATCCCATTTCAGAACAAGATCACCAATTGACAAAAATTTTGAGCCAGTAGAACTTGCATCAAAAGAAGATTTTACAAGCTGTTGATGTTTTTCATGAATAATTTTTGCTTTATCTCTATCTTCTTCTAGTTTAAGGATTTGATCATATCTCAATTGAATGGATGAAGAAGGATTTTCTTCAATAAATTTCACTAGCGCTAATGATGGAAGAGTTAAATTTGATGGTATCACAGCTTCTTTTCCATAAACTAAATTGAAAGGTGAAGTCGCTATTGAAGCTTTTTTAGTGATACGATCAGCCCATAATGCAAAGATTAAAGATGTGTGCCAATTCTTTTGATTTTGATCAATGGTCCTTTTAATGATTTTGATAAGGTTTTTGTTAGTGGATTCAGCCAAACCATTACCTTTTGGATAATAATTTGCTGAATATTTTAATTTAAAACCTATTTTGACTGCAAATTCTATTAAAATATTTCCAGAAAAGTAAGATGCATTATCAAAGACTAGAGCGTTAGGTACACCAAACCTGGTTATGATGAATTGATCTATGAAGTCAATAATTGCATCAGAATTGGATACCTTCAAAGGGATTGCTTCTACCCATTTTGTAAAGTAATCAGTTGCAGTAAGGATGTACTTGTGCTGTTTGGAAGAATGAGGTACTATCTCACCAATAATGTCAAGCCCCCATTGTTCGAATGGTTTCTCAATAGTCACTGGTTGCAAAGGAAAAGTTGGTTTCCTTTGTCTTCCACTTGTAGTTTGACAAATTCTGCACTTCCTTACATAATCATGCGTATCTTTAAAAAGGGTAGGCCAGTAATAACCAGCACGAATTATTTTGTGAGCTGTGGTATCACCTCCAAAATGACCTCCTGCTGGTCCATCATGCAACTCCTGCAAAACCTTTTCAGCTTCAGTCTTTTCAAGACATCTTAATAAAATTGAATCATAATTCTTCCTAAATAACACATTATCAATGATCTCATATTTAACAGCCTTTAACCTTAAAGCACGTTTTTTCTTATAGCTGAGATTAGAAGGAGCATACCCATTTTTCAAGTAATAGATGAGATCAGCATACTGAGATTCAGAATCTGTAACACTTATCTGATTTACTTGAATATCTTGATTTGAATCTTGATTTTCTGGTATGTTATGAGCTCCTGCCAATAATCTGCAAAAACCTTGTCCTCTAACAATCTTAGCTGGTTTAATATCAATATCATATTCTTGCAAGGCTGTTACCCAGTTAGCTCTCTTTTCTCCTACTTCTTTTTGAATTAATAATTTCCTCACTGCAGAGAATGGGACAATGATTTTTGTATGTGTTTTCAAGAGAAAAGGTCTGAAATGTTTGATTGATTTAAACACAGCAAAGGCTTATTTTTCAACATCGGAATAATTAAGCTCAGCTCCTTGCAGATTTGAGCTAAAGAAAAAAATTGGTGCCTCGATTTTCTGATCATTGAGCTGTGTTAAAACAGCTACATAGGATGTTTCGGTGGCCAGAGTATACAAAGTAAAATCTTTAGAAAAATCCGGGGTATTCAATGCTGGTGCATTAATGATCGCTTTTTTGATTACCTCAAAGGCTTCTTTCTCTTTATGCCCCCATTTGAATACTGAATTCTTCTTGATCATATTTTGCATAGGTAAAACAATAAAAGAAAAATCAGAAATGAATCTTTTAACAAAATTGATCTGTCCAAGAAATGATTGCATGGATTTTTTGTTATGAGGTAAAAAAATATCAGAAATTTCTTTCACTCTATCTGGATCAATATATATACCATCTTTTGACACAAAAAATCCCAAGAGTTTTCCTTCACTCAAAGCAAAGAAAGATTTCTTTGGATTTAAGGAAATACCAAACCTTCTACATCTTTCAAATATTTGCTTTAGATCATGTAGATGATTGGTTCTATTTTTTGAAAACACTGTTATATCATCAAGATAAACAACAACTGATTTATTGATCAGACCTTTAAATGCTATGTCCATGGCTCTTTGAAAATTTGCTCCTGAATTTATTAGACCAAAAGGCATTTTCTGATAAGCATAAGTTCCCCATTTTGTTCTGAAAGTTGTTTTCAATCTGTCATCTGGATGAACTAAAACTTGATTATAGCCCGAAAATCCATCGAGAAAGGACATAAGTTAAGAACCAGCTACCTTTTGAAGTATCTGTTCCATGGTTGGCAATGGGAAATTGTCTTTTAAACATGCCTTGTTTAAATTTCTGAAATCAATACAGATTCTTATATCACCATTCTTCTTCCTTACAGGTACCATATTGGAAACCCAATTGGAGTGCCTGACCGGAAAAATGATTTTGGCTTTTCAAAGTTTATTAAGTTCTAATTTGATTTGACTTTCGAGATTTGGATGGATCTTTCTCAACTTCTGTTGAATAGGTTTAATATCAGGAAGCATTGGAATTGTGTGTTGAATAACCGAAGTATCATATGTTTTTAAATCATCATAATTCCAAGAAAAAACATTTTTATACTTATTCAGAAGTTTAATGAATGCATTCCTTTCCTCTGGTGTTAAATTGTGTCCTAAGTTAACGTTTTGAGGTTTACAATCAGAACCAAGATTTACTAATTCAAACTTCAAAGTGGAACTTTGAAGTTTAGCATTAGTGACTTTCTTGAATCTATCTTTAATGTCATATAAATCCTCTAATTTAACAACAGATTTCGGAATGGGATTTTCATTACCTTTTGAGGCAATTTGAAAATCATGAGCATCTTCGTCAATAATTTGCTCATCATATGATTTTTCTGAAGTCATGAAATTTAAAATATCTTGATCATGATAGAATACTCTCCAATTTGTAACATTATCTGGGACAGATGGACGAAAAATCAATTCTACAGAAAACCTATCAGGACTGCAATCTTCAGCAAGTAGGAGTTTAGATGCAACATTAGCTAACAAGTCAGCTGATGTATTCTGATTCCTAGGAATAGGAGAAATATTGAATGCTAAAAAATGAGTGGTGAGATCTTGTACTAGGGTTTGATAGTGTTTAAGATGTCCTGAAAGGTAATGAATAGTATTCCTAACTTGTTTTATGACAATTTCAGAATCACCAAAGACTTTCAAGTATTTAACATCTAACCCTATAGCTTTATAAAGTCCTTGAACCAAGGCTTCATATTCTGCGGTATTGCTAGTACACTCAAATTCTAACCTACATGACAGCATGGTTTTCTCTCCATCTGGATCAATTAAGATGCATCCAGCTCTAGCTCCATCACTAGACTTTGATCCATCAAAATATAACGACCAAAATAAAGATTTATCTATTGGATTATCTATAATTACATCAGAAATATTTACAATTCTGGAAGGATCAGATTGTGAAAAAATTTCTATTTGAGAAACAAAAGTATTTACAGAAAAAGGTGATTGAGGTGCTTCGAAGTTTCCAAGAAATGATTCAGCAGAATAACCTCCAAGAATATTGTTGTTGAATGCCACAAGCTCATTAGGTTGTTCGAATTCAGTGACAGTGTGCGTCATATGTTTTTCTCGTTCAATTTTGATTTGATTTGGTTTCCCTTTGTAGGGAAGCCACATATGTGAATAATCAGTTGAGATATAACCATTAAGTTTCGCAGACCAGTCCATGCTTAAGATTAATCCATAGAATTCAGGAATATTAGCAATCAAAATATCAATTCTTTGGACAATCCTAGGATCAGAAGCTAATCTGATAGTAACTGAATTGATTTCTCCTACAACTTGAACTTTAGAGCGATCCAATTGAACGATATGAATTGCTGATTTCTGTGGTTCGATATTCAATTTGGCACAGACAGAAGTAGGCATTATATTGGAGGAGGCTCCAGAATCAATCAAACAATTGTGCAAATTTTTATTGTACATCTCATAAGTTAAAAGAAAAGGAGGAGTTTGAGAATTTGAATTTTCTACAATGAGCACAGTATCAGTAGCATCTACCTTATCTGGTGGCTTACCAGCTCCCCTAGCTGCTTTTGCAACTACACCACTTGGTAAAGGAGCAATTGGTGTAGCGTTTAATTCTTTCAATAGCAACTTTTGCTGGTGTTTTAGTTTGCTGAGTTCATGTAAGGAAATGTTGGCTTTAATATTTTTCATGTCTTCGACAATGTTGTACTCCATAAGATCTGACACCACTAAAGTCTTTGTTGTTGATGTGGGAGGATTAGAAGAAGATGGCTGATTTTGAGTAGGTAATGGAGAAGTTTTCTTTACAGGGGATTTGTCTTTGGTACTTGGAGTTGTAATTTTCTCTTTAGGAACTGTTTGCACTGGTTCCGATATAGATTTACTCCTAGTACTTACAGGCATAGCTTCTTCACTGTCAGAATTAGGGAGAATAAAATCCCACATTCCATTCAATTCATCTATTTCTTCACTTTCATCTTCCTCATCTTATACTAGAGATGTATCTTCTTCTTCTTCCTCTTCTTCTGATTCTGCATTAGAGATTGCATTAGGAGGTTTAGATTCAACTTGGTTTCTTCTGAAATTTCGGAATGGTTTCTTGGTAGAAGTTTCAGCTACTTGTTTTTTAATTTCAACCATTTCATTTGACATGGTTTTAAGGATTTTCTGTAAACCTTCCATGTCGTATGGGTCTTTGGCCTTTTTCTTTGAATCATCTTTGAAGCTGACTTTCTTTGATTTCCTTTCCTCAATAGCATTTTTATTTTCTAGAGAAATAATTCGTTTTTCTACTGCAATAGTCTCTTTCATATTCTCGCATAATGTAGGTTTTGCAGCTCTATCTACAAAAATTGCTATGTTTGAGGGTAAGGCAGTTATGTACCATTCAATTCTGACTTGTTCACTAGGCCTTGAATCCGTGTGAATTTTGTTCAAGAGTTTGTTGAATCTAGCATTGAATTCTTTAATGGGTTCCTTGGGTTCTGCTTTCAAATTTGAGAGATCGTTGATTAAAGTAGCTATTGATTTGTCATCTCCAAATTTGGTTAAAAAATGATCTGCAAAAATGGCCCAACTTGTTATGGATCCCGAAGGTAATGAAAAGTACCATGATCCTGCTGCTCCTTGAAGAGTATAAGGAATAGTCTAACTACAACATCTTCATGTGTGACTCCATTCAAATTAATAGCCAGCATAAAGTTATTGATATGTTCTTCAGCTTGAATGTTAAGATCTGGGCTAAACTTTGGAAGCCATTTTCCAGGATTGTCTGGTAAATCATGTAAAGGTGCAGCCATGTTGACTGCCCCTGGAGTAGCCCATGGTCTAGCCATTATTGGGATAACTATTGGAGGAGTAGTAGAAACTGGTGGTGTTTGAATAGAAGTTGTTGGAATAGATGATGTTGAGATTGATGATGATTGAGCAGATGATGATTGAGGAGATGATGATTGAGGAGATGATGTGGAAACAATTGTACTTTGTTGAGTTGGGATTTCGAAAATAGGTATTTGAATATTAGATGTTGAACTTATATCACTTACTGATTCCGATTGAGTTTTTCTTGTCTTGACTCTACTAGGTAAAGGGAATTCTTTCGAAGAAATACCAAGTTTTTCACTTTGAAGCCTAGTAAGAGGTTTCGAAGAAACAAATTTTGAGGTTACACTACCTTCAGATATTTCAGACTCTTCTAAAGATAATGAGAATCCTTTCAATTTATGAATTAAATCTTGAACTTCAGGAGACTCGGGATTTTGATTGTCTGAATGTTTTGAGATTTTGGTAGTGGGTGTATGAATATTCTTCGCAATTTCTTCTATAGGATTTTGTATTTCAGAAGAAATTGAAGAAGTTGATGAGGGTGTTTTGCTCTCAGAATGGCTTGTGGGTAAAGATTTACTTGCCATTCATAGCTCATGCCCTCCTTCTAGCACCAAAAATGTTGAAGCCTATAAAATCTCTGCTTCAAACATTGGGGAAAACCACCCGGTCGGGACCTTAGGACAGCTCCTTTTCCGTTTGGTATGGTGGCTCCGACTGGATTTAAAGGACCAGTTTCCTTATAACTAAATGGATTGGTTTGAATGAGTGGAAATGGGACTAAATTAACTGAAATAAAACTATCTAATTTAAACTAAATACTGAAAAAGAAATTCTAACACTAACCCGGGTAATTATATGTGAATACAACTTAAGATTGTTCCAATTTAACAATAACCATGAAAATGTATTATTATTTAAATTGAAATGTGCATAAACAAATAAAGATAACTCTGTTTAAGAAATTAAACAGAGTTGTATTAGCATATTGCATTCATCATTGTATACCATCTATATATACTTATGAAAGATAACGTTTCAATTATACTCAGAAATGATATATAGAAAGAAACGTTGTGAAAACCAAATATATATATAAATGATAGCAAATTTTAAAGCGAATATCATAAGACAAAAGAAATCAACAGTGAATAGATAGAAATACCTTATTCATCTTGAAGACTTTCAAATGAAATCTGATACTCTAATCCAGTAACTCTGATGCAAAATCAAATTCCAAGGTACAGAAATGCAACACTTCAAAGATAATTCCTCATAAAAATCACCAAATGTGATCCTTTTAAAAATATATAAGACAGTGGAGTACAGAAATGTAATCTCCAAGTCAAAAATATTAAGATCCAGGACCCTTCTCTAAATGCATGAGAAGGGTTTAAATACTACTTAGCTAAATCTAAAAATAGTCTATTACAAAAATTAAGGATTCGGTTCAATGACCGTCCTTTTCCTAGGCTAAAATATAGTAAAATTAAAACTAAATCTAACTATCTATGAACTTGATCTTTAAACTTGCAGGTATCTAGCATAGTTTTGAGAAGATGCAGTTGACCGACTTCAGAATTCAACTGTCCTGAAAAGACAGAGTCGGCAAGCGTAGGAGCAATCTTCTCTGTAGCATTGATGATACAATTAAGCGCACTGTGCTGACTGTGTGGCTTCACCAAGTACATCCAGTATGAGTACCAATTCAATCTTGTCAGCCCTTGGATAGATTTTTCTCTTTCTTCTGCCTTTTGCCTCCATTCTGTTTGCAGTTGACTTGTCTGTGGGAGATATCCTGGAACAGTTTCTAGAATCAAGTTAGCTTTGTGTAAATTATCATTGCTTTGTGTAAATTATCATTTACACAATCAGTAAGAGTGTTTGCCGCTGTAGCCGCCTCCTTTGCTGCCTTTTCTGCCTTTCTGATTTGTGCATCCCAGTTATTGAACAGTATTTCTTTATGGTTTTCATTAACAATGGGTGCACCAGCTTTTCTGCCTTCTTCTTTCTTTTGCCATGCCAGATAATCATTGATATTTTCATTAATCAAATCATAATCATTTCGTAAATCTACGACATGATTTGTGATTTTATCGCTCTCTTGGCAAAAAGAATTCCATTGCAAGATTTTTTGGCAGAAAACTTCCTCTTGTTGCAGTAGTTGATTGTTTAAAGAGATAGTTTCTGAAATAAATTCTGGAAGCTTAGGATCATCTTTGTGCTGGTCTTGGATAATTTGTATTTGCTTTTCTTTATCAGCCAAGCTTCTTTGATGTCCTATTTGCATTTCTTGAAGTTGTTGTTGTATCTCTTCAAGTTTCAATTGTGCTTCATTATTGGCCTGCACCTGTTGCAATTGTTGTTGTAGAAATTTTATCTATTCTTCTTTTTCATTCAACAAAAGTTGTATCTCAAATGATTTTTCAATTGTTGCAGAAGCATAAGCCCCTGTCATTTGAGATAACTTAGTAAGATTCTCATAAGGCTCTGTGGAAGGATCCTTCCACAATACATCTAGTTGTTCTGCTTCAGTAGCAATTGAACTTTCTAACTTTCTCTTTTTCCTTTGTTTCTTCACTACTGCTTTGTTTTTTGGGCTGTAGAATACATCTAGAGGAGGAATGTCCTCCACATTAAGTACAATTTCAGAGGAGGGTGTGATTGGTATGTGCTCTGTCACTGTGACTGTGCTGCTTTTTCATGTGTTCAAGACTTTGGTTTTCTGGACAGGGGTCTGTACATTCTGTCCTTCTACATTAATCAATTGGTTGAAGGTTTCCCATTATTTGTCTAATTCAATAATGACTGGCTATTGTTGTACATTGGTTGGAGGAGGATTTGTCTGTTGAGAAGTCAAAATTTGCTGTTGATTAGTTTCTTTTGATTGCGCAGAATCTTTCATGGATTCTTCCATTGTATCTTCCTTTTCATTAGACTTATTGGAATGTTCAGAAGTCTCTCTGTCGGATTTAGATTTAGATTTATCTGTACTTGAACTGCCGTTAAGACTAACACTAGGAGTTTGCTCCCTTGCGGGCTCTAAGCGTAGATTTTCCAAAGGAATAGGAGTTAGTCTTATTTCTCTGTAAAGTTTGAATTCCTGGAATTCTTCTGGAGATAACTGCATTTGAGCTGAATTCAAAACTTCTTTAAATGAATTTCTTGCTTGGAACATATCATCAAAAAGATCCTGTTCCCCGGAAAATTCCCTTACTCTGATTGCATTGGTAAAATTCTTAACAATATCATTTGGGTCGAATAACCTTCTCGAAAATTTGAACAGCTGTAGGCATGTAATGTTGCCTATCTCTTGGAATGCATGACCAATATCGAACAGTGAAAATGTTCCACATTTTACGAGAAATTGTGGCCAAATGCCTTTTTTCTTCTCTTTTAATCCTTTGTTATACCTCCTTGGCCACAGGTCTGATAAGCAATTTCCCGAGCTACAAGTCTATCTGGAACATATAGGGGTAAAACATGGGGGGAAGCAGAACTTCCAAAAACCCTAATATAAGTGAACAATTCTTCTCCAAACCATCTCGCGACGAGGAGAATGTTAACCTCTGTTTCTGGGGATAACCTTGGGGCGTCCTTATTATGCAATGTTCTGTACAATGACAACATTATTCCATGACAAATTTGGTAAAAATGGGGGACAAACTTAGACGCCCGTAGTTCTTTATGGTACACATGAATAGGCAAAGGATCGTGGATAGTCCATTTCCAACCCATCACAGGGAATTTAGAGACATAACAGATAGCATCCATGACATAAGTAGATAAATAAAAAGGCGGATAAACCCGCTGAGAAACATTTCGTTTGGACCGGTAGTGAAAAATAGCAGTGGTCAAATTATCAGATAGGATTTTGGCCCAGTCTACAATTGTAGAATTAATGGCCGCATTCAACAAAGGGAGCCATTCAGGTAAGATCATATTTATGTCAGGCTTTCCAAAAAGCCTGCATAACATGGCAGCAGTGAAACAATAAGGAGAGGTAAGTGAACTCGTGCTGTACATACCTTGTTTGTTTTTCTTCAATGGTTCACTTCTTTTGGTCCACTCCTTTGTGCATTCTGAAAAATTTTCATGTTCTCTGGCAAAATCTTCCATGAATTGTTTATTGTAAGTCGCCTGAGGTTCTAGCAACTTATACATTAGTCTCAAATCTTCCATGGTGAATGACCCGATTAGCTCTTGAGTTGGAGTTCTGAATTGTCTGTCTGAAATATCGGTGCTGTCCAGCACCCATTTCACCATGTCCGTATATGGAAGAATCCTTGGCCTTGCCGCTATCCTATGCAAAAATGAACAAGCCAGTTCTTTGAGGGTTGCTTCAGATGTATTACTAGAACCTGCTGCAACCGTAACTTTTAATACCACAGGATTTTCTTCCTCCAGCAAATTATACATTCCTTCCCAAGTGGATATACCGGCATCCTTATTGCAAGCGGTGTCTGCATATAGTGAAGCCATTTCTCTGTTTTCAGAATTCGAGCTCTTCTCCTTCTTACCCATAATGTTCTGTGAAAGCTTTGTATAGACGTTTGCTCCTTCGTGCCTGCGTTTTACGAGTTAAATGAGAGTAATGGCATGAGAAAGGTGATGAGACTGTTTTAAATGCAAAGGCGGATGAAATATATTATTTTAACGTGAAATGAATTTCAATCAAAACAAAATCTCATTTACCATTAATTGTCAATCCAATCATTTAATCCAATCATTAAAGCGCATAACAGATATTGATATATGGGAAGATTGCCTTTGAACAACGCGCCTACATGAATCTGCGACATTGCGATCTGCGATTTGCTGCGCAATATCGCAATATCGCAATATTGCAAAATGAAACCATCGCAGTTATGTAAAATAGCGCAAAAGCGCAAATTGCGCAATAGCGCAAAAGCGCACATCGCAAATCTCGCAAAAGCGCAAAATTGTAAATAGCGCAAAAGGTATTCGTTTAACATTTCTGTTTTCTGCGCTATGCGATCTACGACCAATATGTTTATTGTATAGGCTTTTTGGGATCGTATTATCGCAAAATCGCATTTTCAGTTTTATAAAAGATATATACCATTTTGCGATGGATACACTATTTTGTTTAAAGAACAATTTTATTGTAATCTATCATAAACTTAAGTGTTTCTTAATGTTCTTTCTAAGGGATTTCCCTAAGTTTATGATAGAAAGTTTTATTTGAAAAGGAAAACAAATCCTAATTGATTTTTTGGATTTTTTAACTAAGGGTCACCATTTATTTAGTATTATTACTAATATTAAATAAAAAGGGGGGTTGTTGTTGGTCACAACAATTCCCAAAGTAGAAAGTCCCAACTCATGAACTATCTCTCCAACCCATGATACATAGAGTAGATTGCATCTATCAATTCTCTCATCATTAGCCCTGTTGGCCATGTAGGAATCAAATATCACATCAACATAGTGAAAAATAAGAAGTAGAGACATATGGATGAACATGAAAAATGTCAAACCATATTATCCTAATAAAAACTAATGTAGCAAATCCTTCTGTTTCCATGCTAGATCATCATGAAAACAAACAAGAGAGCCATACTCTCTCAAAAGAAGCCACCACAACAATGCCTCTTTTTTCCATACCACATCATAATTGTACAAAATGTAGTGGCCATATTCTCTCATGAGAAGCCACCTTAACAAGGCATCTTGCTTCCCCATCACATCATCATCATACAATGTACAATGACCATAATCCCCTAACAGAAGCTAATGTTGTAAGGCCTCCTGTTGCCATCCTCCATCAATATTATGCCTGTATGGGAAGAAATCAATCCATGATCTGCCAATAGTAACCATAGCAACAAGGATTCTTTCTTCCTTCTTAAATCATCATGATGCAAGTCATGGAGCAAAAATATAGTAATGGACATGTGAGATGTCTTATCAACATAATACAAACAAGATCCCTTATGCCACATCATGTGAGAACTATACTTTCTCCCAAACCCAAGTACATACATGAACATGAGATACATCCCAAACAAAAATACATATAAAGACATGAGACATATCCCAAACAAGAGTAAATATAAGGACATTAGATATATCATGTGATGTCCGAACTCTATCATCAACAACCAAAGTAACCATGCATTTTCTTCTACATTCTTCCTGTGATGTGCAAGGCATGAATCATAAAAATATGACCCATTGGGTGGTCACCATACTCACCCAAGAGAGACCAGTGCAGCCATGCTTCTTGCTACCTTCTAACATAGATCTGCAAGTGTTTTGGAAACCCCTTGCTCCATATCATCAACCATTCATCCCAATGTGGATGATGGATCTCATTCTGCAAAGACTTGGTATCCTCCCATTGTAGGACACCAACCTCCTCAAACTTTTGAAGAACTTTGCACTCCATGATAAGTTGAAGTGCACCTCCAATGAGACCTCTCCATGAGATCTTCTTCTCATTATTGGTCCTCCAAAACCAAGAAGGCTTTGTAACTTTTGCAGGTAGAAGTTTCTCTTTGAGCTGTGAGATGATCATTGAGAAAGAGTCATCTTGAAAGGGGAAAATATTTCCCATATCAAGGTGTCTACCATCTAACATATTTTCCTCCATTTCTTCATGAATGAAGCTGCCATTTTATTTCTCCCATAAGGAATGTGTCCTTTTATTCTCACTGCTTCTCATTAAAAACGTTGTAGATCTGCAAGGTAAAACACGTTTTCTCTCAAATCAAGGCACAATGCTGAACTCATAGCCACCTAATGTACATAGGATCATAATCATCACATCTTCTGAAACTATACACTTCAACTGAAAGGGTTGAATATAGTCCATCAATGACAAACTAGGATGTTTCTTCATCTCTTACTTGATTATATCAAGGGTCCTCTGTGCAGTGATATGATGCTGCTCCAAATCAGCATGTTGTTTTAACCCTTGGCCATGCAATATCCCTGATGGCATGTCCCCATAAGTTTCAGTAATAGGTACTGAAACACTATGAGATGGAAGTGGTTGAATACCTTGGATCAACTGATGTGTGGGAACCTCTTGCATGACCTCAAGAGTTCCTCCAACTAGAACAATAGTCCCCCCCAACTGCTGGTAAGGTTGATGGTTGCACTTATACAAGTGTACCAGCACTGGTATTTGTCTCCTCCTCATCATGCATCTCATGAGTAATGCATGGGGCTCCAACTGTCAAGAAATCAAAACCATATTGCAAGGATGCAAGTGATCCTCCTCTTGATGTAAGCACATGTACAACTGGTGGTGGTAGAGGCTCCTCCTCCTAAGTGATAGTGAGGACATATTATTTTAGATCTTCATGTGCTATCTCCTTAATGATGGGAGATGTCACTATGTGATATATCTCTGGTTTCTTCCTACCATATCTATTATTTAGTCTTTGAATAAAATCTACATAAACAAACACTTCGATGTGTGATACATGACTGAACCACCAATCTCTTGCTTCACCTTCTAGGTGCAACGCTGCAAACTCCACAACCTCTCTTTATAATATAGGATCCTTCAGAAAGAATGTAAATAATTCTTCCCTCTAAGCCCTCAATGTTCTTGTGGAATATCCATCAAATTTAGGTAAGAAGAATATATGCTTCTTTCTTCTATTGCTACTTCTAGATCTCCTTTCTTCCTTGAGTTGCAGAAAATGTTGGAGAGAGAGATTCTCCTTCAATGCTCTAGGTTGTGACTTTTATTTAGATAGATATTCACTTAGGGTCTCATGCCCCAAGTCTTCTATATATTCAGACAAGTCCTCTTTCTCACCAAATAAAGTGGATCTAGTGGAATAATGTGAAGCTCTTTGCTTCTTTGCTGCTGAAAAGAAGTATTGTGACCTTCTTCATCTTGAAACCTTCTTGGGGTTTCTCTTTGCCTTTCTCTTCTTCTTTCATTGATATCCTTGGAGAGATCCTTCATATATCTAAGAAAAAATGAGGAAAAACTTAATCCCTCCATTTTAGTAGGTCTCTACTATTTTATTTTCTTATGTTGTCAATAATGTCTATAAGCTGAGCCAAAGATCATGCTCTGATACCACTGTAATATCCCAAAATGGAATAATGCATTCATACACAAACACAATATTTGTAACATAGAAAATGTACATAAATATTATGATCAAAACATATATAGACAGAATAGGTGAGCCATTTTAATAATATCGGGGATGGATTACAGTTACAAAAGTGTACAAAATATGAGGTAATTTAGCCAAAGAGATGGCCTAGGATGACCCTGCAAACATGCTACAAAAAGCAATGCGTAACTGGAGAGCTGCTGGAAGAAAATACTACGTTGTCCCTTCAGCAGATGATGTACATATGACTGCTGGATGAATAGGGAAATGTATATCTACGAAAATCTAGAGCTCTGATGATGCCAAGATTCTAGATCTGGGCTCTATGATGGAAACCCAAGATAACCCAAAAAGGATTTCTCAGATATTTTAATCTAAGAAAATAGCCCTCTTGGGGTTTCACTATACAACTGTTGGGTATGCAGATCTGAAAAATAGATGGCTGAAATATGCCACAAGATCAGATCTAAGCTTGAAGGGTTGATCCCTTCACTAGATCCTCAAGCTAGAAGCTCAAGATCTAGCTCCTCAATCCTCCTATGAAGATTGTAGCTGCTGCTACACAAATTCTCTCAAAAATTGCACTGAAAAGAAAGGAGGATCTCTAGCCTGCTACTAAGATATGCAATGTAGCTCAGAAATGATGGAAATAATGAATACAATGTGAAGGCATGGTCCTCCACTGGATTACTAGCTGAAATGATAGCAACTTCCCTTCTCCCTTGGATCTACAAGACTGGATTACACAATTCCTGATGGAAATGTTGTTTTTGGGAGATGAATGATGAATGGCCTTATGCCTGATATAATCTGAAGCACTGGAAAGCTGATATTGAAGCTCAAGGTGATAGGATTAATCCTTCACTGGTTCCTCAACTGAAATATTGAAGGACAACCTCCTCCTCTCAAACTGATCTTTAGAAATGTGCAATTTCTGAATATGGATGTTTTCCAGAAAGTAGGAACAATATGGCACTGATTCTTGATGATGAATGTAGTACAAACAATCTTCCTTAGAGGTCACTCAAGGAAACAAGTGGGATTACTGCTTGAGAACACCCTGTGCTAAACAACACGGCAAACTTAGCTAAACAACATAAGAGTGCATGGAATGTCAAATGAAAAATCCAGATCTAAACAAACCACAAATCAATAATCTAAAGCCTACCTCCAATGTTGCCTTCATCTTAATTATATAGTTTGTTAACCTTCCCATGCCTTGGCCCACCTCATAACTATGTTGTATATGTGGACATAGGCCTCCATGTTGACTTTGTTGTCTCTCCATGATCTCCATCATGTGTGAATGTAATGATCACCCTCTCCATCATGTGTGCATTCAATGCACTACTCCTACATCATCTAATCATGAATGCTCTATGACCTTACATTTGATTCCTTCCATGATATTAGTTGAACGCTTCAACCTACATGATATTTCTCATTAATGAGACATGATATCCACTCCTTTCACATTAAGTATGTAATATTCCAAAAATTTAGCCTTCATCTAAATGCAATATTATAGTTGGTTTTATCATTAGGTAGGTGAATGAGTAGGTGGGGAGACTCATAAAACCCCTTTTGGAGGAATAATAACACTCCTAATGTGAAAGGAGGAAGAATAAGCAGCTGGATTAAGCACCTTTGCGTGTGAACAAGGATTGGATCATGTTGATTCAGTCAACTTTGACCAAATCAATAGCATTGTCATTGAGGAGTGGTCTTTATGATGAGATAGTGTAGTTTTAGTGGAGGAAGACTTGCATGAGATTGGTGCCACGTATGGATGGGACCCAATGTGAGGAGGCTCTCATGCTATATATGGAGGGTGTTGGAGAGGAAAATCCCCTCTACAGCTAGAGGCGATCCCTACTAGCCCAGATCAGGTCTAGCAACAATCAGGTCACGCAGTGACGCAGGTCTCTAGTTACAAAATGACAAAAACATAAAAAATTTCCTAACTCAGGTCCTACGTAGTGGTCGTTGAAGAAAGAATGACACTACCCATTCCTCACTTGGAAAATCAAGATCCTTCCACTTGACGCGTCCGAACACCTGCACACATGCAAAGGATACAATGATACATAGCATAAAATCTAAATCTTGTAACCATACATCAGTCGGAGAGGATGTAATTCATTGAATCAAAGAAATAGACACATGAATGAAACCATAATCAAATTTTCTTATCATTGAAATAAAAAAGGAAAGATACAACCCAAAGCTCTGACACTTGATCTTCCTTCGGTGGGGTTGACAGCGGAGCACGTCTCAACGAAGCTTGTCGGAAACGGGACAAAGCTCTCTCTCTTCGTCTTGGCTCTCAAAGGTTGTCTAGCGATAGTCTCCTTGCTACAAGTTCAGCTCTTTCTAGCTTGCTAAGGGAAAAGGCAAGCTTATATAGATGGTGTAAGGGGAGTTGGGATCCCTACAATTATGGGATTGGCCCTATCTCTAAGGAAGCTTCCATGATAGGTGGAAAACCACCTCCCGTACATGGAGATCCGGAGCCAAACCTCCCAACTCATTTTAGAGACTCATTTAGGAGTTTGTTGGAATCAAACTTCCGCCATTTATTTTTAAAAAACAATCTTTATTAAGCTTGGTGTGAGTGATACACTGGGAGAGAGTGCAAGTTGGCATGCCTTCTATGGTGTATTTTCCCCATTGGCGCGAGGGCTAAACTAGCTAGTCGTGCCAAGGCCAAAAGATCATTTTTTAGGGTTTTGGAGAGGAAAATTTCTTCAAAGGAATGATTTTCCTTGTCAAAGGGGATGCCATGAAATTGGTTTCAGGTTATGTCACTTCTCACAGGTCACAGGAAAGGCTCTCTAATGTGCAGGATGGGGGGTTGCAGGGATGGTTACAAATTGATGTGTAACAAATGCCCCTTAAAGCATGAGGCCCGAGAGAGAGAGAGAGAGGGGTTAAATGCTTTATGAGAACGTGCCCAACAGAAAACACTGCTTTCGGAAAAACTGCATAGAAAAATACAAATGATATCTCAAATACATGATATGTGGTATGGACGCAGCCATCCATAATAGAGTATACAATAATCAGGATCCAAGGTATGGACGCAGCCATCCAATTAATGAGTCATGCAACCAATCATGATAATCCACAAAAATCCATAGCCTAGATTCCATCAGACAAAACCCAGGGTCTTGCGCTCTCTCTTGACCTGAACAATGTACAAGTTCAAGCATGTGAATATGTGAGCTGGCATTGAACATGCAAGAACATCGTCTGATTACCAGCCAGTAATGAAAGCCATTAACAGACGCGAGAGGAATCGCCAATAATGACAATGGCCCTTAAGGTACTAAAGGTAAAATCCACAGAATGTGAACAGTGAGCTGGCGTCGAACACCTGCAGAATAATTTGATCAAAGGCCAATGATGAAAACCTTGCGTCGAATGCGAAGAACCTGCCATTGAGGCATGCAGGCTCCAAGGTACCAGAAGGGAGTCTCTAGATAATCTTCTTGGATAATGAGCTGAAGTCGACAGGAAGTGACCTTGATCGAAGGTGGGCCATAGTGTTTCCCACATCATCGACGCGAGATAGAGGAAAATAATGTTTGTGAATTAGGATCAGTAGAAAATCAAAGGTAGGTTGAGAACTGCAGAGGCCAACTTCTCTTGAACATATCAGCGGCACAACACTAGATTTGGCACTATTTGACATCAAAGGATCTGAGGTCATGATGACGAGGAAAAGAGCATATGAACGATCAAAAAGGATTACCCAAAACCATGGAGGCAAATAGAAAACGAGATGAGATGTCCCCAACCCAACATGAATGCAGACAAGTGCCATGTTCAAGAGCGACATACTGCCGACACGACGATGATACTCGTTCCATTTTTCCCCACCATTTCTGGCGAGTACCCCAATTATTTTTGGAAATAAGCTTGAAGGGGATAGCATATGCTTGTAATATAAGTTTGTCCTTCAGACAAATCCAACCTAGTACATTTAATGAGCCCTAGGAAGGAGGAACTCAAATAATGTCATTACGACGGAGTCCGATGTCATCAAGTTTTAACGAGTTTGGAAAAGGAAGAACTTGGCGTCTTTTCATGTTTAGAGAGTTTGAAAAGATAGTGGAAAAGTAAACTCTAATAGTCCCTTTTCGTAGATATTTCCTCAAATCCGAAAAGGTAGAAAACTATGTTTGATAAAACCTCCTAGTCGTGATAGGCTAGGGTATTCCTTTTTCGTAAATAATCTATCCCAGACCAAAAAAGGGGTAAACGTATACTAGGTAGATGTCGTTTCACAGCCAATTCAACGAGATCAAAATGACAAGTGACTCGGCAATATTTTCATTTTTAGAGAGTTAGAAAAGAGCTGAAAGATGACTCTAGTAGTGACTTTTTCGTGTTTTTACCGAGTCTGAAAAAGTATAAAATACAACTCGTATCGTCGTCATAGTCGCGTGAAAACCTGTTGCTGCACAAGAAAGTAAGCGTAAAACCCATTTTTGACAAAATATAATAAAATATTGGAAAAGTAAGCTTCAAAACCTAATTTGATTTTTAAAAGTTATAAATATGACAAAAATAGTAAAAACATATTTACTTTTACTTTTTACCTCTTGTGGAGAGAAACAGTGAGTTTTTCCCCTGCGAACTTGCGGTCATGATTGTGGACGATCCGGTGCATCATTTCAGATCCCGTCTTTTCCAGGTAAGAGGTGCTTCCCTTAGCTATGTTTCAATCCATTTTTTATAGTATTCCACTATGATTTAGGATCCCTAAGGGGATATTTTCAAATTTAGGGCTCACCCAATTGGTGCAGGTATTAGGCACGGACTCGCGCCAATCGGGTCCTTTTTACAAAGGGGCCGCACCAGTTGGCACAACTGTCAGCAAAACAGTTGTGCCAACCGTGCAACCTAAATTTCCGCTCAATTTTTACAAAAAATGAATCAATCAACTGGGTTTTTTAATGCTCAAGGGATCTAATGAAGTGTTTGTGACCATTTTGGTGCAGGTACAAAGCCAGAATGGTGATTGAATGGAAAGAAAGGGAGCATAGTGAAGAAGACGAAATGGAAATGGGGAATGAGCAATGCATGAATGCTCTCTGGGATTGCATTTTAAAAAAGTTCTTCTTGACACCATGTCTCAGGGCACAACCTGAATTGCTGCAATACTTAATCAGTATATGGGATGAGAACGAAGAGAAGTTTAGAATTCGAGACCAAGTGTTGAAGCTTGAAGTATCCGATGTTTACTTCATCACTGGATTGTCTCACAGAGGTCCAGCCCCGATCTTGACAGGTAATAGGCCTTCTGGTGAAAAAATGTCAATGGTAATGGAAAGAGTGTGCCCAGGGGCACGAACATGATCAAGTAGCGAGAAGGTTGACATCCACACTATTCCCGATCTAGCACTTAGAGTGGTACTCCATAACATTATGCGGGCTGTTGGGTCACAGGTGCCACATGAGGCTACTAAAACACAGCTCCTCTTAGCATCAGAATGCATGAACCCAACACTATTTGATTGGGATACTGCCGTAACCATGAATATCAAACGGTAATTGACGAAGTGTAAGAAGACTAAACTGAAGTAGTTTGGGTATAGACTAAACTGAAGTAGTTTTCCAGGGCCAGGGGGTGATAGTCACAGATCCACCATTGAGAGAGCCACGGATGGCTCGATGGGCAGCATTGATGCCCAGAGCATGAGGGGGATAGCAAATGTCATGGCAGCCCAAGTTATTTGTATGGCTTTGGCGGCAGCTGATCGTCGTAGAGGACTAGCCCTATGCTGGTACTGACTTCACAGGAGACTCAGACCTTCCACTCCCAGAAGGAGAGTACTAGGATGAGGAGCTCGGTAAGACTCTTTTTTATTTTTTGAATTTTATGATTTTTTGGGTATACATGTATGTTCTAACAGTCGATCCTATGTGTATGCAGATGTTGGCCCAGAGAGGCCCATCGGGATGTCGCCCATTGCACGGAGGACCCCTCTCGCCTATGACCCTCAAGGTGAGGGTGGCAAGGGGAGTGAGCTAGTTCAGAACTTGGAAGGAATCACCCGTGGGATCCTAGATTACGCTCGTCTAGCAGATGTCCCTTTGGCTTATCATAGGCACACCGTGGGGGTGCATAGTCGCCTTCATCATTTACTGAGGTGATTGGTGCGGGAAGTGACATGCTAGCATGAGCACCATGCTGATTAGTCAGCTAGGCTTTTCATTTGCGCATTTTTGAGAGACATGTTGTCTCCGGATATTATTAAAATAGACATGTATGTTTTTTGGATTTTATGTGATGCACACCAACTGCAAACATTCGACATATATATATATATTTCCGCCTGGATCTTTTTCACATATGATGATGTTTTCAATATGTTACGCAAATTCCTAATACAATGCTATCTAATTCATTAGTTACATGATATGCATAACAAACGACCTGATGGAAAAGTTCACAAAATGCATTATCACACAAATCACATTTTATTTTTACGCAAGCTTAAAACACAAAAGTAAACTATGCTTCAAATAAGGAGAAACGGGCATGCCCCCAGCATGGTGTCTCAATTTGAGGTACATGCCCCCCCAAGATTTAGTCCATAGAAAATGGAGTGAAGGTTCAAAACACAAGAGATTTGATCGAAACAAAACTCGAATTGAATGGGATCATGTTTCATTATTTTAATGAGGTTGACACACTTAAGAACTATTCTCGTAGCAACTTCTTTCATTGTTTTAGGAGCTTGATACAAGAAGAAGAACTATGTTGCAACGAGCTCAAAGGAGGAGGCTCGGTAGGGGGATAATCGGATACAAAAGGCTCGAGAAAATTAGACATTTCCCCCTGGCCGGACATGAACGAGGAACGATGATGTCCATCGCTCCACGGCGGATCTTCAAGAGACATAGTTTCAACGATAGATTCTTCAGACGGAAATACTTCTCTCAAAGGATCGATCGAATTACATCGTCGAGCCAAGGGGATTGAGAATAAACATCTAGAGCCATGCTCAAAGGAGCATTTTCAGGAGGAGGAGGATCGGATGCAGCAAAAATCTCGCAATAATTGATTTCAACTGGAGTGAAAGGCATCGATTCTCCAAAAGAGGTCACCTTTTCAGGAGAAGGTATGATCCATGGGTCATCTAACCTAGAGATCATGTTGACTTGAACAGTGTTCGGTGGTGGCACAAGAAAAATACCCATGAGAACAGGGTCCTTGAAAAGACTAGGTCCTACATTGTTGGGGGGATTGGGAATTTGATCCATGTATGGCACGTTGTTCTCGGAGTAGGAGGTAAAGAAAGACAACTAATAGATAGTGATAATATTTCCCTCATGTGAAAAATTCAGAAGCTAGAAGAGGGTGGACGAAACGCATAGCATGGCGTGAGTCCAGCTACGACCAAGAAGAAGATTGTAGTTGAGCTTGGCGCCAACCACTTCTACTTCAACGTTGACTGTATTACCTTGTAATGTGATCAGTATAATCGCGAGAACACCCAAGGTTTTTGATTCCCTACCATCAAATGCCTCAAGGGCATTGGGAGATGAAGTGAGGGTTGGAGAGCCAATGGCCTTCCAGCAGGTAGATGACATAACACAGGTAGAGGCACCTTCGTCCACAACGGCTCTGTGAATGTTGAGGCCGTTGATACCGACTTGTATAACAAGGGTGATTTGATGTGGAAGTCAGGGGACAAAATTCTCTAGGTCAAAGGTGAGAAGACTAGAATCGGCAGGATTAATTCCAATGATTGCGGAAAACAAAGTTTTTCGTTGCTATGGGCAACTTTGAAGCACTTCCAACGCAGACATTGTGGAAGGCACCTGTGCCAAATCCTCAACAATGCTGGAATTCTTAGCAGCATGGGCGTTTGGATTATAGGAAGATTTTCGAAGAACACCTTTGGAAGGTGGCCTTACAATGGGTTTAGCATTGGGCTTCTCAATTTCTAAAGGACCAGAGATACGTGGGAGAGGCGGACCATCAATGACTTCCTTCCTAGTTACCTGGCATGATCCAGCATAATCCTTCGAACGAGTGGTAATCGAAACAGGTGCAGCACCATTCATCATAAAAACTTGGGACCCAAATGGTGCAGATGGTGAAGGCTGCTCAACCATCTGGGTCTGCTGAGATGGAAAGGGTTCCTTAAGAACAGCCAGAGTCCCCTTAGAGACTTTAAGAAATTTACTAACCTCAAATCGTCGGGGACAATATTTGGTGTAGTGGTCTCCGTCATAGATTAGGCAAGGGTACTTCAGTTTCTGTTGGGAAAAATCATCAACATGTGGTTTGGAGGATTTTGGTTTCGAGGCATCAAATTTGGACTTGCCTTTTGTTGGCAATATGATACGAGATTGTTGGCTATATGATACAGAGTGTTGTCCTTGATGGCAACCCACTTGATGAAGATGATGGAAACCTACTTAATGAAGTTGTTCTTGATGCTTGATGAGTTTATTAATGATGTAAATCTAATGTTCTACAAGTAGCTCAGAAGTATCAGAGAAATAAATATCAGTAAGGGCCCGAATATTGTTGAACAAGGTGTGTCACAAAGCATACGCGGGTTTGTTTAGGGGAAGTCGCGTACGCACGCGGAAAAGATCGTTCCAAGTCGCGTATGCCCATTTGCGCTCTAAATTTGTAAAACCAGGGGAATTACCATGGTATTGACCCATTGTATTGAGCGCTGGATTGTCTATTTGATCCTGTCTAGGAATACCATCGGAAGTGATGTGGTTTTGGTTCATGGTATTGACAAAGGCTAAATCTATATAAGGAGAAGAAAATCATTGTGCAAGGGGGTGTACAAGAGGTCTGGGTTTTAATGAATACTTTACACTGAAGTATATCTGCATGGTTGAAATCTGTTCTTAATTGATATATCTGAATCTATGATGCACCTATGAACATGATGAAGATTCAAGATCTCTAGATCTCTAAATGAGAATCTCAAGGATGATTTGAAAAGAAGTAAAGAAGACCTGGCGCAAATCTGTTAAAGAAATTGAAGAAATCTGGGTAAGTTCATAGATCTGATCTTAACTGCAAAGCGTATCTTTTATAAATATATATACGCAGGTTCATTTCACAAAAAGCGCGTGTATACGCGAATCCTATTCAAGAAAATCACGTATGGGGAGTTAGGGTTTCTTTAAAAATATGCACAGATGTATACGCGGGTTCGCCTCATTGAAAGCGCGTGTATACGCGGGTCTGGTTAAATAAAAGCACGTATGATATCTGAACTAATGGTTGCTCAAGTTTGAATGTGTTTCTGCATATCAATTCTGAAGTCTGGGTTATCTCTGATATTCTGGTTACAGTGGTCTCACTGTTCTGTATGAAGCATTGGGGAAGTATGATTTTTGATAAGTGAAGGGTTGTGTTGAAGCTTTTTGATCCAGTTTGAAAATTGATGAAACATGGTCTGCAGTGGTGCTGAGGGTCGAAGCCTTCAGTCAGGGGGTCGTAGCTCTCTTCCAGGAAAGGCTAGTAAACGAGAGCAGGGGGTTGTAGCTCCCTTCCAGGAGAGGCTGGTAAACGAGTGTAGGGGGTCGTAGCTCCCTTCCAGGAGAGGCTGGTAAATGAGAGAAGGTTGTAGCATTTTGCAGGTGGGTGCCTGCGTACTGGTATGAGTCTGCACCAGTACATGGTTGTAAGAAGTTTTCTTAATAATAAAGATTTAAGACTGAGACGACAGCAGCGGTGGTTTTCTCCCGAATTGGGTTTCCACCTAAAATCCTGGTGTTCATGTGTGTTGCTTATGTGTGATGATTATTCTGTTCTTTCTGCACCTGTTTACTATTTTCTAAAACATCTGATGAATGAATAATGCAATGATCTAAGTTAAGAATTAAATGCATAATTAGATCTCTGGACATACGCGAGTTCTGTAAAGGATATTCGCGTATATACACGAGTTGGCTTCAGGAAAGTAGCGTATGGGTTTTTAAAGGAAAAAGTAAAAGTTTTATTGTCTGCACTAAATACTGATTCACCCCCCCTCTCAGTATTTTTCTCAAAAATTGGTTTCAGAGCAGGTCCTTCTGAAAAATCTTAGCCGCTAGAAGGAAGATCAAGCAAGATGAGCAATCAAGATGGAATAGCATCTATCAAGCCTCCGGTCTTTAATGGAAGCAATTTAATCTTCTGGAAAACAAGGATGAGGTCCTATCTTCAGTCTATAGGAACAGATGTATGGGCCATTGTTGTACAAGGATATCAATATCCAGCTACAATACCAATAGATCTGAATGAAAAGAGGAATTATGAATCAAATGCAAAGGCAGTCAATGCTATAACAGGAAGTTTGACTGAATCTGAATTTGTCAAAGTCATGCAGCTAAATACAACAAAGGAAATGTGGGACAAAATCATTCTAAGTTATGAAGGTGATGCAAAGGTAAAAAGTGCAAAACTCCAAACTCTCAGAATTGAATATGAAAATTTGAAGATGCATAGTGATGAAAGTATTGCCAGTTTCTTTTTACGTGTTGATGATATTGTAAATCGTATGAAAAATATGGGAGAAAAAATAACCGAATCTACTTTGGTTGATAAAATTTTAAGATCACTAACAACGAAATTTGAGTCAAAAGTTTCTGCTCTTGAAGAAAAACAGGATCTTTAAAATCTTACTGTGGTACAACTTCATGGCATACTAACCGCATATGAAATGAGAAGAGGAGGACCATCTAAAGTCAAAGAGGTTGTATTCATAGCTTCTACAAAAGGGAAAGAAGTACAAGAAGCAGAAGGATCAGGATATATCTCAGAAGAAGATGAGGCAAATTTTGTAAAGAAACTCCAACTTGGCACAGGACAATTCAGAGGTAAGCTTCCTTTCAAATGTTTTGAGTGTGGAAGAATTGGTCATTATGCTGTTAAGTGTCCTCATAAATAAACACCTGCAAAAGGGAAGGAAGTAGCAAGAAGGAATAAGAATCGGTTTAACACTAGAAAAAGTTACTATATTCATGAAGACAGTGATGGGCAATCTGATAGTGAAGAAGAATGTGAACAAGATCTTAGAATTCTCATGGCATTTAAATCTAGAGAAGAAAATGATATTTTTGTGGATGCTCTAGAGGACAATGACTTTCTTTAAGAAAACAATCAACTCAAAATACGCTTAAAATAAAGTAAAATACTCTTAGAATAAAGGAAAATAACCATAGAGACTCTTGAAAAGCAGGTTGAAGAAGCAAAGAAACACATTGAGAAATTAGAATGTGAAGTGGTAAGTCTAAGAAAAGATTCTGAGAAAGTAAAGACTCTAAATCTTAGATTTGCTAAAGGATCTAAAACCTTAGATGAGATTATCAAGGTACAATGTTCTCCTCTTATAAAAACAGGTCTTGGATATACCGGAGAATCCTCTCAAGCTTCAGCACCAAATTATCTAAAAGCAATTACAGCTGGTTTACAAAATTCTGCTACTCAGCAAGGGAATAAAGATTCATTGCAGGTAAAGCATGATCATCTCAACTCAAAGAACACTAACAAGAATATCTCTCAAAGAAACACCAATCAACAGGTAAATCCAAGTAGAAGATTTCATGATCGCAGAAATTTCTTCTTCAATGGACAATGTTTCTCATGTCACAATTTTGGTCATAAAGTTGTTCAATGTGTTGCATATAAAACTATCATGAATAGAGAAGCAAGAAATAAAAGGACTGAATTTGAGAAGAATACCTATAACAACTTTTCTCCTCTTCTAAATGAAGTTGAATGTTCTTACTGCAATAACTTTGGGCATGAAGAATCTGAATGCAGGAGCAAAATTCAGCCAAAAGAGCATTTTCCTTCAAGATCCAAAGTATGTGTTACAGGTCAAAATACCTCCTCATCAGCTCAGACGGGAAGACAAATATGGAAGGGATACAAAGACCTAAATTAAACCTATTTCTGCCAGGGTAACGCCTATATAGAATAAAACAAGATCGTTATAACGCACACAATCAGTACATTGGCCACGTTAGTGGCTAGGGCAACGCTCTGTTTACACTGGAAGGAAGCGTTACCCGTGTTTTTAGTTTGAATTGGGAAAAGAAAGTGGAGAATGATTTGAATCTCTGACTTTCCCTCACAAAGGAGTCAGTTCACAAAGGAAACTGCAGAAGCACCAGTTCATTATTGGTCATTGCCATAGAAGACTGAACTCCAAAAGAGGAAAAAGCATAGAGATCAAAGAAACATCTAAGCTTTTTCCATTCCAAACTAGTGGAAAGATAAGGGAAACAATGGCCTTCTCCCTCTCCTATAATAAGGAGCTGAAGGCTCTTAATTGAAGGTCGAAGGATTACTCAAGGTTCTTGTATACTTGTGGAATAGAGAATAGTGTGACATTGTGAAGGCCAAGAGTCAAAGAGGTTCCTAGAGAGCTTGTTGACTTGACTTCTTCACTTCAGAGAGAAGAGAGATTGGGAGACTGAGGAGGGCTTGGTACAACCGACGGTTGTAATCCTCCTTCTTTCAAAATAAATAGAACTATGTTCATTTTGTCCATTCAATGCTTAATATTGTCATTATTGTTTGAACATTTACATAGTATGATATGAATGGCTCAGATGTGTATAATCTAGATGTTTATTGTGTATTGATTTAATTGATAGGATACTTGTTATGTTAGAAATTATGCGGGTGCTTTGACTGATTGCAGGACTAAGATTTGGAGCCGGTGAAGAAGGACTCTTGCTTCGCTGCGCAGCGCTCTCCAAGGGAATCCAAGACTGTCAAAGAGGTAATTCTCTATTGTATTCCTTCAAGTTATTCCAAGCTAATATGAACATACTCATGCCGTCTTTGTGAACAACATAGCTAATCTTACTGTCTGCCTCGGGCACCGAAAAGCCCTGAGAGGGATATTCGAAAACCAACAACCCAAGCAGTTTACCCTATAGTAGAATTGGCGACTCCACTGGGGAGTTCCCCCATAGTTTCTGGACTATTTTTTTTTTTTTTTTTTTTCCTTCCTTTCTTCTCTCCTCTGTTCACAGATCCTTCCGACCATTTCTGATGCCCAGTAGACATACCAAATGCTTGCAGAGTTCAATCATGTTACTGTCTGGCCAAATGAGGAGCTTTTCCCTGGTTAACGCGACCTATGCAGGTTATCCAGTGCGTTATAACGTGGTCTATGCTTAAATACAGTGCGTTATAACGATGTATTTTCTCACAGACATAGCGTTACTCAGCCAAAAACCTTGATGTTCACTGCTGTGACTGTGTTTTAGCTGTAGAGTTTTTTGGCCATCAGTACCTTTCACTGACTGAATCCATGTGCTTGTCTGCTAAGCTGGCATTGTTATTTGTTTCTCTTGTTTAGTTAGTGTGCAAAGCATTTACTTTTTAAGAGAAGATATTTTTTTTTTTTTTTCTACATCTAGCTGAGTTTATTCTGAAAGTTTTAGTTCATAGACTGTTAAAAGAGGTAGATAGAAGTCTGAATCTTTAAAAGTTGAGCTGTGTTATTTAAATGTTGGTTCATGGATGATTGAAAAAGAAACCTCTCCCTGTAAAAACACTCTTCATTGAATTTAATATTTAGAGCATGTTTTGCATGGTTTCTTGAGTCAGAGTCTCACTATACTTCATACGTCCATTCCCCCTCCGCAAGACTAATAATAAAGTACACTAAAAATAAAGTGATACTAAAATCAATCTCATTACTCTTTTTGAGCTCACACAAACAGTAGTTCAAGCTAGGATCTTGGGTTAGGAAAGTGAGAAAACTACCCAAGATCTCAAAACTTGAAAACTAGAGTCATTAACGAGTGAAATCCTGCTGCACTCATATTATCGGGACCGTTCGTTTACCGGAGCTCAGCGCGAGACAACACTTGGGTGCACTAGAAGGTAGCCTGCCTTTGACTGCATCCTGTGGGTGTGTTATATATTGGGGTTCCCTTCGGGGATGTCGAAACTAGATCGGGGATCTAGGTATTTTGCCCATATAGCACACTGTCCTTGACCGTGGACCCCCCTGATGATGTCTGTGATTTGAGGTATCCTTAGTGGCCATACTTTTAGGGACTTACACAAGGTGACTGGGACGGGCTGTCCTGGTACCTGAAACAGACGGACCCACTCTGTCTTCGGTCTTTAGGAGGGTACTCGTCTTCACGAGAGTGCTTACACCTATCGTCTGAGGTTCGGGCAAAGCTCTAGAGTGACCGTAACTGTAATTTCGACCAACCCTCTCTGTATACTATTGTGATACTGGATTTCATCACCAGTGAACGGTAGTACTCAGACAGGGCACCCTATTCTGGCTACTTGCTGATTGATTTTAGAAAGTCCTTTTTCTTTTGGTTAGGTGTGTGGTTATTGTCATTTGAGACTTTATAATACATCACAATTTAATAAAATTTGTTAAAATTAAATCGGTCACCGTGGCGTCCCCTGACCCACGCCGTCTGTCTTGACGACAGCAAGGTCTACCTCCTCTCAACCTTGAGGAAGAACTGAACCTTGGTGAACCCGGGCCTTCTACGGAAGAGCAGTCTCCTCTGACTAATCTTGATTATCACATAGACCCTTATCAGCTGGAACTTCCGGAGGACCCTTTCATTGAAGGCGTTGTACCTAATTACAATCCTCCACTCACTGATCCGTTAGGGCCTGTGATAGTCCAGATTCCACCACACCGAGATATGTCTGTGGCCGCACCAACATCTATTTCACCACCGACATCCACAGGGTCGATACCAATGGCAACCATCCCTGGTTCGCCACCATCCTCCCTGCCGGTAGTCATTTCTATGCCATTAATGGGTAACCCCAGTAGTCAACATATGCCTACCCCCAATCCTATGGTCAACACAACTGTCAGTAGTTTACCGAACCCTTCGGCATCTACTCCTACCGTGACCATGTTGGGGCCCATGGTAGCTCCTTCCGCGAGCATGACTACTTCGGTGTCCTTTAGCAACCCTTTCGGCTGGAACCCTCTGTTGAGTTCAAACCCCCTAGCCACTATACTAGGGGGAAGTGTTATCAGTACACAGGTAGCAGGGAATATTTCTCTTCCTCTGCAATCCTCAGGACAAATGGGACAACCCATTGTAAATACTATCCCCTTAAGTGGTTCAAACATAGGTGTAGGATCTATACCGTTGCCAAATTATGCAAGTACTAGTATGCCTCCGGGAAACTCTATTGCATCCATTTGGACTAACCAACCCCAACCTCCATCTGGAGTGGGAGGGCACTTTTATGCTGGGGGCAACCAACCGTTTTCCCCGCAATACACTATGCCCTATGGGCAGCAACCGTATGTTCCTACTCCTCCACCTATGGGGGGTTTTTATCAAAGTCCCACTTACCCTTCTGGTAACACGTGGATGGGGGGACCTTATGGTCTAAGTAGTCAGCCCATACTGCCTTGGTTAGACTCGGGGGCAAATCCACAATTTCCATTCTTGGCAGCTTTGGACATACCCGACATCCATAAGATGACGAACAACCCCATCAACCACAACCCACTTTGGCCTCCAATACCGCATAAGATTCCTTCTGATATCCCGAAGTTCGACGAGAAAAATGGGGACGACCCGGCCGCACACATCACTACCTTCCATTTATGGTCCATATCCAATTCCATGGTAGATGATAGTGTCTGACTTCATTGTTTCCCCGCACCCTTACAGGCAATGCCGCCAATTGGTACATTGAATTGCCACACGCCGCCATCAATACGTTTGGTGCTTTAGAGACGGAGTTCTTAAAGAACTTCCAACTGCCAATTAGAGTGGAAACTGGAACAGAATTGTTAACATCTTTGCGCCAAGACACCGCCACCCACATCTCCGACCATATTCATGAATGGAGACGTAGGAGGAGGCTCGTCAAAGCGCCAATACCGGACCATCTCTTGGCCAATTGGTTTTGCAAGTCTCTTTTACCCCACATCTCTAAAGACATTGGCCTTTCTGGTGCAGTGACAGAAGATCAATGTATTCGTCGTGCCCAACACCTGGATTTAATCTATTCACAATCCGGCACGCTTTACGATCTGCTCCCCCATGCCCCTGGTAACCCAAACCCTCCGGCTACTTAGAAAACCGGAGCTCATGCCGATGGTCTCATTGGTGCGATCTCTGGTGTAGCCACCAATCAGTCTCGGGGGAAAACCTCCCAGCCATCCTCGGCTGCCACCGCCCCCCATCAAACGACTCCTCTTCCTCCCGCTGAGGTAAATTTGGTGCAAATCTCACAAAAACCTAGCGGGGAAAATAAGAAGAATAAGAAGAAAACGTCTTCTTCGGAAGAGCAATCGGATAATCAGAATAACCCTAATTAGAAAAATGCTGCCAGAAATGAAAAAGGAAAGGATAAACCCATGAAATTTCCTTGCAAAATCTGTGCGGAGGATCACTTGACATACAAATGTCCTCGGCTGCAGGAATGCACCGATTTTAACAAGGATTCTGGGCGAACACCTGTCGTTCTTCACAATCCTTTCCCCAATCAACAACAGCAACATCAACACATGGTTGACAATCCGCGACAACCCCATCAACGGGGCAATGGTGGTTCGTATCCTTCCAGCGAAGGACCATCTGCCATTTATGGCATTGAGAGTGTTGACCTTCAAACTCGCGCCAAGCTTTATGGAAATCCTACCATAGATGCTCAGGAACCTGGAACTAGTTCCAATCCGCCGCCGCCCAACGATTTACATATCGAAAGGCCTATTGTTGAACCTGTAATTCGTCCCCCCAAAGGGACACTTCGACGCACGACTCATAACACCTCTGCACGTGCAGCCCAAAACTACAATATTGTAGAAGATTTGGCACAGGCACCATCAGCTATGTCTGCTCTTGAAGTATTACAAACCTGTCCAGCACAAAGGAAAGCCTTGCTTTCGGCCATTGGTGGAATAGATCCCCAGGATTCCATGCTAGCAATATTTGATATGGAAAAGGCTAAACCTCACCTCTCACATCAACTCGCATTCCAGGTGCAGGTTGTGTCGAAAGGGAGACCAATCCATCGCACTGTCATAGACGAAGGTGCTTCGACCTGTGTTATGTCACAAGCTTGCTGGCTCCATTTAGGTTCTCCTACTCTAACCCCGCCATCGAATTCCCTCAAATCTTTCGATGGCCACACTTTCCTACCAAAAGGATACCTTGCTAGCTTTCCCATCACTCTGAGTGGGAAAACGGTAAACGTGGACGTTGAAGTCGTAGAGCGTCATCTCGACTATAATCTATTGCTCGGTCGCAGTTGGTCTTATGCTATGACCGCCATTGTGTCTTCGGTCTTCCGACTCATCCTATTTCCATTGGATGGGAAAATAGTCACGGTCGATCAGCTATCCTTCTGCACCCCTGATTATGCCACTTTACCAAGTAGCACTGTACCCCTAATAGGAGGTGTCACTGACTCTTACGTCAGTATCGGTAACGGTCTTCTGAAGGCATCTTCCCTACTGGGTTGTTTTCCTCTACCGCCGCCGTAGATCCCAAACATGGTTGCAATGATATCCACCTTTTCAAATGGCTCTATCGACCCATGGATCATCTCGGCACCTTCAGATATTAATTCTTATGGAGATCAGATGCCGCTTTCGCCGGTCGAGTTGGCTTACCAAGCCATCCAAATCACATCTGAACCCTCCACTGATATGGTTTCGACCACAGGTACAAACCTCTCTCCCATCACAGTTCTCTCTAAGGATCTCCTCAATGAAGTCTGGCCTACAGACGAAGCTATTCGAGAGATCATGTCATTAGAAGAACGACCTTGGGTAGAGTTTCACCATCGCACTTCGACGATTGATTCGGAGGCGATAAAAACTGAAATCCCGTCTTTCGACCAACCTGAGATAGTTCCCTCCTCTTATACGACTGTTCACACTATCGATTCAGAGGGGAACATGGGTAATCTTTCCAAGATGCTGCTCATTGATATCTCGGTCAAAACAGGTATCGTGGAAAATATTCCGTATTTCTTTTCAAATATCACACCTTTCCAACTTGCTTTCGGCTTGGAGGCAGTACTTCCAATCGAGTGCGAAATCCCATCACTCAAACTTGTCGTTGAACTCCTGCCTGGCACCACCGCCACTGAAGAGCACTTGCTCTCACTCGATCATTTGGACGAAACTCGTCGAGATGCTACACTAGCACTCGAAGCTCACCAGCGCCGAGTTAAAGCTCAATACGACAAATCTGTCAAGCCTCGTTCTTTCCAAGAGGGCGATCTCGTTCTACTTTATGATAAAAAACACGACCTCTTGGGGGCAGGAAAACTCCAACCATTGTGGCTCGGTCCTTACATCATTACTAAAGCCCTCTCAAAAGGAGCTTACGAACTCCAGGACTGTAATGGAATTCCGCTCGAGGAGCCCCGCAACGGGCTCTATCTGAAGAAGTATTTTGCCTAGTTTCGCACTAGGCATATGCTTTGTAATTTTATGTATATAAGTTTTGCCTATTTTATTTTGATGCTTCTGGATTATTTTTTGGTTTAAGGTGTTTTTCTCATGTAATCTTTTTCTTTCGCACAGATTTCATCACACTCGCTATCATACGTCCGATATGCGGACGATGCTAGTCGTCACACTAGACGCATTGCTTCAGCTGCTTGGGTTCTCTATACTCCTGAGTCGGACCTTCTTGGTTCCGGGGGAATCTTCCTGGGTAACGCCACCAATAATGTTGCCGAATACATGTCAGTGATCCAACTCCTCACAGAAGCGGCATCTCGTGAAATCTCTGATTTAGTGGTCAGGTTAGATTCCCAACTCATCATTATGCAGTTAAACAATCATTACCATGTCCGCCACCCTGTGTTTCTACATTATTTTTTACGAGTGCGACTTTTAGAGCGTCAATTTCAAACAATCACATTTGAACACGTTCCTAGAGAATTTAATGCATTAGCCAATTCTTTGGCAAATTATGTGTTAGATTGGCATTTGTCGCATTTATTGTAAAATATTTACTCATGAGTACATATATTTTTATCACATCAAAAATACATAAAAATTTAAAAACACAAAGTCACCAAAAATATATATACATATACATATGTCATGTCCATTACATAGTAAACATCAAAAAGAAAAATCTTCCAAAACTTGGGGTGTTTTACAAAAATTTGGCTACACTAAGCCACGCTCTGATACTAATACATCTACTCCACCAACTAATCCTGATGCTCATGATAGCATACAACTGCTCTAGCTATCCTCCTCAGAGGGACTAAGTATCTCTCTGGCACATCTACAGTATGCCGCTACAGACGAACTGGAACCTCCCGCATAGGAAGCGGTGATATACCCATACTCAGACCCTCCAGGTTCCTGGAGAGTTCATGTAAAACTTGGGTATCATTGTCGTTGCCGGCTTCCGCATCCTCTACTGGTGCGCCAGCCCCGGGTAGCTGCAGTCCTCGCCGTGCATAGCGAGGGGCCCCAACTGGACGGACAGGTGCCACATCTGTGTCAAGCAAGCAAAAGCTTCATGTCAAAACTTAATTTTCACCCCTTTTCAACAATTTTTTTTTTTTACATAAACATTCAAAAGCTAAAAACACAAAAAACTTCTTTGAAAAACACTGATCATTTTTCTTACCATCGGGCCCCCACTGGGTGCCAGGGGGAAAGACTAACTCCGGATTGCCTGTGAAGTTCATCCCTGCATAGGGATAATCCTCAATCATGATTATCTGGGAGTCTAGCCAATCAAAAAACCCGTCATCAAAACAGTGACGGATGGGACCCTCTCCAGTCCGTGGAAGAAAAGTGGCCCACCGAGCCTACCTCAGCTCGCGTGGACCCAATGGCACTGTAGGGATCCTGGGCCTCATCAGTGGTATCCACTCCAGTATGAAAGAAACAATCAGTGTACCGTACCCAAACTCTCTTTGATTACGAGTCTTGCATGCAGTAAGCTCTGCTCGGACCCGACGGACCACACCGTCACACCAGTCGAAAACTTGAGGCTGCATGCAATCCAAGGCTAGGAGCATCTGAGCCTTGGTGGCCACATCCTGACTCTTGGCACCAGCCAAGCGAACAATCATCCATAGTATAGACCGCAGTGGTCTCAAAGTCACCTGTGCAATAGGTATCTGGTTACTCACAGCCTGGGTGCCACGTATGCAGTGCGCATGGATCAGATCAGTAGTGGAACGAGGGTCAGCTCTAGACCCTGTCAAATTGGGCCTCGCCCCACGACATGATAAACCGATCAAAAAGTACACATCATCCTTTTCGATGGCGAGCTCATTGCCCCCAATCCGAAAGACATGATGTCGTTCGTCCCACCGCTGGATCAACCACCTCAGGAGGTCCTCTTGACCCCTCATCAGTTCTAAATAGGCATACTTGAGCAATCCGCACCTCCGGAGAGCCATTAAGCTTGCCGCATCCGTCACCATCTCTCGTACTTCCCGCTCATGTTCTCTCTCTCGCCAGATACTCATGATTAACAGCTGAACACCTGCAAATGCAACATTTTCAACCGATTAAAACTTTCCTGAACCATTTCAAAATGGAAAAATTGAATTTTTAGAAAACACGGTGCGCCTAACGCTGGCTCTAGTACAAAACAAAGCGTTCTAACGCGGAACCCCTTCACGGGTTGTGCGTTTAATGCGGCTATTGTACTCCTGACCCGCGTTAGGCACAAGTATTTTTCTAGGGCCTCAAAATTTCCTAATTTTGAACCAGCAAAAACTAACAAAACAACAATTAAATGATAGCAAGAGGTTCTAGCTCTTACCTGGATCTCGCGGAATAGAAAGCTGTTGCCCGGATTGACCGTAATCGTCAGCTAAAATTTTCACCCCTTTTCCACTCCATAGCTTCTTCACAGCACTCAAAACAGTGAAAATGAAAGTATTCTGACCTTCTTATAGCAAATTCTGGGGCATGACTCTCTTAAGTTAGTCAGCAAAGTCGTGATTTCTTGCTGTACACATGTCACAACTCTCGAGATTTGGTACTGATGTTCTAATTAGGGATCAATATTTATGAGCAAACATACTCATGTTTTATCGAGCATTCTTTTTATGGTATTTTTCTTGCTCGTTAATCCAAAAAACCTCGAGTTCTCTTCTTCGGACTCATTAAACTTATACGAAGTTGGCATCGAGCGTTCTTTTTTTTGGTCTTTTCTTGCTCGTTAATCCGAAAAACCTAGAGTTTTCTTCTTCAGACTCGTTAAAACTATGGAGAAGTATTGAGCATTCTTTTTAGGAATCTTTTTCTCGCTCATAAAACCGAAAAAATCCCGAGTTGCCTTTGTCAGGCTCGTTAAACTATCAAGACAGAGAACAAGGAGCCATTATTTTCCTCTTTTTCAAAGCTCTTTAAACAGAAAAAGTAATCGAGTTTTCTCCGCGTGACTCGTTAAAATTCCACGGAGGTACCGAGTTTTTCTTTGTTGGACTCGTTAAAATTTCACAAAGAATATTGATTTTACTTCGTCTCCTCGTACTCATAACAAAATGAGGTAGATGTCCATTGAACATAGATTTCTCACTTTTCCGGATTCGATGGACTAACTTACGGAAAATGAACTATTTCAGGCTTACTATTGTCCCTTTGCCGTGCCCGGTTATCAAGACATGACAAAGGTACCCCAATGGAGTCGTCTTTTACGACATTTTTCAGACTCTCTAAACATGAAAAATTCACCGAGTTTGCTCATCTGGACTCGTTAAATCTAATCAGATGGGGCACAGAGTTGTCTTTCCTGACATTTTTCAGACTCTCTAAACATAAAAAATTCACCGATTTTACTCGTCTGGACTCGTTAAACTTAATCAGACAGGGAAAAATTTGGACAAAATGGATACTACCTCTATTACATTTCCAAAAAAGGTCGATTTGGCAGCAAAATTCTTGAACATGGCACTTCCCAGAAAACTCTTTCGCAGTTAGCCGAACCCTACCATCTATGAGTATTAGCCTTCATTTCCCAGTGTCCCTGCACCGGTAAAATCCTAACACACTCTTTGGTGTTCATCACGCTTCAGCTGCCTAGTACCCTGCTAGAGTGCCTTCTATTGTTCAAGCAGATTTCATTATCTACTGCTCCTGTTATCAACCAAACCGCTCATTATGCCAGAAATTATTTGTCGTCTGACGTTCCCATTTACTCTTCCTTATCTCAAATCATAAACAAAATCAGTTGGTTTCTGTTTCGTGTTGACTGATGGAGGACGCCTCAGTGCCTACCTTTCAACAGATCACTTCCTATCGACTTCAACATCTTATCTAGGAAGTTGATCCAGAAACCCATCAGTACCCAGATACTTGCAGACATCAGTGGCAGGTAGTCTTGTGTTTGATTAAGGGTCTTCATCATTGACTCTTGGTCAAATGATTCTATGAGTGTTCGACTTCAACTCCTTTTATTCACACTCACTAGATTGTACTGGGCATCTTAGGGACCATCATCATTATCGGTGGCCACCTTCGCGTCTGTTAATATTTTTCATTATTGACTGGTAATCAGACGATTTCTCACATGTTCGACGACAACTCCTTCATTCACATGTTGAGAAATATGCAGTTTAAGTGAATCGGCGGTCAAGACCTTGGGGCAAAGGCTACACCATTAAAGTTGTGTTCCCTCCCCCAAGCTGTGATATTTTTTATGGAGACAGCTTCTTCAACCTAATCCTGTTATGACAGACACTTCCACATTGTGCCTATTGGTGGACAGATTCTTCATATCTCTATTCTAGAGAAATCACGTTGTTTAAGCTACTGAGCATGGGACATGCCCGACTCTAGGCAAATACTATATTTTCTGACATATGTTGTTGTTTCAGGTTTTCCTCAGTCTTTCAATCTCTCTATCTCTACACAAATTGTAAAGTATTTCAGCCATCGTCTTCGTCTCTGACCTCACACTTTAGGGGGCATCTGTTACAGGTCAAAATACCTCCTCATCAGCTCAGAGGGGAAGACAAATATGGAAGGGATACAAAGACCTAAATTAAACCTATTTCTGCCAGGGTAACACCTATATAGAACAAAACAAGAGCGTTATAACGCAGGCAATCAATACATTGGCCGCGTTAGTGGCTAGGGCAACGCTCTGTTTACACTGAAAGGAAGCATTACCTGTGTTTTAAGTTTGAATTGGGAAAAGAGTGTGGAGAATGATTTGAATCTCCGACTTTCCCTCACAAAGGAGTCGGTTCACAAATGAAACTGCAGAAGCACCAGTTCATTATTGGTCATTGCCATAGAAGAATGAACTCCAAAAGAGGAAAAAGCATAGAGATCAAAGAAACATCTAAGCTTTTTCCATTCCAAACTAGTGGAAAGAGAAGGGCAACAATGGCCTTCTCCCTCTCCTATAAGAAGGAGCTAAAGGCTCTTAATTGAAGGTCGAAGGATTACTCAAGGTTCTTGTATACTTGTGGAATAGAGAATAGTGTGACATTGTGAAGGCCAAGATTCAAAGAGGTTCCTAGAGATCTTGTTGACTTGGACTTCTTCACTTGAGAGAGAAGAGAGATTGGGAGACTGAGGAGGGCTTGGTACAACCGACGGTTGTAATCCTCCTTCTTTCAAAATCAATAGAAATGTGTTCATTTTGTCCATTCAATGCTTAATATTGTCATTATTGTTTGAAAATTTACATATTATGATATGAATGGCTCAGATGTGTATAATCTAGATGTTTATTGTTTATTGATTTAATTGATAGGATACTTGTTATGTTAGAAATTACGCGGGTGCTTTGACTGATTGCAGGACTAAGATTTGGAGCCGGTGAAGAAGGACTCTTGCTTCGCTGCGCAGCGCTCTCCAAGGGAATCCAAGACTGTCAAAGAGGTAATTCTCTATTGTATTCCTTCAAGTTATTCCAAGCTAATATGAACATACTCATGCCGTCTTTGTGAACATCATAGCTAATCTTATTGTCTGCCTCGGGCACCGAAAAGCCCTGAGAGGGATATTCGAAAACCAACAACCCAAGCAGTTTACCCTATAGCAATATGGAAAAAGAAGGAATTACAAGTTGAAAATTGTGGCATAGCATTATTCACAGAAGGTGAAGAAAATCAATGGTACATTGATAGTGGTTGCTCGAGACACATGACAGGTGACAAACACAAACTTCTTGCATATAGTGCTCTAGAAAAGGAAAAGAAAGTTACTTTTGGAAATGATAATCCTGCTGTAATTAAAGGAAAAGGGTCTGTGTTTCTAAAGGAAAAGGTGAAGGCTAATGATGTCATGTATGTGGATGGCTTAAGGCATAACTTGCTAAGTGTGAGTCAGATGTGTGATCAAGGAACTGAAGTTGTCTTTAGTTCAAAAGAATTTGTGGTTCGTGATCTTGATATAGGCAAAACAATTATAAAAGGGAAAAGAACTCCAAGCAACCTGTATGTATTGAAGAACTGCAAAGAACAATGTTACTTGAGTCAATCTTCTGAAAATTGGCTATGGCATAGAAGGTTGGGGCATCTAAGCTTCTCTCAAATTAGCAAATCAAGCAGACTGAATGTTGTTCGTGCTCTTCCCAATATTTCTCTACCTGAAAGTATCATATGCAAATCTTGCCAATTCGGCAAGCAGACCAGAGTGAAATTTAATTCCAAGGAGGGATCATCAAGTAGACCTCTTGAACTCATTCATACTGACATATGTGGACCTATGAGGAAAAAGTCACCCCGTGGTGAACAATACTATATCTTATTTATTGATGACTTCTCTAGAATGTGTTGGATTGGGTTGTTGAAGCACAAAGATGAAGCATTTGAGAAATTTCAGATCTTCAAGGCTCTGGTTGAAAATGAAGTAGATATAAAACTCAAATTTCTTAGATCTGATCGAGGAGGAGAATATACTTCAAATGAATTCCTTGAATTTTGTGAACAACATGGCATAAAAAGACAATTTTCTGTAGCTGGAACTCCACAACAAAATGGCGTAGCAGAAAGAATGAATAGAACCGTTCAACAAATGGATAGAGCTATGCTTGATGATTCTGGAACACCTGACACATTTTGGGGAGAAGCAGCACATACAGCAGTAAACATTCTCAACAAGGCTCATGTTCGGGTAAATAGTGGCAAAACTCCATATGAACTCTGGTATGGTAATTCTCCATCTGCACTAAATACTGATTCACCCCCCCTCTCAGTATTTTTCCCAACACCTTTGCCCTTTTTCTTCCCTTTGGAGGTCTTCTCCACAGGATTGGCCTGAACGGCATTGACCTCCACGGTCTTACTAGAATCTGAGGTTGCGGGAAGAGCAGAATTATTGGAAGAATTCAACTTCTACTTCCCATTTGAGGACTTTCGAGAAGTCTGAGAGATGGAACCAATAACACCGTCCACCGATGGGGTAGCTGGTGCTTTAGAGGTCCCTGGCCACGGGGCATCATTCAAGATATCATATAACGTGTCAGATTGAGAGTACACCAAATCAAGGTGCTAGGCATGAGCGATGGGTTGTTCCTCAGTTACACATGCCCCCATAGCAATGTCTTGAGCCATCTTGTTAACAAAGGAGGTAGTGAACTAGTGAGTTAGAAGCTGATCAGGAATATAAAACTTTATCATTCGATGACGACATTGCCACTCATGAATATTATCTGATATATGAGTGGATTTATCCTGCTTTAGAGATGTCTGGAGGTGCGTCCCGGCTTCATACCGAACCGGTAACTAGAAATGTGTCAAGAAAGCCATAGCTAAAGTATTAAAATCTTGAAAAATACGGCGGGGTAGTTCTATATACCACTTAGCAGCTGCACGAGTAATAGTGTGCTGGAAAAGATGCAGACGAATCAAGTAATCAACCAAAGAGTTCGAAGAACACCACATATGGTAGGTCATGACATGTGCTTGGGGGTCTTCTCCAGCTTTACCCTCAAATTTGGGATAGTCACTAGGCACCTTGGTCGGAACCGGAGGCCAATATGGATTATGCAGAATCGGATCATTGGTCAATTTAGATACATCCGGAAATTCCAACGTAGCAAGGAAAGGAAACTGAGTATTGAAAGGCATGCCAGGCCCTCGATAAGGACCTGTACCTGTACTCTAGCTTGGTTGAGAATAAATTTTCCCCCATTGGTTCTATCTTGGAGGATTCTGACCATAGGGGGCATAAGCCCTATAATTAGGTTGATACAGTTGTTGATAACCAATGTATGGGGGTTGATAACCAGGGTACTGACCCTGATTATATGTAGGCCCTGTTTGAGGAGTGTATGAATTTGATTGCTGAGTATAGGTATAGCCTGGTTGTTGAAGGTAATAACCAGAACCTTGGGGCAGATTGTAAATCGGTCGAGACTGACCTTGAAGGTAATAACCGCCTTAGGGTCGAGCGGGCTACTGGTAAGTGGGGCCCTGTTGAGCCTAATAAGTTGGGCGCACAGGTGGATTCGGTTGTGGCATAGAATAGATCAACTGTTGTGTAGGGTTAACTGGGTGTGCAGGCTGTCCCAATTGAATAGGTTGACCTGACTTTGTAGGCTGCCCTGGTTGAATAGGTTGGCTCGGCTGAATAGGTTGTCCTGGTTGAACAGGTTGACCTAGCTTATGAAGGACACCAGGCTGCCCTGGTTGAGCAAGTTTTCCTGATGGCAGGAGAGGGCTAGGTTGTGCCTGATAACCAGGTTGGCATGCGACAGGACCATAAGATGGCCGGGGATGTGCAACATTCGGACCAATGGGAAACTGAGGTTGCTGAGGTTGCATCAAAGGTTGAGAGGGATGGATTTTCCCCCCAGGACTGTACAATGGTCTAGGTTGATACCCCGATTGGGCTATGGGTCCTTGAGGTTGCCCTGGTTGGACTCCAGGGTGAGTCTATAGAGGTTGACCTTGAGGATTGTAGGACTGCCCTTGCGGACCGTACAACAACCCCTGCTGGCCCGAAGGTTGGCCCTGTAAGGGTTGTCATTGCGGGTCATATAGATAACCAGGATGGCCTGAAGGTTGACCTTGGAAGGGTTTTCCTTGAGGGTTAGAATTTTTCCCATCCTAGGCAGATAGAAAACCGTGAAAATACTGATAAGCCTCAGGAGTAGGAAAACGAAGAGGGTTACCCTGCTCATCATATTGATATGGAAATACATAGATGGGGGTACCATCCGGTCCATAATGGGAAAAGTAAGGATGGTTGGGATCTTGGGAGGACTAACCAACCTCGGAGTTTGACGGCTGTAAAGATAACCAATACTCCTCAGGAAAAATATTCTCAGGAATAGTAGAAGCTATGTAAATGTCTTCAGGAAGTGACGAGGTCCTGGTCGACTGAGTAGTGAAAGCGGGCATAGGCGCAGCTACACAGACAATAGGCCTAACAGGTGCCGATGTAACATGAGGAGATGATGTGAGAGGTGTCGATGGCGACATCCCTAATGAAGGAATAGCCGGCCTCATGGATGGAGTCGATATTCCCATAAAGGCCAGAGCGGCCATGACCTAACTTAAGGACCTATATCCCACTGGAAGCGAAGGACCAGGTGAAGACATGACAGAATACTTGGGGTTGTTTTCTGGAAAAAGATGGTAATCTTCACCAGATGTAGGAATTTCCTCACTAGGAGAAGGACTGGGTGAGTCCATATCTAACCTTGCCGCTAGATCTTCTAAAAGACGACGAGGACTAGGAGGTATAATGGCAGCCGAGAAAGGAAATCCCTATGTAAGAGGAGGGAAATATTCCCCTACTCCAAATCCAAACCAAGCATTGGATAAGGGCCAATTGAATTCAACTGGTCCACCAAAGGGAAGCTCAGATATAACCGGTCCCCTGTTGGGAAACTCGGAAACAATAGGTTGCTGAGGTTTAGCAAAGGGCTGAGAGACCTCTGATGAATCGTCTGCGTAAGTACTACCAGTAGATGAAACTGAGGGTTTCGCCACTGTGACATTAATGAAAAGAGGAAAATATCAAAACAAAGACACACGGGCAAAAACCAAGGCAAACAGTCAAACAGCCGAAAAACAATCTCTAAAAGGGCGTGTGATTGTAGGTGACTAATTTTACCACATTGAAACTAGAAAATTTTACCGTTTCATGTTTTAAGAGTCTAGAAATGAGTAAAATATGACTCTATCTCTTTCAATTTGGAAACAAGCGTGAAAGGACAAGCGCTTGATGATATTTTCAAATTTAATGAGTCAGAAAATATCAAAATGACTGCTCTGGTAATCTAGGCATATGGGTGTACCAGATATCCGTGAACTGCCATATACACCTTGGTTAAAAAATTAAAAATAAATCAACCAAGGACTTGACGTACGTGCATGTAATCTCCCCGAACGTTGTGTCTGGTGTATCACGGGTATAAGGCGGCAGACTCGGCTTCCTACGGATAAATGATAGCAACCTAGTGGGGTCTCCATTTATATACGCGATGGTACAGGGAGCACAAGTCCGTACTAGCACTGTCTAAAGCCAAAAGGCGAACGATAGCTACTAGGTTTAACGACGCCAGAACACGTCACTAGCCTAGACCTCTAGATATTTCGCTAATGTTTCAATGTTTCCTTAAGGTAAATTGAATAAATTTTAGAGTTGATCTTCAATTATGTTTCAATTTCAGGCCCTATCGAATGTTGTATCTCAAAATCCTCTAAATGCACACTAAATGCCACAATATATCACTTTGTTCGATGAAGAGCTAACTACGGGAAGGTTGAGAGCTTTTTAAACAATAACAAAATCATCACAAAACATACACTACTATCTCTAATGCACGCTAATGAAACTGAAAACTTTTCCTTTAGAGTTATATAACACTAATAATGCAGAAAAGCTTTCAATTTTCACTAAATAATCAAAAGAAAAGTGATTTGTTTTGTATTTTTCAATGTTTTAGAGAAAATGCACCAAACGAAATGAAAAACTAATGAAGAGACCAATTTGATAAATGATATCGAAAGAGTAGAAAAAAGCAAGTTCACTCAATGCAAAACACACAATCAGAACTCAAACTGATAGAGAAATCCCTCAAATCAAAGAAGGATCCCAAAAGACTCACACAAACCGTGTAATCTAGGCTCGAAATGAGACAAAACGAAACTTGAATGAAAAAGAGAGCAATCACTCAATTAATGCAATGATATAATGGACTCCAACAAAAAGAATGCAAGGAAGCGAAAACGAAGTTGACTGAACAAGAAAAAACCAAAAACTCCCACAGGAGGCTCAGCGCACTATAGCACCTAGAAGCCCTAGGCTAGAATGCAAAACTAATGGTAGAGGGAAAACAACCAGTGGATAGAGGTCAAACACAATCAACAAGGACTTCAAGGCACTCAGAAAATCAGAAAAATAACACTAGAACCAAAAATCAGACTCAGAGGGCTCAAAAACAAGTCAACCCTAACACCAAATAGGGTTGGCGCGACTGTTTGGCTGTATCTTGTGCCAAAATAGGGTTAGTGTGGGGGCCTAACTATCAACAAGCGCCAGTTGGTGCGATTTTCAGGCTATAAACTGCGCCAATCGAGTTTACAAGGAAAATAATGAAAAAGAGCAAACAGAGAGTAGATCAGGTCTTTTGGGGGCTGAACAGGGACTTTACATAGAAAGGAGGCAAACCAGAAGAGAAAATCAATCAAACTCAAGCCAAAAACAACCAAAAGAGACAAGACTAACTCCAATTAACTCCCTAGTGGAGTCGTCAGTTTATTGGAGAGGTAAATCCCCTCTGCGGATAGAGGTGATCCCTACTAGCCCAGATCAGGTCTAGCAACAATCAGGTCACGCAGTGACGCAGGTCTCTAGTTACAAAATGACAAAAACATAACGAATTGCCTGCCTCAGGTCCTACGTAGTCGTCATTGAAGAAATAATGACGCTTCTCATTCCTCGCTTGGAAGATCGTGATCCTTCCACTTGACGCGTCCGAACACCTACACACGTGCAAATGATACAATGATACACAACGTAAAATATAAATATTGTAATCATACATCAGTCAGAGAGGATGTAATTAATTGCATCAAAGAAATAGACACACAAATGAAACCATAATAAAAGTCACTTATCATTAACGCTTTGACGCTTTGACGCTTGATCTTCCTTCAGTGGGGCTGATAGCAGAGCACGTCTCAACGAAGCTTGTTGGAAACGGGACAAAGCTCTCTCTCTTCGGCTTGGCTCTCAAAGGTTGTCTGGCGATAGTCTCCTTGCTACAAGTTTAGCTTTTTCTAGCTTGCTAAGGGAAAAGGAACGCTTATATAGATGGTGGAAAGGGAGTTGGGATCCCTACAATTATGGTATTGGCCCTATCTCTAAGGAAGCTTCCATGATAGATGAAAAACCACCTCCTATACATGGAGATCTAGAGCCAAACCTCCCAACTCATTTTAGAGACTCATTCAGGAGTTTGTTGGAATCAAGCTTCTGCCATTTATTTTTAAAAAACAATCCTTATTAAGCTTGGTGCGAGGGCTAAACTGGCTAGTCGCGCCAAGGCCAAAAGATAAATTGTTGTAGAGGTAAATCCCCTCTGTGGAAAAAATCCACAAAAACACAGCCTGGATTGTAGTAGAAAAAATCTAGGGTCTTACGCTCCATCTCGACCCGAACAAGGTACAAGTTCAAACATGCGAATAAGTGAGCTGAAGTCAAACATGCAAGAACATCGCCTGATTACCAGCCAATGATGAAAGTTGTTAATAGACGCGAGAGGTACCACCAATAGTGACAATGGTCCTCAAGGTACTATAGGTACAATCCACAGAATGTGAACAGTCAAACACCTGTAGAATCACTCGATCGGAGGTCAATGATGAAAACCTCATGTCGAATGCGAAGAACTTGCCATTGAGGCATGCAGGATCCAAGGTACCAGAAGGGAGTCTCTAGATCAGCTTCCTGGGTAATGAGCTGAAGTCGACAAGAAGTGACCTTGATTGAAGGTGGGCCATAGTGTTTCCCACATCATCGACGCGAGACAGAGAAACATAATGTTTTGTGAATCAGGATCAGATGAGAATCAAAGGAGGTTTGAAACTTTGCATAGGTCAACTTCTTTTGAACATATTGGCGGCATGACAGTGGATTTGGCAGTATTTGACATCAAAAGATCAGAGGTCATGACGACGAGTCAAAGAGCAGATGAGAGGTCAAAAGGGATTACCCAAACCCATGGAGGAAAGCAGAAAACGAGATGAGATGCCCCCAACCTGACACGAATTCAGACAAGTGCCATGTTCAAGAGCGACATACTACTGACACAACGATGATACTGGTTCCATTTTCCCCACCATTTCTGGCGAGTACCCCAATTATTTTTGAAGACAAGCTTGAAGGGGATAGCATATGCTTGTATATAAGTTCGTCCTTCGGACGAATCCATCCTAGTACATTTAACGAGCCCTAGGAAGGAGGAACTCGAATATCATCATTACGACTGGATCCGATGTCATCAGGGTTTAATGATTCTGACAAAGGAAGAACTTGGCGTATTTTCATGTTTAGAGAGTTTGAAAAGACAGTAGAAAAGTAAACTCTGATGGTCCCTTTTCGTAAATAGCTCCTCAAATCCAAAAAGGTAGAAAACTATGTCTGAGAAAACCTCCTATTCGCAATAGGCTAGGGTATTCCTTTTTCATAAATAGTCTATCCCAGCCCAAAAAAGGGGTAAACATATACTGGGTAGATGTCGTTTCGCAACTACTTTAACGAGATCAAAACGACAAGCGTCTCGGCAATATTTTCATGTTTAGAGAGTCAGAAAAGAGTTGAAAGGTTACTCCTCCTGGAGGAACAAGTGGTATAAAGGGAAGCAATTGGTTCCGGTGATGGTGGAACTGCTCAGAAAAAATAAAGGTTAAGAGGCTGGCTAACAAAGACCACTCATCGCAGCAGGTCCTCAGGAATGGGTAAGACAACCAAGTGAAGGCATATGATCGGTCGAGCAGATAGTGACGATGGAGTGAGAAAACCAAGGCTCATCTGGTAAAACAAACTAATAAAATGGCAATCACAAGGGGTAAAATGGGAATGGTTTCATTTTTACACAAGCTTGAAATCAGAAAACTCTGCTTGAAGTTGGTTTCATTTTTACACAAGCTTGAAACAAAGTTAAACTATGCTTGAAACTGGTTTCATTTTTACACAAGCTTGAAACGGAAACAAACTATGCTTGAAAAAGTAAGCATGCCCCCAACATGGTGACTCTGTTGAGATTGCAACAAGACGATGAGCTTAGTGAAAAGAGTCGCCTTCACTAAGTGGGCCCGCAGGCTATTTTTGGTGCAAAGTCTATTTTTAGACATATGGATCATGTTCTATGAGTTGTAGGATGTTATTTGTGGATGGTTGTTCAAGTCAGAAAAAATAGATGGACTTCTATTCTTAGACATATTGGGCGGAATCTATTTTTAGATTGCCAGTCTAAAAATAGATATGTCGAATATTATTAGCTCTTAATAATATTTAGACTCTAAACATTATCTTATTCTCTTGGAGCACTTCAGTTAAGTGCACAGATGTGGCACAGGAGCTGACAGAAGGAATTATGCTATTCCTAAGGGTTAAGTTGAGCTATTGCATGGATACTTCAATTAGAACTCATGTGACAGAGTTTGGTGGAGTTGATTGAGGAAGTTAGTGGAGTTGTATTCAGTTTAACTAATCTAAACATAGTTGAGCTATTTGTATCTAGTTTAAATGATTGATACAATTAGTGAGAGTGGTGTGAATTAATTATTAATTAATTCACTAATTATAAACTCATTAATCAAATAAATAATGCATCAGTTAACTTCAGTGCATGGACAGTTTCAGTGGAGACCAGTGCAGAAATAGGTGAAAGAGCAGGTCAACTATCAGTTGTGACTATACTGTTGCTATTTGCAATACACAGATAGGTGGAGAAGCCCATGAGGATTGCGCAGTACAAGCCAGGTGGTTTATCTATTTAATGAAGCCATCCCATAGCATTGAAAATGCAATAGAGGCTGGCTATCAAGTGGCAAAATATTGGAGCATATGTTTTGCTAGATCTAGCTTGATAGTGTGTAGCAATTGAGGGTGTGCATGAGAGCTTGTGAGGACATTTTGTACTATGATTGTTACATGATCTCCATGACATATAATATACAGATAGTTGGGGTTTTCAGCTTTAAGCTTTCCCATTAGATATTGTGTTCATATGTGTGATTGTTTGTGGTTTTAATGTATGCATGCAATTGATTTTATTCCTGCATGTGATGATCAATGGTAGAAGAGATTTTGTATTATGCATGAAGCTAAAATAGTGTGTGATCAGGAGAATCTAGGTGAATAATATATCAGTTATTAAAACTTCTACATGGTATCAGAGCGATATTGATCATTGGAGTAATTTCAAAACATTGAAGCGGTTGAGTTTTGTGCTGGTGGAATTTGAATTTGCAGCAGTGTTTTCTTGGTGTCAAAGTTGAGATCTCTTTCAACAGATTGCGATTGGAGTATGCCCTTGAGGGTAGCTCGAATTATATTGCATGGAAGGACAGGATGGAGGCGGTGCTGGATGACAATGGGTTGAAGGAGTTCATAGATGTAGAAATTCCAAAGCCTACTTCTAGTGATGCTGTCGTACTTGACGCATGGCAAAAGAAGATAGAAAAGAGTCGAAGGATTCTGTTGGAAGGTGTGAAGGATCACATAGTGTCCAACCTTCATGGTAAGGCTTCTCCATTCTTGATGTGGAAATATTTGACAGATTTATTCCAAAGCAAGAGCGACCAGAGGAAGTTGGCGCTCAAGGACAAACTCAGGAACATAAATATGGAGAAAGGCGACAGTATGCCCAAGTACCTCATGAAGTTCGTCCAATGCAGGGTTGAGCTGGGAAGTGTGGGGGTGACTGTTGATGATGAGGAATTGGTGAGCTTGGCTCTCCTTGGGCTTCCGAAGAGTTGGCATTCCTATCAGGACTCTGTCAATGGTCAGGAGAAATTGCCAGGATGGGAGCGACTTTGGTCGGATCTTGTGCAAGAGGAGATAAGGCGAAGTACCATGGACAAATCTTCATCAAAGAACTCTGATGAAGAGGATTGCGCTTTGGCTGCCAAAGAAAAGAAGGGGAAGAGCAAGAAAGCTTCTCAATCAGGGAAAATTTTAAGAACCCCCCTAAATTTATATGTATAATAAATGGGCGAATCCCCATGATACATAGGAAAAATGAAAGGTGATTTTATTAATAATATAATATGTATATATAATTTTTTTGGCGAATCTCTCACGAGATTATACTATCTTGTAAAATCATGGTGAATCACTAGTACAAATGGCAAATTACTAGTACGAAATGGTGAATCATTGTCTAGTGGAGTTCGAGGTGTTGATTCCAATGAAGATACGGTAGTTGAACCAGGAGTTGAAGGAAGCGAACCACCGAGACCAAGCATGGCACATGGTAACTGGTGAGGGAAGTAGTTCTCGTGCAATTTGGAAAATGCATTCTAGTTCTGCTAAGCGTAGTGTTGTTGCTCATGCTACTACTAGGACTGATATTGAGGTTGGAGAGGAGTTTGAGGAAGCATGGAAGGTAGCAGCGGTGGAGAATTACAAAGAGAACCCCATGATGGGCTCCATATTTCCCTTTGGTATTTGGGTTTGCAAGATCTTCTGTCCATTGAAAAAACCATTAACTGTTCAACCAAAAATCAACTTGACTGAGTTGATTAGGTACGATTCAACTCATACTAATCTTCAAAACTATGCTTTGCACTATCGCATATTTATCATACTAATGCTACACAACATTGTGCCATTTCACCCAACTCTCATGCGTGCACACAAAATTTTCATCAACATCTATAACCCTAACCAAGTGAGAATCGATGAACAATTTGCACCAAAGTTTGTTATAGTGTTGAAATTTCATAAGAAATTTAGATCCATGGTACCTTCAATAAATTTTGAGATAACCTCCACAAATTCGACCACAATAGAGCAAACTTGTGATAAATTTTAAACCTACAAAAACTAGGATTCATGTTCCTAGGAATGATCATAAGTAGTTGACATATAGGTAAAGTTTTGAGCCTTGACACATTGATAATGCAATGGCTTAGGTCAAAACTCACACATTGAAAATTCATCAATGAAGAGAAGACAAGATCATTATGAATTACACATACTCCAAACTTCCTACCAAATTCTACTTAGTTGTCCGCAACTCAGCTATGCATAATCTTATAGTAAATACAAATTCCACAAATCCTTCTTCCCATTGGAAGAGCACCCCTTATATAATAGTAATAGTAGCAATCAATAGATTATTTCATATTGAACTTCATAGCCATATCACTCCTATGTATTGTATGATGTATTCAACTTGCATTATCAAATATAGATAAAATCATACTTTTGATTGATACATGTAAATCATACTTGTGCACAATGTTGAATGCAATGCCAGTTAAGGAGTAAAGTCGGTTTGACATGTAATGATCTATAAAATAATTGAGAAACTTAGTAATGCATCAAAACTTTCACGTTTGAAAAAATTATAAAGCCTTCATGCAAATCCATTGTTGTTATAATTCCTTCTCTCAACAATGTTCCACATAAGCATGGAAAATCAAGTAATATTAAAATGCATTTATAATACTTTGAAGCAATTAATGCTTATGGTGTCTTTTAATACCGAGTTATTACTCTGCCCCAGTTGTAATTTATGAAATTAGATTGTACTGAATCCTTACAAAGAAATTGAAGAGAGGATAGTTAGAAACTAGGGCTCAATATATTATAAGCATTCATGCCTTGACCGATGATATAAAATGCATATAAAACAAACAAGATCTGGGTAAAGCACGAATGTGGCAATCTTGTTGAACACAGTAAATGGCATTGAGTTTGACATAAAATATTGTCTTTTACTAGTGTTTTATGGTAGATTAGTGCAACTTAAAAGCTATAAGATGTTATAACTTTAATATATCTAAATTTTACCTGAAAAGATAGTTAGAAATACACAGATTTTACAAACAATAATCTTGCAAAGAAATCCAAATGTTGAATTAACACACTAGTATGCCTCAAATAAAATCACCTATAAAACCTTTTTCCTAAAACAAATTCATCAGTTTGAAATTTTGAATATTTATCCATGATCTTTATATTGTAAGAGTATATATAGTTTATTTACCAGGTTTCTTAAATTAAATATTAGCTTACCATATGAATTATAGTGCATAGATAGAAATAGATATGGTTTCCAAAAAAAAGCACCCAAAAAGGCAGAAAAATTCAGAGGAGACACTTATTTTGATTCTTCGATGTTGGTCTTTGATGACCACTGTCATCATCACTTCCACATTCATCCTCATGCACCTCAAGAGCTGCAGGTACCACTCTGCCCCTGCAAATAGATCAATGAAGTGAAAATTACAATTAAAACATTTTATTTTTTTACAAAGAGTTACAATGCTCATTCACAAGAACGACACCAAGCCTTCTCCATTAAGCATTTCCATGCTAGTGAAAAATGTCTACATAGGGCATAAAACATTATTATCAGAAGTAAATCCTATATAAAGATGATAAAAACTGAACCCAACTAAACATTTCCATTTATTGGAACTACCCATCATCAAAAGTAAGGAAAACCAATCTACAAATTTATGATTAACTTATAAGCATGATATGTCACAAAGGAAAATTTTCTTAATAGAAGGTGCCTTGCCACTCGAAAGATCACAAAAATTGAAGTAGAATATGAGACTAAATAATTATTTCAACAATTTGTCATTGACAAAGATTTTATTTAACTTCCACATTATTGTCTAATAAAGTCTATTATTTAACAACATAGTAGTATTAATATGTAAATATCACCGTTTATAATACTATTCTACTAACATCTAATTCTATTTCGTATTATTATGATATTGTCGAGTCTCAGAGCCAACCAAAAATTCCAACCCACCTTCTTGTCTAACTTTTAGGGGATGCCAACTTTCACAGGAAAAACAGAGTCTTTACAAACAATATTGAAATATCACTGGAACATCATACAAGAGCCTTGACACTTGTGTGCATAATCAATAACGTTAAAATAAATAATCTTTCCAAGAAAAACCAATTTAGATCCCTTGCATCCCAATCTAATCTTAAAACAATTACCACAATTTAAAAATATGTGGAGGTTCAATGCTAGTTATAAAACTTGTTTGACTTCAATATTGTTTCCAAATCAAAGTGCCCATCAGAGAACCTCTATCTATATTCCTCTAGTTCCCTCAGCTTCCTCCACTCCAGATATCCTTCACATATCAATGTGTCAAACTGTGATTTTTTTGGCATAGAATTGGGGTTGTTTTATATCCAGTTAGCAATAATTGCTACCAAAGCAATACAAGCACTCTCCCGTGCAACAGTTCACTTCATTGGTCAATTGAAGCAAAAAATAATTCAGTTGATAGCTTCATTTGTCCATCTCTGCTAACCTGTACTTTATGTTCCCAGCTACTAATGGTAAAGTTGTCATCTCCAAAGTCTACCCAGACATGTTTAGAGCTACACTGGAATCAATCTCATTGACCTGCAACAGGTAAAAAAATATTGATATCAATATCTACCAGATATCGCAAGAGATAGCTAAACACAAATGAAGCAACAAACAATAGGGTTCTATCAGTTTCTAAATTGATGCTGAAGGAAATTCAATACTTGAAAATAAGCCATATCTAGAAGCATTGAACTGTAATCAAAAGTATTCAATCCTAACAAAATATCTCAAACACTCACGAGTCATGCCAAACTAAGTAACACACATCCAAACTTGTTTGTAGCACCAAATGAAGCACTAAAAAATGACAAAAACAGTACAAACACCCATTAGTATTACACTAGTACTTTTCGCTATGGTATGAATAATGTGACATGGTTATAAGGGAAGAAAACATCAAGAGACGAGTTGTATACCACTAGGTAAAGCCACATGCTGAAGCCTGATTAAAAGGAACCCAAGTCACCAATCATCTCCACTGGATCAAAAATAAACATAAATTCATAAAAAAAAACAAAATGTTTGATCTGTTTTTACTTAAAAATGCGAAGATATCAAATTGTAATCACAATCATTCAGGCCAAACACATTACCATACATGATACACAATCGTTGATTGTAGCACCAAAATAATGCAATCAAATATGCCAAAAATAGTACAATCATGCACCAATATTGCACCTAAACCATTACCTTTCCTATATTACATTATGTATTGTGCAGAGTGATATGGTCAGGAGTAGAAAAAACGATAAGAGACAAGAATCTATACCATCGCTTGGGGGGATAGCTATGTAGGAAATCTTGATTGTATGCAATCAAAATCAATATTATCTCCACCCTCTTCTCTGCATACCTTATTCAACAATGGTATATGGAGGAGATAGTTTAAACCAAGAAGGAAAGAAACCAAAATTTTCTATGTAAATTAATTCAAGAGAAGGAATAAATCAAAATGAAACTTATGAAACATGAAAAAATTATATTAATTTGCATAATTTATGAGCAAAGTGGAGAAAGAAAATGGCTTTTTCTAATATAAGTGACATGTACCTACTAATTTGTTAAAAGATAAACTACCTTTTTCAAAATTTTAACATTAAATTTGAAGGAAAATAATAATTGTTCCACTAAAACTCAGTCACATGTTTCACCATATGAGAAAGATATCAGACCCTCCAGTCAAATTTGTCAACCATGAATGTCCTTCAACCATTTAATGAATTTTTACTTAAATGCAACATTGTTGAGGAATATGTCACAAATATCCTGTAACCATCTTAAACGTGAAGTGTGTAAAAATGTTCCGAAAGCATGAATCTCCTTCAACCATTTAATTAATTGTTAGTGCAATGTCACGTATTCCTCGTGAATATGTCCAAATCTGCTACAACTACTTAATGCACTATTCGTGCAATATCACGCTACTCACAATTATGTCACAATCTACATTATAATTAACTTGCAAAAATTTCCATCGAGTAAGATTACTGGCCGCATGATATAATGAATGTGAAAAATTTACTAACAACCAAAGTCTTGATTGAAAATATTTAATTCCATTCCATTGATTTTATTTTGGTGATCCTACAAAAATCATGTGAACGATAGCAAGGGATACAAATTTAATTCCATTCCATTGATTTTATTTTGGAGATCCTGCAGATTCCATTGATTTTATTTTGGAGATCCTGCAGAAATCATGTGAACAATAGCAAGGGATACTGGGCTGCTTATAACCCTTATTAATTCCTTCTCCAAGCATTATTAATTCCTTCTCTTGTTTAGAAGAAGAAGATAGGATATTTACGAGTTAGTAAAATGGGCCAAATAAGCAAGGGAACCCACTAAGGGTGCATTAATGTAGGTGGAAGGTTTGGATTGATCATAATTGTTTCTCACATCAGTAAACCTATCCATGTTGTCTTGGCCTCCCACCACAACTCCCACCAATATGTTGGGATTGGGTGCACTGCTCTACAGAGATTGGAAGCCTACTTTGCAGTGAATGGGTTGAGGATGATTGGCCTTGGAGGGCAGAGAAGAGGCTTTGTGATGAATAAGTTTTGGATAGAGGGAACCATATCCAACCATGTATGAAATCCTCATAGGATTATCTCCTAGTATTTAATCAACCTTCATCAACACAAAATTGATTTAGATCCTACATACATTAGTAAATTTTTGAAATAATAGGAAAATTCAGCATTGGGCTATTATGAATCTATACCTCACGTTTTGCAAGTGATCTTATCCTGTGAGGAGTGATTGTCAGATAGGGACAATCACTCCTTTTTATTCATTTTAAATGGCACATTTTAAAAAATACAGAGGTTGCATTGCATCCTCCTAATTTTTGCAATACAATTCAAAATACAAGTGTATTTTTTAAAATGTGCCATTTAAAATGAATACCTTGGCTATTATAACATCCCTACCCCATGGTTTTGGATTTTCTCAAATTGAAGGAAGATGCATTGGCCTTTGTCACAGATAAGACCAGCATGCTTTGAGAAATAGACAATTCTTATCAGTTCTGTCCAGGAACCAGAGAGACAGGGTAGTCCAGTTCGAAGTCCATACACCAATATTAAACATTATTTCATCCAAGAACCATAGAGACATGGTAGACGCGAAGACTGCCCATTTCTGTCATTATAGAAAGGACCTATTGGCAGCGATCGAATCCCATTAGGGCAGGAATAAAAAGAAGATGATTTACCTATATTTTCATTAAACAAAACCTGCGAATTCTGGCTCGTATAGATGGCCTCGGGACTTACTAACAATGAATTATAAGAGCAGGTCCTAAGAACACCTTGGAAGTCTAGCCTTTGCAGCCCCCATAAGGCTCCTAGATTGAAGTTGTGTAGAACAAAACCAACCCTAATCCTGCACAAGATGTATTCGTCGCAAATGAATTCGAGACAAGTGTCTGCCCTCTTTTCAGCGATTTCCTAGGCAAGAGTGTGTGCATGGTATAATCCCAACTTTTCTGCACGAGATTTGAACCCTCGTACACAAGTGAAGAATTCGCAGAATTATAAATCTGAAAATTGGCGTTCTTCTCTATCAAAATGCCTTTAGACTTATCAATATCGATACTCCAAACCACGGTTTTGTCTGAGTCTTATATGACCAGGTTCCCATGACTCCCCAGCTTAAGAATTTTCCGCCCTCTTTTCAGCGATTGCCCAGGTAGGAGTGTGTGCGTGGGATAATCCCAACTTTTCTGCACGAGATTTGAACCCTCATACAAAAGCAGATAATTCGTGGAATTATAAATCTGAAAATTGGCATTATTCGCTATTAAAATGCCTTTAGACTTATCAGTATCGATACTCCAAACCACAGTTCTGTCCAAGTCTTCTAGGACCAGGTTCCCATGACTCCCCAGCTTAAGAATTGTGCCCTCTACCACCATCTTGTTTCTATTTTTTGTTGTAGGAGGAGAGGTGAGATTCAATCCCATTACAAAAGACAATGAATCTGCCAAAAGAATTACAACCATGAATCTGTGATATCCCATTGCCATTGAGATTGTAAATATTTTCTTAGTGCCTAAGGCCCTTGCTTTCCTCCCCTTGCCATGGTAGATGTCTTCAGAGCCATTCTTACGATTTAAAGCATAAATCATACTAATAATTACCATATTCCCAATTCCAAACCTTGCTCATAGCCATTGGGCTTAAGCACAAGAAAACTTTATTTAGTGCACAAATCCATTACATTGATTTGATCCAGTGGTACAAATACAAGTTATTTCTAGTTTTTTATGATAGTATTTTGATTCATGATGAAAGCACAATTTTGCAAAGTAAGTTGGAATCTAATTAGAAGCTAGAGGGAATTGTTGATGTTTTGATTCCCTCATTACCCAGAACTCTACAATCCCTGATGGATGAAAATATTGAGCCTTTTAATCACTTTCTTCTGCTTCTATTTTCGTTGTTAATTCTTCCAAAGAGGCTGAAGATTTTTCAGTAGCTTCCCAAGATTGAAAAGTTTGCAAAGAATTTTGTTGTTTTGTCTGTGGAAATCTACACAGAGAAAACATCATACTCTTGGTGCAGGTCTTAATTCTTCCAAAGAGGCCGGGGATTTTTTAGTAGCTTCCCAAGATTGAAAAGTTTGCAGAGGAGTTTGTTGTTTTGTCCGTGGAAATCTACAAAGAGAAAACCTCATACTCTTGGTGCAGGTGTTAATTCTTCCAAAGAGACCAGATATTTTTCAGTAGCTTCCCAAGATTGAAAATTTTGCAGAGGATTTTGTTGTTTTTTCCATGGAAATCGACACAGATAAAACCTCATACTCTTGGTGCAGGGTGTTGCATTGTATCCTCCTAATTTTTGCAATACAATTCAAAATACAAGTGTATTTTTAAAATGTGCCATTTAAAATGAATACTATGGTTGTTATAACATCAGTGCCATTTAAAATTAATACCATGTTCACCACAAAGATAGATACAAACCTTTGTAAGCTGTGGACTGATGTCCAATACTTGCTTCAGTCCATCATCTGTAATTTTCAGGCACTCCACTAAAGTCAATTTTTATAACTGACCTTGAGACCTTTCAGAAATTTTTAAGAAGGAATCATCAATGAGCCTTTCACTTAGAGGATACTCCACATGTATAGTTTTCCATAGACGAGGATCATCTTTCACTACAGGATGCAGAGACTTGCAAAATTTTTCAATGGATAGAAGATCTTGCAGGCCCAAATACCAAAGGGAAAAATGGAGCCCATCATGGGATAGTGAAAAAAGTTCTTATTTTGAAACAGCCCGAAATCTATTTAATAGAACTCTCCCAAATTCAAAGTGGCATTCCATCATAACAGAAAATTCTAAGAAACATGATGAATTTTTATTCATAGCATTAAATGGAAAAGTAACTGAACCAGATTTTACTTCACCATTTCCTTCAAATTCATTAATATCTATTTTGTTATATTGTACCGAGTCTCCCAAAACCATCAAAAACCAAATTTCAATAGGCACGCCTATTACAGAATTAAGATGACACTCATAACTATTTTCTGGAACAAGAAAAAGTACTCTAATTTATTTAAGTTATTCACTGAGAGGTATAGGTTCAATGAAAAAATGTTTAGGTAATTCCTGAACAATTTTCAAGGGGCATGATATATTTGGATTGTCATCACAAATTTTCTTCTTAACTCACTCTAAAAATTCAGAATGCTCCAACCCAATTCCTTCATAGGGGACCTTAGCAGTAGAAACTATGGACTTCAGTCTTCAATCTGGTAAATATCTGTGAATGTAAAGTTAGTCCTGACACAAACAACCTCAAAATATAACTGAGGGAATTAAACTCAAGTATGTGCAACTCTTATTCTTCACCTAGACCCAGAAAGTAATTCCCCATTCGTCTTAATGATTTGTCTAATTGTTGCAGAAATAATTCTGGTGAATTTATTCCAGAATGATATGTATTTCGGCAGCTTCCGGGTATCAATTTGGCCCACAATTTTGCTAAAATTGGAATTGAATATATATAAAGAGAAGAAAAGGCTATCACAGAGCTAGGCCCTTCAAATTTCTTTCAATTTTTCCCAATTCTTCCCTACCTAGGTAAAACAAATTGCCTAGGTAAAACTATGGAAAAATGGCACGAACATGAATGAAACTAGGTAAGTGTATTACCACATTAGAGGATAATTATGATCTAACCATGCAACACAAGGTGAAAGTGACCAAGATGTGATTATTTGACCACCTTGATGTTGGTTCATGAAGAACATTATGCACCACTGAAGCAACCTCCACTGATAATCTAACCTTGTGAAGGCTAGAATCATCATTCCAACCAAGGAAACCACATTATTATCAAGGAGAATCACTATGTTGAACATCCAGGAAGATCATCACGTGAAGGAATACTCTCAACCAAAAATAAGTGTGTGTCTCTAGTCCTTGAGCATCCTACAAGTTACCCCTGAAATATGCATTTACCAATCATGTCAACATGAGGGGTAACAACAACCACCAATGTGACCAAGTAGACAATGCAAAGAACATGGCTGCAGGGGTTCTCGACCTGCAAAGACAAAACCCAGTTCAAACCTTGACAAATTGATGATATTTTTCTTCAAATAGGATAAATTATAGTCTCTCCTGAAATATTTATTGACTGGTAGAACATATGTACCAGTTAGAGCCAAGGAGAAAAACCCAATTCAAATGATTGCATGACTAGTATACCTCCATGTCAAGTAGGAAATCACCACTGCATAGGGAATCCCAACAGAATCTAAATATGAAGGGAGGAGACTTGGAAGTTGAGTTACACACACCAATACCAAACAATTTCAAGAAACAAGCTTGGATATTTAATCTGGGCTCCACAGGTATCCCAATCAACCAGTACCATGAAAGGAACATTGGTCAGCATACCTTGTATTGCATGCAAGACACACAACAAACCTTTACCCTTTTCTTCTGTCAGTTAACTATGCTATAGCTAATGCACACAACCACCATTAGCAGACCATTAAATGCTTGGAAAAAACTAGTTAATAATTCCAAAGGGTCAAAGATTATGAAAATACAATGCATTTATTTGAATGTAGAAATTAAGTGAACCCAATTTTAAGCTACTAAATGCTATTTACGAGAGTCAAATAAGGAAGTATATAACATAATAAAGGTATGCAAAAAATTCAATATTTGAATCACTTATCTGGATGATGCAGATGGCTGACGCACATGGTATATCATCATCATGAAGTGAATATCAGGGGCTATTGGCTAGCTAGTTTTCCAATGTAGGATAAAAATTCTCTTATAGGGTTACCCATTTTGGTGGGTGACAGGGTCAAATCCCAAACCATGGGATTAGGGGTTACCCCTTATTGGCCAAACCAAAACTATAAAATCATAAATCTCTGAGGATGAGCAAGGGAAGGCTCAAACAACCTATGACCCTTTACAAATAATGAAAAATGGGTGAAATATGTCAAAAAGAGCAAAGCTCCTCAAGCTCAAAAGGCCCAACTAACCCCGGTGGTTGACCCTAGCTTGACTCCAAATAAGTCTGCTACATTTGTCATAGAAAAAGAGCCTATTGGTTCCTCTCAACTCACCTCCTAATGAGGAGGTGGGGGCCTGCTGTAACCAACCTACCCAAAACATCTTGGGACAACCTAATAACTTTTTCTTATTCTAAGTTTATTTGAATTCTTTCGGTGACCCAATTGTTGTTTGCATGGTTCACCTTGTTTTTTATTTGATAAGAACTTATTTAACCTTGCTTTGGATTTGATGACAATATAGCTCATGGATCTTGCAACCTTGATAATCATCCTTTGAAATCACGCGATTTGATTTGTTCTAATCTTTTTTGAGGTGACTTTTTTAAATATTTTGTATAACAAGACATATTTTCAAAAAAAAAAGGGGGAATTCCTATGAAAAGAAAAAGATAAGTTACATGCCAAATAGGGCAATGACAACTAGAGACAAGGAAATGACAGGAAGAAAATATATTAAAAAAGAGCAGAGATATCTCTCCATTGAAAAGTTTGAAAGATTTCAAACTGTAACTGGTGTCTCCTTGTTGAAATTTTCAATTATGTTATAACAGTAAGTCTCATCACCATGACAAATATTATCTTTAGATTCACTTTAAAGCCCAAAAATATCTAATCTTAAAAAACATATATGATAACTAATTCAACCAAACCCACTGTTTATAGATACAAAGATGATTTCTAGCTTTGAAGAATGCTTCCCTTTGACAATACAACTAGCAAAACAATTGAACCAAAATAAGAGTTCATTATAGGAGCAGGAAGGCACTTTTATAGTTGCTAAATCAAGGCAGATAAGATTTGACATCCATACATAAGAGTTGGTAAACATTTAATATTTATTCCAGATTTACCCAATTAAAGGAAAAACTGTGCATAGCAGTCCTTAATCATAATTTTTCCTGCTAAATCAAATTAAGGGAACATAGATATTTTGCTACAGGTTGAGATCAATTCGGAAAGAAAAAGAAATATAATGGCTTGCCTGGAGGAATGCATGGGTTGCCAGCTCATTTGCGTCCATCACATCAGCTTCTACTCCACCTGTTAGCCATCCTAGGTAAGCATGTCCATAAAGACTCACTATGTGAATTATACATCAAAATTAGCAAAAAACATGTGTATGACAATTCATGCCCAATATTATAAGTATCCTTCCATCATGATATTACCATATTTGATTTGGAAATTTCAGTAGTAGTGTCAAATCTCTTAAATTCCAATCAATTTAAATGTATCAAAAAATAAATATGGTGGGATTCATTCCATATTAATAATTACTCTGCTCTACTTTGAAGGCACATAAATAGGTCCAGTTTAAATCAGAATTACGTTTGCCAATTTCCTTTCCTTCTCAGAGATTTAATGTAAACACCTAGTACATAATTACAAATTATCCCTAGTATCTACATAGATTAGAAGCATATTATGATTAACCAATAGTAAAATCACTAATGTTATATTTCACAACTCAATTAGCTATTCCTTTGTAGCCTTTCCCAATCAAATTTTTGTCCCACTCAAGTTACATTTCACAACTCAATTAGCTATTCCTTTGTAGCCTTTCCTATCCTCACATAAGATAATTACTTGTGGTTCTTTGATATGCTTTTATAAACACTCAGTAATGCCATCAAGTCATTCAGTTTTCTCCTTTCTGAAAGTCTTTTCAACCTGCAATTGTTTTCCTACTCAACTGAGCCCTAATAAGCTACCTGTCAATTCCAACTGTCTCATTTCTCTGGCAGACCAATTATATTTAACCTTAAATTGGTGTATGTTTATCCATATATGGCTCTTGTTGGATCTGGATGAGCTCTTTTTTGCATTATCATACTCCCCCTTGCTAGTTGATTATAATTGAGTGAGCTTGGTTTTCATATTTGGAATTCCAATAATCTAACTGTTCTAAAGGATTTTCCCTCTATCTCTAATATTTAGAACAGGGACTTGAAATTTTTTCCTTCAACAATAATTTTGTTTTTACAAGATATATTTTTTTATAGGTTCTTCTAGAAATGTCCTTACATAGTGACAAGAGTCAAGACTACTACCTTTTCACACAAGTTAAGGCATCATCAATAGCTCATATAATACTAAATAACTTCCACATTCAGTGTGCGTAGTGAATTCACACATCTTCTCATACAACAAAGTTTCAATTCTAGAGATCATTGTCCTTAGGGCTTCATAATATTTGCCTTCTAATAGTGAATTAATTCTTCAAACATCACTGTAATTGGGCCTTTCAACAGTCCACAAGTGCTCTTTAGCAACCATTCATTAACAAACAAACCAATCTATTAGAGAAACCTACCCTATTTCTCAACTTCCCCTTATCCCTCTTGTTCTTGGTTTTGTGTACTTGCTTCAGAAACTAGACCTCTGATTAGGGCATGCTGTAACCACTGTTACAGTCCTGCCAACTCGGCCTCCACTGCTCAAGAGACTGTGGCTGCCCTTCTTCTATCAAGTCTTTCTATACGTTGGGTTATAAGACAAATTATAGACTCTTTTTGCACCCTTTTGGTCCTCAAAAGGATACCTACAATAGTTCATTTTCCCACAAATATTAGCAAAGATATTCCTCCACAGATGCAACACAGAATTACTTGTGATGTTTTACAATTTTGATGATCTTCAAACTCCTGCTCCAGCTCTTTTAGGAACAACGTTCCAACCTAGCATACTTCCTCTACGAACCAAGCACCCTTGCAACCTTCTTAACAGTCTCTATCTACCTTCAGACCTCTCTGAAAGCCTTGCTCTACCCAATTATTTATGCAGCCTGCTAACCTGCATTCAAACCAAGCACAAGAACCCTACAAAAACCCTATTGCAACTTGGTCCTACACTAGATTATATCTAGATTTTCAGACCTAAAGTTATTCAAGGTGTCCCACAACTTGGCTGACCTTTCCAATCAATCTTCATCAGTCAACATAGCTTCATTGTCATAAATAATCCTTACCTCTAGCTATTATCCTGCTCCTTCAAGATTTCCAACTCATAGGGTCTTCAACTAGTCGCCCCAAATCATTGATATGTTGCTCCAAATCAAAGAACTAGGGTTTTTAGTTTTTCCTTCATACAGTCCAATAATCTAACTGTTCTAAAGGATCTTCCCTATATCTCTAATATTTTACAACATGGACTTGCAATTTTTTCTTTCAACAATAATTTTGTTGTTACAAGCTATATTGTTCATAGGGTCTTCTAGAAATGTCCTTAAATAGTGACAAGAGTCAAGAGTCAAGACTACTACTTTGTCACACAAGTTAAGGCATCATCAATAGCTCATACAATACTAAATAAATTCCACATTCAGTGTGCTTAGTGAGTTCACACATCTTCCCATACAAAAAAGTTTGAATTCTAGAGATCATTGTCCTTAGGGCTTCATAATAGTTGCCTTCTAATAGTGACTTAATTCTTCAAACATCGCTGTACTTGGGCCTTTCAACAGTCCACAAGTTCTCTTTAACAACCATTCATTATCAAACAAACCAATCTATTAGAGAAACATACCTTGTTTCTCAACTTCCCCTCATCCTTCTTCTTCTTGGTTTTTTGTTCTTGCTTCAGAAACTAGACCTCTGAATAGGGCATGTTGTAACCATTATTACAGTCCTGCCAAATCGGCCTCCACTGCTCAAGAGAGTGTGGCTGCCCTTCTTCTATCAATTCTTTCCATACACCAGAAGTTTATACCTGTCAGCGAAGTACTTGTAATTTGTAAGTCAATCAGGGTTTTCCATTCATTCAAGTCTGCTCCCCAAAAAGTAGGTTTCACACAATTCTAAGGATTTCATGGGCAAAAGTCTTCCTCTTGTTTTCAGAACTAATTAATATAATTTACTCTTATCCCCAAAATAAGTGTTTCTTTGTCTCAAAGATATTAATTTCTCAGTGATCCATGAATCTAGTGGATTCCATAAGCACAAAACGTTAGTAGATTCCCTGTTAAGCCTAATTGTTGCTTTCTCCCATACATACACACAATTATCATATATACTGGTGCATTTCTAGTGCATTAGTGCTACAATTGTAATTTATTTATGAGAATTTAACAAACTTGAAAAAGCAAAGAAAGTTTCGAATGTGAAATATGTGAAATAGTAAATTTTGTCACTCATTTTCCCTATAAAATCTTCTTGTAATTCACATGATATTGAAATAAGAAATTTCTCATAAATGTTTATATTTTATCTCACTGTGGTTATATGCTTTTCCATGTTAAAAAATCATTATATCTGACATGTCAAGTGTGAAATCAGAATATACATCATACTGTCGATACAGGCTCAAAAAATAACAGTATTGTGGCTATCTTGTAGAAATTTTTTCTAACCTATCACTACATTAGTACATAGTACATTCATCCTAGGCACCTGAAATATGGTTTTTGAAAAGAGACTATGGCAATGTGCTGCCTGCATGAAGACTTTGTGCAAAACATATTAGATCAAATCTAAAAAACTGAACAAGAAAAACCTTGCATTTGAACAGTTCTCTGACAGAAGCAGTGACCTAAGAACATCATCTAAGTTCCAGCTGTGATGATTTTACTAACATGGAGGACTAAAATTTCTCTATTGTAGCACATGGTATCATGTTTTTAATAGGTCCCAATTTCAGTTCTTTGAACTCATTTCCAGAGGAGCAGTAGTGTTTGTAAATTCAGTAGAGGTTAGATGTTCTAGATGTGATAGCTCTCTAAGGGTCCTTTTCAAAAGGGATTTGTGGAATCTATTATCAGGAGAGGTGGAAAAATAAACGTATTTTCTAGTAGGATTGTAAGCCTGTACATTCTTTAGATAGAATGTTGAGAACAAGAATTGCATATTTTATTAAGATGGCAGTATTTTTTGAAGATGCAATGTGGTCTAAAAGAGAACATATCAGTCATGCCATTGCAGCTGGTTATCTAAGTGAATGTTTAATTTTTCTTTATTCATTAACTTCATGTTTCACAAAGTTGATCTTTGTATATAAGACTGTTGGTGGTGTTGTGCATATATTGACAACTATCATTTTTAGTTCAATAATTTTTTTTAGACATAGATACAACTAAAATGATCTAGTGAGATTTTGAATTATCAGTATTAATAGGCTATTGCATGTTGGAATAAGGATGGTAGAGGCATGAGTTGTATATTGTATGATATATTTCTTGATCTGATTGGAAGGTGTGCATGCATTTTTTACACCTTAGGTTCATTTTTCAAGAAGGCAATATCTGACTCAAATGCACCAGTGGAAGAAAAGGCGCTGGATGCATTGATTGCATATTTACGTGCAGCAGATGCAGATATTGGAAGGTATGCATTCTTGCTTTGGAAATCATCACCCTTTCCCTTACTGTGCTTTGTGTGAAGTTTTATGAGATGTTTGTCGCCAGCATTGCAGATTATCTTGAATTTGTTATATTGTTAATAGTTGTTTGGCTGATAGTTGAAGTTTTTGGGTTTTTGCAAGTGAATATTCAAGTAATTTTATGTGTTTGTGCCAAGGTTACATAAAAATTGGTTTTAATTTTATTGAGAAAACTGCTTTGCAATCACTCGCTAATGTTTCACTCACTAATGTTGTGATTTCTTACCAAATTCTGTGTTATGTTGAATGTTATTTTCAAAAGTTTTGATCTTGATTTCTATCTAGGGTCATGGCATATATAATTTCAATAATTTAATTGGATCAATCGTTCATTCTTATGCGAAATGGAACATTATATACTATTATTGACAATGGTATTTTCAAGAGACTGTGGTTTCCCTTCTTCTATCAAGTCTTTCCATACGTTGGGTTATAAGACACTTTCTAGCCTATTGTTGCACAACTTTTGGTCCTCAAAAGGATACCTACAACAGTTCAATTTCCCACAAAAATTTGCAAAGATATTCCTCCACGGATGCAACACAGAATTACTTGTGATGTTTCACACTTTGGATGATCTTCAAACTCTTGCTCTAGCTCTTTTAGGAACAACGTTCCAACCTAGTAGACTTCCTCTACGAACCAAGCACCGTTGAAACCTTCTTAACATTATCTATCCACCTTCAGCCCTCTCTGAAAGCCTTTCTCTACCCATTTATTTATGCAGCCTACTAACCTGCATTCAAACCAAGCATAAGAACCCTACAACAACCCTGTTGCAACTTGGTCCTACACTAGATTATCTCTAGAATTTTGGACCTAAATTTATTCAAGGTGTCCCACAACTTGGCTGACCTTTCCAATCAATCTTCATCAGTCAACATAGCTTCATTGTCATAAATAATCCTTATCTCTAGCTTCTATCCTACTTCTTCAAGATCGCCAACTCATAGGGTCTTCAACTAGTTGCCCCAAATCATTGATATGTTGCTCCAAATCACAGAACTAGGGTTTTTAGTTCTGCCTTCATACAGTCCAATAATCTAACTTTTCTAAAGGATCTGCCCTATATCTCTGATATTTTAGAACATGGACTTGCAATTTTTTCATTCAACAATACTTTTGTTGTTACAATCTATATTGTTCATAGGGCCTTCTAGAAATGTCCTTACATAGTGACAAGAGTCAAGAGTCAAGACTACTACTTTGTCACACAAGTTAAGGCATCATCAATAGCTCATACAATACTAAATAACTTCCACATTCAGTGTGCTTAGTGAATTCACACGTCTTCCCATACAACAAATTTTGAATTCCATAGATCATTTTCCTTAGGGCTTCATAATAGTTGCCTTCTAATAGTGACTTAATTCTTCAAACATCACTGTACTTGGGCCTTTCAACATTCCAAAAGTGCTCTTTAACAACCATTCATTAACAAAAAAACCAATCTATTACAGAAACATACCTTTTTTCTCAACTTCCCCTTATCCTTCTTGTTCTTGGTTTTGTGTTCTTGCATTAGAAACCAGACCTCTGATTAGAGCACGTTGTAACCACTGTTACAGTCCTGCCAACCTAGCCTCCACAGCTCAAGAGAATGTGGCTGCCCTTCTTCTATCAAGTCTTTCCATACACCAGAAGTTTATGTCTTTCAGTGAAGTACTTGTAATTTGTAAGTCAATCAGGGTTTTCCATTCATTCAAGTCTGCTCCCAAAAAAGTAGGTTTCACACAATTCTAAAGATTTCATGGGAAAAATTCTTCCTCTTTTTTTCAAAACTAATTAATATAATTTACTCTTATCCCAAAAATAAGTGTTTCTTTGTATCAAGGATATTAATTTCTCAGTGATCCATGAATCTAGTGGATTCCATAAGCACAAAACGTTAGTGGATTCTATGTTAAGCCTAATTGTTTCTTTCTCCCATACATATACACATTTATCATATATGCAAGTGCATTTCTAGTGCATTAGTGCTACATTTTAATTTATTTATGAGAATTTAACAAACTTGAAAAAGCAAAGAAAGTTTCAAATGTGAAATATGTGAAATAGTAAATTTTGTCACTCATTTTCCCTATAAAATATTCTTATAATTCGCACAATATTAAAATAAGAAATTTCTCATAAATGTTTATATTTTATCTCACTGTGGTTATATGCTTTTCCATGTTAAAAAATCATTATATCTGACATGTCAAGTGTGAAATCAAAATATACATCATACTGTCCATACAGGCTCATAAAATAACAGTACTGTGGCTATCTTGTAGAAATTTTTTCTAACCTATCACTACATTAGTACACAGTACATTCATCCTAGGCACCTGAAATATGGTTTTTGAAAAGAGACTATGGCAATGTGCTTCCTACATGAAGACTCTGTGCAAAACATATCAGATCAAATCTAAAAAACTAAACAAGAAAAACCTTGCATTGGAACAGGTCTTTAACAGAAGCACTGACCTGAGAACATCATCTGAGTTCTAGCTGTGATGATTTTACTAACATGGAGGACTAAAATTTCTCTACTGTAGCACATGGTATCACATTTTTAATATTTCCCAATTGCAGTCTTTGAACTTGTTGCCAGAGGAGCAGTAGTGTTTGTAAATTCAGCAGAGGTCGGATGTTCTAGATGTGATAGCTCTCTAAGGGTCCTTTTCAAAAGGGATTTTTGGAATCTGTTATCAGGAGAGGTGGCAAAAGAAACGTGTTTTCTAGTAGGATTGTAAGCCCGTACATTCTTTAGACAGAAAGTTGAGAACAAGAATTGCATATTTGATTGAGATGGCAGTACTTTTTGAAGATACAATGTGGTCTAAAAGAGAACATATCGGTCATGCCGTTGTAGCTAGCTATCTAAGTGAATTTTTAATTGTTCTTTATTAATTAACCGCATGTTTCACAAAGTTGATCTTTGTATATAGGACTTTTGGTGGTGTTGTGCATATATTGACAACTATCAGTTTTAGTTCAATAATTTTTTTTAGACATAGATACAACTGAAATGATCTAGTGAGATTTTGAATTATCAGTATTAATATGCTATTTCATGTTGGACTAAGGATGGTGGAGGCATGAGTTGTATATTGTATGATATATTGCTTGATCTGATTGGAAGGTGTGCATGCATTGTTTACACCTTAGGTTCATTTTTCAAGAAGGCAGTATCTGACTCAAATGCACTAGTCAAAGAAAAGGCACTGGATGCATTGATTGCATATTTACGTGCAGCAGATGTAGATATTGGAAGGTATGCATTCTTGCTTTGGCAATCATCACCCTTTCCCTTACTGTGCTTTGTGTGAAGTTTTATGAGATGTCTGTCGTCAGCTTTGCAGATTATCTTGAATTTGTTATGTTGTTAATAGTTGTTTGGCTGATAGTTGAAGTTGTTGGGTTTTTACAAGTGAATATTCAAGTAATTTTATGTGTTTGTGCCGAGGTTACATAAAAATTGGTTTTAATTTTATTGAGAAAAACTACTTTGCAATCACTCGCTAATGTTTCAGTCACTAATGTTGTGATTTCTAACCAAATTCTGTGTTATGTTGAATGTTATTTTCAAAAGTTTTGATCTTGATTTCTATCTAGGGTCATGGAATATATAATTTCAATAATTTAATTGGATCAATCATTCATTCTTCTGTGAAATGGAACATTATATCCTATGATTGACAATGGTATTTTCAAGAGACTGTGGTTGCCCTTCTTCTATCAAGTCTTTCCATAAGTTGGGTTATAAGACACCTTCTAGCCTATTGCTGCACCCTTTTGGTCCTCAAAAGGATACCTACAGCAGTTCAGTTTCCCACAAAGATTTTCAAAGATATTCCTCCACGGATGCAACACAAAATTACTTGCGATGTTTCACACTTTGGATGATCTTCAAACTCCTGCTCTAGCTCTTTTAGGAACAACATTCCAACCTAGAAGACTTCCTCTACAAACCAAGCACCCTTGCAACTTTCTTAACATTCTCTATCTACCTTCGGCCCTCTCTGAAAGCCTTGCTCTAACCAGGTATTTATGCAGCCTTCTAACCTACATTCAAACCAAGCAGAAGAACCCTACAACAGCCGTATTGAAACTTGGTCCTACACTAGATTATCTCTACATTTTCGGACCTAAATTTATTCAAGGAAAATAGATAAGGATGGCCTAACAACTTGGCCCTATGATACTTTTCATCATTTAATATCAGAGATACAAACTCGACTTCTTGGTCCAACTATTAGGCTCTCAACTTAGATGATTTTCCTCTAACCTGTGCCAAACCAATATAAAAAAAAGCAAAGACAAAAACCTTGATAATGCTTGCTAAGAGACATGGTGATATGAAAAAAACAGCTTTGATAACCCTTATTACATGTAATACTCATACCTATTAACCTACTAACATAGAAGATTGAAGGGTAACAACTCTGACATATGTTTTCATATTTAATCAAACTAGTGTGAAACTGATGTAATCGAGAGCTGCAGTCGAAGCCTACAAGAGACCTTTGATGGAAAGTGTCAACAGTTTGGATTTCTAGTGATTGTCTGCTTAAAAGAAGGTTGGAACAAGTGTAAACTTCTGGATATTGGCTTACCTCTTGTAAATCACCCACAGAGCACCCACATTCACCACTGATCAGCACTGTTCACAAGCATTCACTAGCCATCCAGCACACTTTGAACCATTTAGATTGGAAAATTTATTAAAAAATAATAATTACAGAGCGCTATTAGGCTCGCTGAAGCAATCACAAGCACACTAGAAGCATTCGGACTCAGAAAATTTATAAAAAGAAAAATATAATTACAGTTGCAACCTACCACCACTTTCCAAACTCCTCCTCGCAGGTTTAGCTCCATGGCACCGGGGAAACGGACCATATTGGTACTCTAAATCCCTTTCCGGGAAGCTACCATCTCCCAAAACAAACCAGACCTCAATTCTTGTCAATGCGTGCAGCGTCATTGGAACCAGGGTCTAGATCTTGTAAGTTGTTGCCCTGAGCGTTGTTGTACCTCCAATAGCCCCTTTCAAGCTCCAACCAAGCCCAACCAAGGCAAATTACTCCAATCCTTCCCCCGACCCAGTAAATTCCAGCAAACGCATTCAAATTTTTATTGCACCTCCAACTTCCAAGCCCCAATCAGTAAAAATGGGGGGCGAATCAGTCCAATCCCTCCCCTGAGCTAGTAAATCCAGGCGAATGCATTGAAATCTGCTCCAAACCAGAAAATCGAGAGGCGAATTTCATTTTTTCAATTTTATCCGCATTTATTTTGTTGGGCTAATACTTAATATTTAATTATTTTTAAAATAATTATAGGGCTAATTTTATAAAACTATAGAAAATGTGTCTTATATAAAAAATTCACCCTACCAAAATTTAAAACCCCTTAAAGTTCGCCCTTGGGCTAAAATTCACCCCTAAAATTTTCCCTATTCTCAATCCGGTGCGAAAGGCAAGAAGCAGGACATGTCCAAGGTGAAGTGCTTCCACTGTCACCAACACGGACATTATGCCACTAGTTGTCCATAGAAGAAGAAAAATAAGCAGGTTGCTGGTACTATAGCTGGAGAGGCCTTAGCCTCGCAGTTTGAGCTGGATTTTTCGTTGATCGCATGCTTGGTTTCAAGTGTGATGGGTTTAGTGTGGTTTCTTGATAGTGGTGCATCTTTTCACATGACAAGAGATCGAGATTTGTTTACTGATCTGGATGAGAAAGATCTTGGAGTGCACATCGAGATGGGCGATGATGGTAGATACTGTGCGACCAGTATCGGTACCATTTCCTTTGAGAGGGAGTCTGGTAAACCCTTTGTATTGAAGGAAGTGATGCATGTTCTAGGATTGAAGAAGAATCTTATCTCCGTGGCAATGTAAGAAGAAAAGGGATATGATGTTGTCTTTAGCAAGGGAAATGCTTTCCTGCACAGTAAGGCAACTAGTGAGACCCGGAGGATAGGGGTTTGAGTTAAGAACCTTTATCAATTGCAGGTAGATGGCTGCGCAGCAATGGCATGCAAGGCAGAAGGAGTGGTGAGCTGGGATGATGGCGAGTTATGGCACCGGAGATTGGGCCACCTTCACCATGGAGCTTTGAAGATACTGTAGCAGATTTCTACTGGGCTTCCTAAAGGCACTCTTGCACAGTCAGATCAGTGCAAGGGGTGTACCTTGGGAAAATTTGTGAAAGCCACCTTTCATGAGAAGGATAGTCGCGCCACAACGATCCTTGAGAGAATTCACACAGACGTGTGTGGACCTTTCTCAGTAGCTTCGACAACAAAGCACATGTATTATGTGATATTTGTTGATGATTTTTCTCGTAAGTGCTGGATCTTCTTCATGCAGAAGAAGAGCGAGACATACTCAAAGTTCTGTGAGTTCAAGGCACTGGTTGAGAAAGAATCGAGGAAGCAGGTGAAGGCTCTTAGGAGCGACAATGGTGGTGAATTCATCTCTGGAAAATTCAAGGACTTTTGCAGCGCAGAAGGAATTCAAAGAGAGCTCATAGCACCTCATAACCCACAGTAGAACGGGGTTGCTGAGCGGAAGAACAGAACGATCGTGGGTGTTGCACGGGCGATGTTGCATGATCAGGGCCTACCCATTCACTTGTGGGCAGAGGCATGCAATACTGCAGTATATGTGCAGAACCGTTGTCCTCACAAGATACTTGGCATGAGTACACCCGAGGAGGCGTTTTCTGGTAAGAAGCCTAATATTTCCCATTTGAGGATTTTTGGTTCACCTGTTTACATTCATGTGACGAAGGATGCCAGGAAGAAGCTGGAGCCGACTGCGGAGGTTGGGATATTTTTGGGGTACACTGATATGCCCCACAACTATCGTGTGTATTTTCTAGACAGTCGCAAGACTGTTGTGCGACGGGATATCAAATTTCATGAGGAGAAAGCCATGAAGTGTTCGCTTGAGAGGGAGCCACACTTGCATGTAGATGAGGAGCTATTAGTTCCTAAGGATGAGTCTCAGGATGTGGATCAGCCACAAGATGAGGTTCATGGAGTGGAAGAGACCACTTAGGTAGTGCCAACCATCAGAGGGCGGAAGCGCACTATAGAATCTGAGCGACTGGCTCAAGATGCAGAGAAGGTTGTAGGAGCACCTACATCATAGTGCAGACAGAGACAGTCACCTGACCGGTATAATGGATACATGTCTCTTATGAGAAAGTGTATCATGACAGAGCCATTCTCTTTTGAGGAAGCTGTGGAGGACCCCGCATGGGTAGATGCCATGTTGGAAGAGTATGATTTGATTGTCAGAAACAGTGCATGGGAGATTGTCCCGAGACTGGAGGGGAAATCAGTGGTGGGTTTGAGATGGATCTACAAAGTGAAGCAGGCATCTGACAGGAGTGTGGAGAAGTATAAGGAAAGATTTTTTGCCTGAGGCTTTTCACATATTGAAGGGATCGATTATGAGGAGACCTTTGCACCTGTCGCAAGGTATTCTTCCATACGGATGATTCTTGCTCTCTCAGCGCCGATGGGGTGGCACATTCATCAGATGGATGTGAAGACTGCGTTCCTCAATGGAGTCATTGAGGAGGACGTTTACATAGAGCATCCCGAAGGTTTCAAGATCTTCAGTAGTGAGTCACATGTGTGCAGGCTCAAGAGAGCGTTGTATGGGTTGAAACAAGCACCTCGTGCTTGGTACACACGGATAGACAGTTATTTCACCGGATTTGGATTCTCCAAGAGTGAGGTGGATCCTAACCTATACCAGATTGTGGTGGAGGGTATGTTGTTGATCATTGTAATTTATGTAGATGATTTTATTTTGACAGATTATGAACTGTTGATACACTCATGCAAGGATTATCTTGCAAAGGAGTTTGAGATGAAGGACTTGGGCCTCCTTCATTATTTCCTGGGATTGGAAATTTGGTAGCGCAGTGGTGGATTGTTTGTTTCTCAGGGTAAGTATGCCTGTGAGATACTGGAGAAGTTCAACATGCATGGTTGTAAGCCTGTTGATACTCCTCTTCCTAGTGGTTGGAGGAAGGAGGATGCTACTTCAGCGGAGGTAGTGGATGCCACTGTTTATCGACAGTTGGTGGGGTTGCTTATGTATCTAGTCAATACATGACCATCGGGTTGCATGTATTGAGATATCTTAGAGGCACATATCTCAGAGGCACATCAGGATATGGATTATGGTACATACAGTCGGATGAGGTGAGGCTATGTAGCTTCACGGATGCAGATTGGGCAGGGAGCCCAACGGACAAAAAGAGCACATTTGGAGGGATTTTCAGTATCGGGTCGAAAATAGTTTCTTGGTACAACAGGAAGCAGATATCCATGGCACTCAGTTTAGTAGAGGCCGAGTATATGCCAACGAGTTTGGCTGCATGCGAGGCTATATGGATGAGGAAGATCCTGGTCGAGTTGTTCTGTTCACACTTGGATCCTACTGTGATTTATTGTGATAATCAGATTTTCATTCAACTCTCGGTTAATCCAATATTTCATGATAGATATAAACACATTGACATCCAGTATCATCATATCAGATATTGTGTACAGCGGAAGATCATTTTACTTTCATACATTCCCACGGAGGATCAGGATGTTGATATCTTGACGAAGGCACTCACCAGGAGCAAATTCGAATACCACAGGGGCAGGATAGGGGTTGCAGATAATCCTTATCTTGTTGAGAGGGACTGTTGAGATTGCAACAAGATGATGAGCTTAGTGAAAAGAGTCGCCTTCATAAATTGGGCCATGCTATTTCTGAAATAAAGTCTATTTTTGAACTATACATTTTTTTAGTCATATGGATCATGTTCTATGAGTTGCAAGATGCTATTTGTGGATGGTTGGTCAATTTGGAAAAAATAGATGGACTTCTGTTTTTAGACATATTGGCCAGAATCTATTTTTAGTTTGTCAGTCTAAAAATAGATATGTCGAATATTATTAGCTCTTAATAATATTTGGACTCTAAACATTATCTTATTCTCTTGGAGCACTTCAGTTAAGTGCACGGATGTGGCACATGCAGCTGACAGAAGAGATTACGCTATTCCTAAGGGTCAAGTGGAGCTATTGCATGGAGACTTCAGTTAGAACTCATGTGACAGAGTTTGGTGGAGTTGATTGAGGAAGTTAGTGGAGTTGTATTCGGTTTAACTCAGTTAAACATAGTTGAGCTAGTTGTATCTAGTCTAACTGATTGATACACTAGTGAGAGTGGTGTGAATTAATTATTAATTAATTCACTAATTATTAACTCATTAATCAACTAAAGAATACATCAGTTAACTACAGTGCACGGAAATTTTTAGTGGAGACCAGTGAAGAGGTAGGTGAAAGAGTAGTGTAACTGTCAGTTGTGACTATATTGTTGTTTGCAACACACGGATAAGTGGAGAAGCCCATGAAAGTTGCACGATTTAAGCCGAATTAGTTTATCTATTTAATTAGGCCATCCCATAGCGTGAAAATGCAATAAGTGGCTATCAATTGGCAAAATATTGGAGCATGTGTTTTGCTAGATCTAGCTTGATAGTGTGTAGCAATTGAGGGTGTGCATGAGAGCTTGTGAGGAGCTTTTGTACTATGATTGTTACATGATCTCCATGAAATATAATATACAAATAGTTGGGGTTTTCAGCTTTAAGCTTTCCCATTAAATACTGTGTTCATATGTGTGATTGTTTGTGGTTTTAATGTATGCATGCAATTGATTTTATTTCCGCATGTGATGATCAATGGTAGAAGAGATTCTGTATTATGCATGAAGCTAAAATAGTGTGTGATCAGGATAATATTGGTGAATAATATATCAGTTATTCAAATTTCTACAGACTCAATTCGAGGTGCATGCCCCCCAAGCTTCAGTCCATATGAAAGGAAGATGGAGTGAAGGTTCAAGTTATGAGATCAAGTGGAAGACTCGATTGGGATTTTACGAGATATTACCAAAGACTCGAATTGAACGAGAACGTGTTTCATTTTTTTAACGAGGTTGACACATTAAAAGAACTATCCTCAAAAGAGCTTGTTTCATTTTTTAAAGAGCTTGACACAAGAAAACGAACTCTGCTCTAAGGAGCTTGTTTCATTTGTTAAGGAGCTTGACACAAGAAAATGAACTATGCTCCAACAAAATTGTTTCATTTTTTAAGGAGCTTGACACAAGAAAAGGAACCATGCTTCAACAAACTTGTTTCATTTTGTAAGGAGCTTGACACAAGACAAGGAACTCTGCTCCGGCAGACCTTGTTTTATTTTTTAAGGAGCTTGACACAAGAAAACAAACTCTGCTCTGACAACCTTGTTTCATTTTTTAAGGAGCTTGACATAGGAAAAGAACCATGCTCCGACTGACCTCGTCATAATGAACAAGAAGTCATCGCTTCTAAGAGTTCCACTCCCGATGGAAGGAAAAAATCCTGGAAGTCAGGACCCAATGCCCCCAGCACCTGATGCACAACGGCACTATCACTGAGTACGGGCACGGGGTAGGTAGCCACATAGTTGACCTGCGGTGGGGCAGATACAACGAGTGGATAAAAACCAGGAAGGTATGATGGCGGGCGAGATGCCACATCAGGACCAAGGAACGAAATTTGATCAATGGTCATGATCCTTCCTTCATGTGGAAAACAGACCACACGGAAAAGGGAGGAGACAAGCGCTCCCATGGCATAGGTGTAATCACACCCCAAAATCAGATTGAAATCCAAGGGGCCTGGAACAACCATCATGTCCATATGGACAGTTTTTCCTCCCAAAGTAATAGGTAACCTTGGAAGGATCCCTAATGGTTGATTAGTTCTTCTGTTAAATGCCAACAGATTCTGCGTAACAGGCACAAGTGGCGGCAAACCGAAAGCTTGCCAAGTAGTTGAGGATAAAATACTAACAGATGTGCCTTCATCTATAATGGTGTTGGGTACAACCAGACCATAGGCCTGTACCGTAATCTCGAAAGGCACATAAGACGGAAGGTGATATCCCGCAAATCGATTCCAATCAAAGGAAGCGACCAAACTACTTAGAGGGGCTACCATCGAACCAAGACGGTCTTCCCCTGGTGTTACGGAAGAAGAAGGAGCATCCTCCATGACCTCCATCTCGAAGGCGAGAGGAGTATCCTTCGAGACCTCCATCATGGGAGGTGGAGGAGCAGCTTCTTGAGGTATAGGGACAGGAGAATCCTTCTCCAAGTCTGAAGAATATGAAGAAACAAGAAGAACCTGAGGGATGTGAGGTCCAATCTCAATGGAAAAGACCTGGTGCACCGTAGAAGGGGCCAGTTCAACCAATCCCACGACCAATGGTTGGTCGGGAATGGATTCCTGAATTTTAATTTCCGGGGGAGCGGGATTGACCAAGGATGACTCTTGACCAATCGTTGAATCAACTGGTGAAGGACTCAAAGAAATTTGTTTGTAACCAGCCAGAAGGCACGGTGTAGAAACAGTTGAGTTGTCCAAAACTTGTTTGGCTTCATCCATATACAGAAAAAGGTGAATGGCATGGTGCCCTTCGCACAACTTATAGGGATTGGTAAGCTTAACCTGCTTCTTAGGAGCCTTACGAGCACTAGTTGAAGACGGTCCCCCAACCTGACTCCCAAAAGCCAAAGACAATGGCGGGAAACCATTGGACCATACTTCGAGCACCCTGGGAATACCAGGGCAGTCTCGAAGAAGATGGTTTCCCCAACACAACATGCAAGGGAACTTGCCTTTCCGCGGAAGGTTGGAAGGTTTATCAAGAGGAGATGTTTCGGAAGCAGTAGCTACAGCCTTAGCCTCTCTCTTATCAGACTTCTTCTTCTTTGTCTTCTTCTTCTTCTTCTTAGCCACCTGGTTACTCGAATCCAGACTTTCACGAGGCGAAGTAGAAGAGAAGGACACAGAAACAGGAAAATAAGGGGAGAGGTCCACCTTGGAATCAACATGACGTTGTTTAGGTGGAGGAACTGATTGAATAGTATCCGGGACATTCGGGACCACAGAGGTTGAAAACAACCAAATGGGCAACCCAACAGTTAACCCAGGAAGGGACAACGTTGCCATATAAGGAGCGCCAACATTTCCAAAAGGAGGAAAAGGCCTAGGATTCCCTTCGGAGGGGATTACTTGGTTGGTGAACTCCGGAAAATTCGTCATCAGAAACGATCTTCAGAACAACACCCTAAGGAAACTAAATTTAACCAGGAATATTTCGTGGGCAGTTAATTTTTAAAACATTGAAACAAAACTCTATCGTTTCATCTTTTAAGAGTCGAGAAACAGGCAAAAGGTGACTCTATCGCTTTCAGTTTGGAAACAAGCGTGAAAGGACAAGCGCTTGATGATATTTTCAATTTTAATGAGTTAGAAAAGATCGAAATGACTACTGAGGAAATCTAGGCAAAAGGGTGTACCAGATATTTGTGAACTGCAATATACACCTTGGTTTCAAAATGAAAGAGAAATCAACCAAGGACTTAACGTATGTGCAGGCAATCTCCCCGAATGTTGTGTCCGGTGTATCACAGGTATAAGGCGGCAGACTCGGCTTCCTATGGATAAAGGATAGCAACCTAGTGGGGTCTCCCTTTATATACGCAACGGTACGGGGAGCACAAGTCCATACTAGTGCGGTCTAAAGCCAAGAGGCGAACGACAACTACTAGGTTTAACGACGCCGAAACATGTCACTAGCCTAGAACTCTAAATATTTCGTTAATGTTTCAATGCTTCCTTAGGTTAATTGAATAAATTTTATGGTTGATCTTCAATTATGTCTCGGTTTCAAGGCCCTAACGCATGTCATCTAACAATGTCCTATATGCAGCTATATCACGAAAGAAATATTTCAATTCGATGAATGCTATCTAGTTAAGGGAAGAACTTCAAACAATGATGCAACAAATAGCAATACTGAAAACGAAAATTTTCCAAACTAGATGACTTTCACTATCCAAAAGTAATTTCAAACATTCAACAGTGCGAATAATGCAATGTAATCTATGCAAAATTCTCTTTTTTGAAAACTATGCATTTGTAATCTATGCACAATTTCCTTTTTCTTTTCAAATGATAAGAATGCACTCAATGCATTTTTTGATGAAATTAAAATCTACTTAATGCATGATTTTAATGAAAGAGAATGCACTTAATGCGATTTTTAGTTTTCAATCATTAAACAATGTAACCTAAGTTCAATGATAAATCTCAAAAAATAATTTTCAATGCAATATGATCTAATTCATTTTAACGAAAAGAAAACTATGAGACGAAAATTAAATGAACGCAAATCTTCTTAATGAAGGATGAACGCAAAAGGGATGCAAACAAAAATTAAGAATGAAATCGTTGTTTCAAAACACTTTGTAACGAAATTCCGCAAAAGGTGACAAGACATATGAGGTCAAACACAAAGAGGACTTCCAAAGCATGAGATCAAAACAAGGCATTAATTCCCTTTTACATCAAGCAATCATGGAGAGAAGACATTTTAGTTAAACAATGAGCAATGTAATCTATGCTCATACAGAGAAAATACCAGAAGGGGAAGACACACTGGTGAAGGATTTAGGGAAAAAATCTCAATTTTCACACACCCTGAAATTGGCATGACTTTCTCACTGACAACTAGCGCCAATGGAAAATTGGCGTGGGTTGCTAACTGACAACAAGCACTAACGCCTGAAAATGAAAAAACAAAGAATTTCTCCCAACCAAGACCAGGCTCACCACTTCAATCAGAATCTAAAACAAACCCAGAAGCAAAGTACTGACCAAAAAAACTTCTGAACAAGGGAAAACCCTAGCACCTACAGGAGATGGCGCGACTGTCTGGCTGTAATCCGTGCCAGATATGGGGTGGCGCGAATGATGGATTGGCAAGCTGCGCCAATGGGTGTGACTGTCAGGGTTGAAACCGCGCCAATCAAGCCAACCATGAAAAGATGAAAATTCAGAAAAACAAAGGTTAGATTTGATCCTCTGGGGGCTGAACAGGCGTTTTACACCAGAAAAAAGCGAACCAAAAGAGCTGATCAAGCAAACAAAGACCAAAATCAACCAAAAAGATAAGAAAAACTCCAATCAATGTCTCCCCAGCTGAGTCGCCAGTTTTTTGGAGAGGTAAATTCCCTCTGCGGACAGAGTTGATCCCTACTAGCCTAGATCGGGTCTAGCAATAATCGTATCATGCTAAGACGCAAGTTCCTAATTGCAATAGACCAAATTACGAGAAAGGCCTACCTCAAGTCCAACGCTGTTGTTCGCGGAGAAGATAGAGCTCCCGATCCCTTGCTCCGACAGATCACAATTCTCCCACTTAACGTGATCGAACACCTAGACATACAAGAAACGTGACGAACATACAAGCGTAAAACCCAATACATGCAATTATGTATCAGTCAGAGAAGATACAACTCATAACATGAAACATGAACATCTGAGTGGAACCATAATCGAAGTCGCTTATTATTAATCAGGACAAAGAAAGATACAACTTGCGCTCTGACGCTGGATCTTCCTTTGGCGGGTCGACAGCAGAGTACATCTCGATAAAGCTCGTCGGGAATGGGAAAAGCCTCTCTCTTCGGTTGTCTTGACAATAATCTCCTTGCTACTAATTTGGCTCTATGAGGACTATCAAGGCTCTTTCAGCATTCTCTCAGCTATTGAGGGCTCTTGAAGGCTAGCTTGCAAAAGGAAAATGAAAGCTTATATAGATGGTGGAAGGGGATTTGGGACCCCTATAATCATGGGATTGGCCCTATCCTCAAGGAAGCTTCCATGAGAGGTGGAAAACCACTTCCTCTACATGGAGATCCGGAGCCAAACCTCCCAACTCAATTTAGAGACCAGTTCAGGAATTGGTTGGAGTTAATCTTCCGCCATTTATTTTTAAAAAACACTCCTTAATAAGCCTAGCGTAGGTATAACACTGAGAAAGTGTGCTAACTGGCACGCCCTCTTTGGATGATTTCCCCCATTGGCGCGAGGGCTAAACTGGATAATCGCACCAAGGCAAAAAGGCTATTTTTAGGGTTTTTCACAAGGAATTGTCTTCAGGAGAATGAATGTCCTTGTCCAGGGGGATGCCATGAAAGTGGTTTCAGGTCATGTCATTGCTCACAGGTCATGGAATAAGCCCTCCAATGTGCGGGATGGGGATTGCAGGGACGGTTAAAAATTACTGTGTAACATAAATTTTTAGGGTTTTTCAGAGGAAACTTTCTTCAAGGGAATGATTGTCCTTGTCAAGGGGGATGCCATCAAAGTGGTTTCAGGTTATGCCACTGCTCACAGGTCACAGGAAAGGCCCTCCAATGTGCGGGACAGGGGATTGTAGGGATAGTGACAAATTGTTGTGTAACAGAGGGGATAGCAACCTTTGTTATTCATGTTTTGAGATTATTATTTGATATTGGTTTTTTTAGACTTTGCTTCCTCTTGCTGTTTAGCAGGGTTGTTGTGCTTTTTAGCACAAGGGTGTTCCTAATTGGGAATCCCTACCTCATCCTTAGGGAAGGAGAGGTTCTTTGAGTTGCATTTCCTCATTCTAACATTTTGGCCAAGCTAACTCCTTCAGCTACATCACAGTTTCTGTTTAGAGATGGGTTGTGTTGCAGGGTGCAGCAAAGGAGTATCCCATACAGCTATTTCTGAGCTTGTTTTTCATTGGAGAGGTAGCCTACCCATTGGAGTATCAGCAAGGTGGGCTCTTGAGAATATTTTCACATATTTGGCATCAAGCCAACCATCTACCATCCCTCATAGTGTCGTCACAATTCTAAACTGCGCTATTTTCTGAGGCAATTGCTGGGAGGGTTCATTGAGCTCATTAGGAGAGTCTATTTCTGAGTAGAGGGATCAACCTTCTATTTAGAAATACTATTGGAGGAGGACATAATAATTTCAGATCTTTCATAGCCTCATTTTATTCAGATCTAGTTTGTAGTTACATCTCAACCCCAAGGTTATTTTTCACATTGTATATTTCTTGGTATTTCTAGTACAGTTTGCAGCAAATCATGTATTTTTTCCGGCATTCTATACAGTTGCAGCAACTCATGTGCTAATTGTTCTACTCATTGGAGGCTTGTTTTATTTGCTTGAGTGGCTTGTTCCTCATGATATTTTTTTATATGGTTGCTGATATTATAGTAAAATGATGGTTGTATATTGATCCCTCTTATGTCATGTTCAGATTTTTTGTGCTTTACATTTTTATGAGCTATATTGCTGCTATTTCCAATTTGGAATATTGCAGTGGTATCGAAGCATAATCTTGGCTCAGCCTGTGCATTCAGCCAATATGTCACCATAAGGAGAAGCTCCTCACTAGAAGAGGAGATGTACAGAAAAAACAAAATGAAGACTCCATTATTTGGAGGAAGAGAGGAGGAGGAGCTATCAAAGCTTCTCTTTCAAACTATGAAGAATATCAAGGGAGATCTCAAGAAAATGAGAAGAGATATAGAGAATTTCCAAAAGGGTTTGGATCTAAAGCCAACTCTATATTTTCACATCATGGGTGTGGACATTCAGCCACACATGTAGATCCACAACATATTTTATGGCCCACATTCACTGCAAGGAGAATGGAGGAAGAAGATGCACCAAGGGAGGAGACCTTGAGTGACTATCTTCAGGAATATGAGTCTCAATCATGGAGATTCAAAGAGCACTTGGACTTCCAAGGGTTTTTCCAAATCAAGGAAGAGGGAAGATCCAACAACCATAATAAAAGAAAGAGAGGTAGAATCTTTCTATCTAACTTTGATGGATCAACAAAGTGCACAACCAAAGCTTGGGTGGAGGAGCTAGATTCATATTTCCAGCTACACCAAGTTTCAAAAAAGGAGGCCATTAGAGTAGTAGTGTTGCACCTCAAAGGTATGGCCCATTATTGGTGGTTTTGTTGTTCTGCTTCATTTATTCATGAAAATGTAAACACTTATGTAGGGTTCAATAAGAAATTAGTAAGGAGATTTGTTCTTAAACATTGTAAAACATCTATTGTTGAACCCAAAAACTCAAAACCTTTCCATGAGTTGGAGAGATCTATTTTGCCAACTCCACTCCATATTCATGTTGAGGGGGATAAAAACAAGAATTATGCCCTGCCAAGGGCAATATCCCCACTTCTTGAAGAGCCCTCTTCTTTAGATGAAGACATGGAGGTTCCTTCTTCATGGGAAGACCAAGATCAAGGGTCTTTCATGATGATGAGGCATTCTCACATATAGATGAAGAGGATGAGAAAAGAAGAGCTAACAATATTGTACCATCAGGAGGAGATCCATCACCACATGGATATGGGAAGGGAGACATTGCTTCCATTAGAGGGTCCCTTATGTCTTTCCAAGGAGTTCCAATTGATCCAACGTGTGGGAACCTGTTGTAGCCACTACAACACCCTCCAAAAATTTACCATCTAAAATTTTTTGAGCCACCTGAGCATCGAGAAGCGAAGTCAAAACCTAAAGTTCAAGTCTTTTCTAAAAAAAAAATCTTTAATTCACTGAATCACCAAGTCCCTAAGTCGCACATTGTACTCAAGTTAAATGTTTGTGACCTAGTGACCCTGCGACCCCACGACCCCTAGGTCACAAGGTCGCAGGGTCGCGAGGTCACACATATCATAAAAATAGACAATTTGTGACCCAACGACCTCATTTATTGCCCACACTTGTGACCCCTTTATAAATAGAAGGGGCGCTAGGTCACATTTCACTCACACGATGGAGAGAAAAGAAATGCTTCTCACAGGCTAACTAGAGTGCGATTTTCTCAGGTAAGTTGCCAAATACTCCTAATGTTTCCTTTTTCTCTATTTGTTGCCCCTTTTCCTTTATCTTAGCCCTTTAAAGCCACCCGCTATTCCTCTTTTCAAATCTTCTTTTAACCTGAGCCTTTCCTAACCCTCTGAACCCTGCCATGCTCACAGAGACTTGTAGATGAAGCCAACCAGCATCCCCTCTTTCTATCTTTCCCTCTAAATACCACTTCATTCCCATTTATGATATTTTCTCACTCACTCCCTTTATTGTTTTAATTCAAAATGAAGCAAGAGGCCGCGCCACCGTCAAAATCATCCGCCCAGCCCTAGCGCGACTTCCAACCCCATGACCTTGCGACCCCTGCAGCCTCGCGACCTCGGTCACTAAGTCGTTAAGTCGCATATTGTGCTAAATCTGAACCTTCAAAACCTTGCAACTCAGCAACCCAGCGACCCGGTCGCAAGTTGCTAGGTCACAAGGTCGCATCTTCATGATTTGTTTAGACTAGTGCAACTCAGCGACCCAGTGACCTGGTCGCAAGTTGCCAGGTTGCAAGGTTTCCTTCCTTTGGAGTTTTAAGACAATGCGACCCGGCGACCCAGGAAATGGGTCGCTGAGTCACATTTTCCCCCTTTCCTTGACCTTAGTTGGGCAGAAATAAAATCAGAATTGAACATTCATTAATATGGCATTTGTCTTATCCTGGGACTGTTTTATGAATATGCCAGGGAACCTCGAAGTAGAGTTAGAGTGCGTCTTCGTATCTTCAGCCTCAAGTGACATGGGGCCCCTAGTGGTTTGAAGGAAAAACAAGAGCCCAGAGATAGAAATCACAGAGAGCGAAGTACTTATGTCTCCTCCCCCTATCTGCAGAGACACTGCATGTGTATTCAGCAGAGGAGAAAGCATGAGTTGGTATCAAGTATACCAAGAGTTTGCACAATATGATTTCCCAGAGGACCTCCCAGATCGAGAAGTATATGTGCAGGTTAAAAGGTAAAAGATTCACTTTGCAAGGGCTAACCCATCTATCTTCCCATGCGCCGAAATCATTGACTGGATCATACAAAAGATCGACCCCAAGAGGTGGGTGATTCGGGACCACAAGGGGAAAGCTTTTGAAAATATAAAAGGGTAGGATGCAGAGTACTACTATGCACTTCCGGAGTGGGAAAAAAAATTCACAGAGGAATGGGAAACTACCCATGGAGTTCCCATAGAAGACACCCTGAGAGGATGGTGGGAAGGACTGTAGAAGTTCAAAATCAAGAAGGAGCAGGCCTCAGAAAGGTCTATAAGCTCGTAGCAGCCATGCTTTGTAGGATGTATGGTCATCCCAATTCCACCACTTTCAGCGGTTCTTGGGTATCCCTGATGCATTTTCTTACCGTATATGGCACCAGTTTCAATTGGGTCAACTAGATAATAGCATCCCTCAAAACCAACATATCTGCAGCACTGGCGCCCGAGGAGGGATACTCGTCCGAATTTTACTTGGCCTCCTATCTATTGGATGTAGTTTGTGCTAGGTTCCACTTTGAGGGATGGGTTCACAACAGGGATCAAGAGCGAGCACACCCAATGCACAAGGAGTTGCAGGTATTCTTGGACTCCAAATACAAGCAGAATATAGAGCCAATTGCACATAGTTTCGTCCCTGCACTCTACAGGAAATTAATATTCGGGCAGGATACCCCATGCATGTCCTGGAAAGCCATGGAAACAATAGTCAAGGTAGCACATTGGTTTCCATTTGGAGAAGGCACCTTCATCCGAGTTTTCAGTTCATTCAAGACTCCCCATTCTTTGCCCCGATTCGTCACTGATAGGATGCCACTTCCAGAAGTATGTTATCAGATGACTCCTGGCTTCTTGAAGGTCCTTACTAAGGGTAATAAGAAGCCGCGGCCCACACTTCCACTCACCATTGGTGCTTATTCAATCAATGATTTCAGAGAGGTGGAGGCGGAAGTTGAGAAAATCAAAGGATTTTTTCTAGCACCTTTAGATTACTGGACATACGATCTTGAAAGGATAGTCCCTGCCCATTGTAAACGGGCCAAGTTCAAATGGAGCTATCAACATACCAAATGACCAGTTGAAGATGGGGTACGAAACTGGTACAAAAAGGATAGAGATCTCACCCCAGAAGCATTGACTGATCAAGAGGGCCAGGATGATCATACTCTGGAGGAGAGAATCCGCGAGTTGGGAGGCACCTCGTCTTCCCAGGCCAAGAAGCCTCAAACTAACATAGGCCATAGCTCTTCTGCCCAACAGAAAGAAAAATAAGCAGAAGCTCAGCGAGAAGCTGAAAAGAAGGAGAAAGGGGATGAATAAGTGTAAGAAGCACCTGAATGAAGAACAGAGAAAGAAACAAGCGGAGGATTCTCGGAGAAGAAACAAAGAGCAGGAAGAAAAAGTAGAAGTTGAACAAAAACTCAAGAAGGAATTAGATCAAGTGGAGTCCGAATGCAAAAGGAAGGAAGAGCAGGAAAAAAAAGCAAATGCTGAACGGAAAAGGAAGGAAGAACAGGAAACAAGAGCAGAGGCTAAACGGAAAAGGAAGGAAGAAGAGGAAATGAAAGAAGAAGAAGAGCACAGGAAAAAGGTGGAATAGGATAAGGTAGAGGTGGAGCGGCCATTGAAAGAAGATGAAGAACAAAAGAGAAAAGAGGAAGAGGATCAAAGATCAAAAGATGTTGAGACACCTCGTCTAGTATCAGGGGTACAGACAGAGCTGCCACCCATCGAAGTACTTGAAATTAACACACATTTTTCACTCTCAGAGCCAGGCACCTCTGAAGGATAGGAGGAGGAATTTTTCAATCTGACAAGACTCACTTATGATCAGTTAACTTTAAAAATAAGACAGGAAAAAATGAGATTCCTAGCACAGAACCTTGCCACGCCATTCACAGCCATGTCAGAAAAGGATATAGTCCTATACACTAGGACCAATGTAGTGATGATAGCATCAGCCGACACTAATTTTTCCACTACCACAAAAGACAATGTGAGCCGGATGAGTAGGGAAATCCTCTCCCTACAAAATAGATTAGAAGATTATGAACAAAAGGAAGCCAGGTCGGAGCAAGAAAATAAAGAACTAAGGCAATAAATCCAACAGCTCCAAGATAAAAACACCCTCATTAACAAAGTACCACTTACCATCCAGAGAGATTTGGTGACACTGGAAGCCATCATGAGGTAGGTTTACGAGGAGATGTTCACCATAAAGCAAACAGTCAATCCTCTACTGAGAGCCCAAGTGGAAACGAAGAAGAGAAATGAACAACTGAAAGAGGCCTCCACCACCTTGGATATAATGATAGAATGGAGAAACAAATATCCACAGGCTCCAGATACTTTGCCCAAGAAAATTTTGATTCACACTCAGAATGACAAGGCCCAAATTTGCATAAAGGTGAAATCCAAATAAAAGTTATTTAAAGACCTAGAGAAGGTGATGACCACATATGAGCATTTGATCAGTGGCATTGACTCGATGGATGAGCTACACCATATTACCTCTCTAGGTACACTAGGAATAGGTAGATCAGGAAATTCAGGAATTTCTACAGCCTATCAGACAAGCCACTGCCACACCTAGTCTTCCAGCATCGTAGGAGAACTTGGTTAAGTTTGTCGTGACGCCAATTTGGATTTACACCAAACTGGCTTCCTTATCTAACCAGGTCACAATAAAAAGAGAAACCCTGATTCCGAATGCCTTAGAATGCCTACACAGATTAAGGGAAGATACTCCTATGATCTCCCTAGTAGCTGTAGGTTATCGTGCATGGTAGAATTTCCTCGAAGAGCAACAAGTTGATATTCCCGACCTCGTAATCACATGCATGCTCCAATGATCAGATTGCAAGGCACAGTCTATAGGAGGGGTCGCAGGTCACATCTTCCATGATTAGGTCGCAGGTCGCACTAGCCATTCAGGTCACAGGTCACATTTTCCACTCAGGTTGTAAATCAGACCAACAGACGGGAAGACGAAGAGTTAGGGCACCCATGGGTTAATTTTGTCTTATATATACTCCCTTTGGGGACTTGTAAAGGACCTTTTTTTTGGGGACTCCAAAGGAGAGAAGGGTGTTTTAAAGCTTTGAACAACCCATCATCCAAGAATTTTTCATTTATGTAATGTAAAGGAAGTTTCCCCCTCAAAGAGGTTGATTTTTAAGGCATTGATCTATATTTTCTTCTATTTTGTGAGCTAGTTTCATAACATTTGGTATTAGAGCTTTGGATTCTAGGGTTTCATTGTTGCATACAGGTCATCATAGAATTTTCATCATAACTTTTTTTCTACGCAGTTTTAGAAGCTACAAAAAAACACATTTGAGTTGAAACCTTGGAACATCATGTACAAATTTCATACCTTGGTTCACTATATTTTAAAGATATAATCTAAGGGAGTTTGGGCTTTTTCATGCTCCACATTTTCATCTTAAATAGGTGGCTCAGGGAAAATCGTCATAACTTTTATTTCAAATATTGGATTGGAATTCTGTAAAATGTGGCCAAAAATTCATGGACTCTAGTTTCTTTTATATCAATTTCAGAGCCAGAGGACAAAACAATGACACATGGCATGTTATACAAGTTCACTCTACTGAATCAATCCATAATTAGGTGATTGTGGGATATTGGACATAACTTTCACTTGAAGAATCCAGATTAGTTTTGACCTATATCATTGGAAATAAGACTCAGAGGGATACTAAATGACCAAATCTCAAATATTGGGGATTAAAAATCACAAAGATAAATCAGTTTCAATATCGAGCTTCTCAAAAACAAGAAAAAGGTGTGTATTTTTTTTTTAAATTGCATAAATTTTGTTTGAAAAATCAGTTTGAAGTGATTGCAAGGGAATATTGAAGCATTTATAGTAGTTTTGTGTTCTATAATTCCCCCAAAAAATAATTCCACACCCATTAAGCCCTTATAAATCTCTACTATGATGCAATAAATATCAATATGTAATATTCCCAGTTAGTCCCAAGCTGATGGGAATATTCATTTTTGTTTTATTTTTCTGCTTCATGAAGAAATGTGTAAAGGTGGATCAATAAAACTCCTAAACAACAAATAAATCAATGCCACATGCGAACAAGGCTAAATCTGTGCTATTTAAATAAGCACCCTTAGGTGTGAAAGGGGCTGAATCTTTTGACTGGGTCAACCATGACCAAATCAACAACGTTGTCTTGGAGGAGTGGCCATCAATGAGGCACAACACAATTTTAGTTGGAGGTGGCTCATGTGAAAGGAGCTATTTCATTGAGATGGTTTAGGGTTTTGCAAGCTCTCAATTTAGAAAAGGAAGAGGATGGCAGCATGAGAAGTTTGTTGATGATTATGTTATTTATGAAGATATTTTCTGTTTATACATTTCTTATTCTCTGGCTGTTTAGATGAGAAGAGTGTTGTTTAGCACTCGGTGCTCCTGATCGAAATCCCAGCTCTTTCCTTGAGATGCCTCTTGGAAGAGTTTTCATTTCTTGTCCACTATCAGGTTGAAGGCCAAGCTTCTTCTTCCAACTACAATGAAGATCACGTTGAGGGTTTGGTTGTCTTTGTAAGTTGCGGCAAGTGGAGGTTAGATCTACTCAGATATAGGCCATTTTAGTGTTCCTTTTCAGTGGGGAAGCCTTCTATCCCATTAGCAAGAGAGTATTGGAAGATTAGAGCTACATTTTCAGATCTTAGCATGAGGCCAAACTTGTTCTAAATCCTATAGAACAAAGTTGCTTCTAGGACTGTGTTATTTGTGTGGGTACTATTGCAGGGTCTTTTGGCACACGTTTTGGAGGAGTGGTTTCCATGTGTTTGGGATTTTCCCTTCACATTTGAGATCCATTGGAGGGAATCATCGTATTACATATATTAGATCAGATTTGAATGTCCATGTATTTTTGAACATTTCTGCAGATCTGCAGCATTAAATCTCATATCTCCTCCTTGTACGTCATGTTTTGTTAAAAACCCCAAGGGGGATTTGAAGAAGAGCCTATCTAGTGTATATATCTAACTTTTTATACACAGATCTGCTCTAGATCTGAAGTGTAATCTACAATAGTTGCAGCTAATAAAATAACGCTATCAAGCTCTTTCCAGTATTAATACATGGTTGCGGCACCTGTTTTTGAGGATTTTCTTCCATAAAATTCCTCTATTTCCTATTGTAAATCTTATGGGCTTTCTTATGCATATATTTTGCTGATGTAAATGTGAATAAAGAGTCTCCATATTGGCCTCCTGGTCTTACTTAGATGATTTGCATTATTTCTCTGCATAACTATTCATAAATTGTTGCAATCCCTATTTTGGGATATTACAGTGGTATCAAATCATAATTTTGGCTCAGCCTATGGATCTTAGCCATTATGTTATCAGAAGGATAAGAATACAAAGAGGAAGATCAGAATGATGAAGAGAGTGAGTTATATCTCATCTCTTTTTATATCTAGAAAGGACCTCAACAAGGAGGTCAAGAAAAGAAGAGAAGGAAGAAGCAATGGGACTATACCCTTTACTTTTGAAAAATGAGACAAATTGCAGAAAGATGGAGGACACTTGGATCACAATATTCTAAGTGAATAAATTTTTGAGTACAAATCTAAACCTAGAGCCTTCAAGGAGACTCTAGCTTTATCACATTTCATTCAACTGAAGGAAGGAAGGAGACCTTGCAGCAAAGGGAGAATCAAGGACAATAGGTTTCTATTGTCCACTTTTGATGGGTCATCTACAACAAGGACTTGGGCAAGGAAAATATATGCATTCTTCCTAATACATCCAGTGGTAGAAAGAGAGGTTGTAGAAATTGGAGTGCTACACCTTGAAGGTGAAGCACACATTTGGTGGTTCAACCATTTGAGTCATGCAAAGGTGACTACTTTTGCGGAATTTACTCAAAGGTTGATTAAAAAATTTGGCAAGGAGAAATCAGAGGAGGAGGAGACCTCACCACCATTGGAGGAAACTTGTACTAGTGCTAATACAACTATGGAAGAGAAGTGAGCAACACTAGTAGTTGGAGGAACCTTCACATTGGAGGAAGGGACTCTTGCAATGATACAATATACTCCCAAGTTTCACCAAGGTATGCGTAAGTTTCCATTTCCTATTGTTTCAACAAATATTATGGAGGGTTGTATACCATTGCATACTGCTAATATGGAACAATAGAATTGCACTCTGTTGTGCAACCTTGAATTTCTCAAGGAAGGGATCAACCATCATCCTAATGATACATTTTTGATCTGCACACAACACTTGAGGTTGGGGTGTGGATTTTTGAAGGATAGGATTAACTTTTTCCTAAACAATCCTATGAAGAACTCTATGTTCATCCTTGAGTTGGAGCATGAGGTAGTAGACACACCATTGAAGAGACTAGCAGCGTTGTCATTAAGCAGCAATGAGGAGGTTTTGGCTCTGGCATACTTGGATGTCTATGGATTCAATAGGGTCATTGGTGTGGGATCTTCTCTAGGAGATCTCCAAGGAGTTGAATTTCAACATCCCATGAAATGCAAGAGGAGAAATTTGATTTGGGAGGATGGTAGTCTTCATTGGAAGAGTACCAAAATGGAGCATGGTGGGAGGCACCCACATTTGTATGAATGGGTGTGGATGGTGAGCAAAAGGTTGGTGAGTCACCTACATATCTATGACACAGGAAATCAGGAGGCTTGGCTGCATTGGCTACTCTTGAGAGAGTTTGGCCATATTTTGACATATCCTCTTTCAAAGGGTATGTGGGTGGATGAAACTTGGTAGGAAACTTGCATTATATGACAGCAAGGAGTATGGATGCATTGCGTTGGTATGACATTCTTCATATAAATCATTATGTTTTCACCTCATGATTTGTATGATGGAGGTGTGAGGGGGAAGAAAGAACTATTTTTGATTTGGTTTCTCTTGGGAGAGCATGGGCATATTTTCTCCCATGTTGTGCATGATGTTTCAGGAGTAGGTGATGGCACTATCATGGTGCAAAGGAGGCACTCCTTAGCCTTGGAAGATCAGGAAGTACTTCCACTTTGGAAGGAATATCCCATATGTAGCAACATTATGGTAGATGGCTTTGACATTGGACATGTCAAAGAATGGAGCTATGAGATGGCAGGAGCCTTATTACAAAGGCCAACATCTTTGTCACTTGGGAGCTTGGGTTTATTGATGGAGTGTTCCCAGGATCACTTCACATATGATGCACTTGGTGGACAAGGAGGAGGTTAGAGTGATGGAGTAGTGGATGGAAACATCTATTACTATGATATTCTCTTCTTGACTTGGACTTCCAAGCATAAGAAGAAGGGTCCTCATGCAGCATATGACTCATTTCTCTTCATGAGGGCCTGTCATACCACTATGGAGGTCTTATTCATGGATCCTATCATCATCTTACTTTCATTACATGGTAAATTTTTTTTTTTGCATCTATTGGTTATCTAACACAGTATTTGCACGCTCTTACCATTTCTATTCATTGCATTGCTCCACAAGAGGGAAAGCTTCTCATTGGGCTCCATGTTCAATTTTGGGCCAAATTATATTATGGAGACAACCATATTTTGTGTGGTCTTGGGAAATCATTTTATTATTTTATGTATGCTCAATTAATATACCAAGCCATTTACGATTCACTAGTAGATGTGATGACATACACAACTGGCACTTTATCAAGAAACAACTTGCCATATTATTTTATGAAACAACAGTTAGGAAAACTGTGCTGTGACCACTTGGGAGATTGTTGGTACCTTCCAGCACTACATGAAACCTTCATTATTCCTCTCATTTTGATGCCATATGGTGGTGATTTCCTATTCATCATATATGGGATGGTTTGGGCTAGCATGATTCATAACGTTGGAGAGGAGATCCTTGGAGATCCAGTCTTCTTCTTGTCACATGAGGGCAACATTATTGCAGCCCAAGATCAAAAGCTACTCTACACTTATCATAAGTGGAGAGAGGGATAGCATGGGGTATGATATTTTTTCTACCATGATTAGTTATTCAACCCACCTACATTTCAGGAGCCAAATATGGAGGAGAATTTTCAGTAGTTACCATTTTGGAGGGTGGCTCATTTTGTATGGATGATAGCTTGGGGATGGAGGATCCACATGGGAATGATGGTTCCCAATGCATTTTAGATCCCATGCCTCAAAGGGACCTCTAGACAACACCTTATTTCCTCCTTAAGTATTTTAATTCTTCATGATGATAGCTATTTAGCTAACTTTCATGCTTGGGAGGGGCAATATGGAGATTTATTTATGAGACAACATCTTATTCCTTGGAGGAGTTTATCATATGTGGATGCTCTAGGAAGAGGAGGGGAGACTTCTCATTTCTATCCGTGTAGTTGCTTGAGGACAAGCAACATTTTGGAGGGGAGGACTGTAATATTCCCAATTAGTCCCAAGCTAATGGGAATATTCATTTTTGTTTTCTTTTTCTGCTTCATGAATAAATGTGTAAAGGAGGATCATTAAAAATCCTAAACAACAAATAAATCAATGCCACATGTGAAGAAGGCTAAATCTGGGCTATTTAAATAAGCACCCTTAGGTGTGAAAGGGGATGAATCTTTTGACTGGGTCAACCATGACCAAATCAATAGCGTTGTCTTGGAGGAGTGGCCATCAATGAGGCACAACGCAGTTTAGTTGGAGGTGGCTCATGTGAAAGGAGCTATTTCATTGAGATGGTTTAGGGTTTTGCAAGCTCTCAATTTATAAAAGGAAGAGGATGGAAGCATGAGAAGGTTGTTGATGATTATGTTATTTCTGAACATATTGTCTATTTAGAAATTTCTTATTCTCTGGCTATTTAGCAGAGAATATTGTTGTTTAGCACTGGGTGTTCCTGATCGGGTATCCCACCTCTTTCCTTGAGAGGCCTCTTGGAAGAGTTTTCATTTCTTGTCCACTATCACAATGAAGGCTAAGCTTCTTCTTCCAACTACAACATAGATCCTATTGAGGGTTTGGTTGTCTTTGTAAGCTGCAGCAAGTGGAGGATAGATCTACTTAGATCTAGGCCTTTCTAGTGCTCCTTTTCAATGGGAAATCCTTATATCCCATTGGCAAGAGAGTATTGGAAGATTAGAGCTACATTTTCAAATCTTGGCATGAGGCCAAACTTTTTCTAAAGCCTACAATGCAGTCTTGCTTCCAGGATTGTGTTATTTGTGTGGGTACTATTGCAGGGTCTTTTGGCACACGTTTTGGAGGAGTGGTTTCCATGTGTTGGGGATCTACCCTTCACATTTGAGATCCATTAGAAGGGATCATCATATTGCATATATCTGATCAGATCTGAATGTCCATTTATTTCAGAACATTTCTGTAGTTCTGTAGCATTAGATCTCAGATCTACTCCTTTTACTTCATGTTTTGTTGAAAACCCCAAGGGGGATTTGAAGAAGAGCCTATATAATGTATGGATTTGATATAGATCTAATTTTTTATACACGGATCTGATCTAGATCTGCATTTTAATATACAACAGTTGCAGCTAGTAAAATAATGTTGTCAAGCTCTTTTTAGTCTTAATACATGGTTGTAGCACCTCTTTTTTAGGATTTTCTTCCATAAAAGTCTTCTATTTCCTGTTGTACATCTCATGGGCTTTCTTATGCATATATTTTGCTGATGTAAATGTGAATAAAGATCCTCCATATTGGCCTTCTTCTCTTACTTAGATGATCTGCATTATTTCTCTGCATAACTATTCATAAATTGTTGCGGCCCCTATTTTGGGATATTACACAATAAGCTCAGAAAGCTCAATAAGCTCACTATTAAAGATAAATTTACCGTTCCTGTGTATTGATGAATTACATGGAGCAAATTATTTCACCAAGTTGGATCTCCATTTATGATATCATCAAATTAGAATGAAGACTAAAGATATTCCAAAAACAACATTCTGTAACTCATGAGGGTCATTATGAATTTTTGGTCATGCCTTTTGGCCTTACCAATTCACCTTCTACATTTCAAAGTTTGATGATTCATTTTCAAACCATTCCTTAGAAAATTTTTGTTAGTATTTTTTGATGACATACTAATCTACAACAAGTCTTGGAGGGATCATGTTCAACATGTTGACATGGTGCTCAGACTATTGGAGGAGAAATAATTATATGCAAAAACCTCCAAATGTTTCTTTGGATTACAAAAGGTGGAATATTTGGCTCATATTGTATATCAAGAGGGTATTAAGGTAGAAACTAACAAAATTAAAGCCATTAAGGAATGGAAAGTCCCCACAACCATAAATAATTTGTGAGTATTTCTTAGGTTAACAAGGTATTATCGCAAGCTTGTTAGAAATTATGAGAGAATAGCAGCACCTCTAACAACATTATTGAAGAAAAATGAATTTTCATGGACTCCTAAAGCAACTAAGGCCTTTTAACATCTTAAAGAGGCAATGTTCCAAGCACCAATATTAGCTACACCAGAATTCACAAAAACCTTTATTGTGGAACGTGATATCTAAGGAAAGGGAATTGGTGTTGTTTTAATGTAAGAAGGAAGACACATTTCTTTTGAAAGTTGTCTAATCAAAGGAAAGTATTTAAAGAAAGATATTTATGAGAAGGAAATGTTGGCAATATTGCATGCACTAAAGAAATAGTGACCTTACCTAATGGGAAGACACTTCAAGGTAAAAAATGATCATGATAGTCTTAAATACTTTTTGGAACAAAGACTATCTTCAGAAGAACAGAAAAAATGGGTCACAAAGATGTTGTGTTATGACTTTGAAATCATATACAAAAAATGGAAGCTAAATGTTGTTGCAGATGCATTCTCAAGGAAGGATGAGGATGTTGAACCATCTCTTTCTGTCATTTCTATTATCCAACCAGATTGGATAACTGAAGAAAGGGAGGAATGGAAGAATGACGAAGAACTATGGACACTCATTCAAAATTTTCACCAAAATCCTAGTACATATGATACATTTAGTTGGGAAAATGATTCCTTATGGTACAAATATCACTTATATATTTGTAATAATTCCGAACTAAAACACAATATTCTTTTGGAATTGCACACCTCTCCCTTAGGAGGACACTCAGGATTTTTAAAAACTTACCACAAGGTGAAGAAATATTTTTTTTGGGATGGCCTTAAATATGATATTCAAAAGTTTGTGGCAGAATTTTTTGCTTGCCAATAAAATAATGCTGAGACAATTAAGACCCTAGGTCTGCTAAAACCTTTATCCATTCCACGTCATCATTGGGAGGAGGTTTCAATGGATTTTATCAAGGTTTACCTAATTCCGAAGGAAAGAGTGTTATCATGGTGGTATTTGATAGACTTACCAAGTATGCACGATTTTGTGCATTATCTCATACATTTAAAGCAAGTGTAGTTGATACTGCATTTATGGAAACAATTGAAAAGATACATGGAAAACCAAACATTATTATAAGCGATAGATTTCCCATTTTCATTGGAAATTTTTGGACGAAATTATTTTCTTTTTTCAGTTACTCAACTATATCATAGCTCATATTATCATCCTCAATCCGATGGGAAAACGGAGATAGTGAAAAAATGTTTGGAAGAATATATTCGTTGCTTTTTATCTGATAAACAAGCACAATGGGTCAAGTGGTTACCTCTGGCTGAATGGTGGTGTAACACTTCCTTCCACACTGCAGCAAAAATGGCCCCATTTATGGCACTTTATGGATAACATCCACTGTCCATCACATCATATTTAAGATAAAATTCAAGATTCAAGCAGTGGAAGATTACATCAACCATCAAAAATAAGTTCTCCAACTCCTAAAGGATAACCTAAATTTGGCATAAAAACGAATGAAACAACAAGAAGATCAACATTGCAGTGAGAGAAGTTTTTATGTAGGCAACTGGGTATTTTTTATGAATACAACCATACAAAAAAATGTCCCTCAAGCAAGCTAAGAAGGATAATGAATTATCGCCAAGGTACTATGGTCCTTACAAGTTGTTGAAAATATTGGTACTATGGCATACAAATTGGAGCTTCCTACATCTTCCCGAGTGCACCTAGTTTTCCATGTTCATGCTTAAAGAAGTTTATAGGTGAAAAACTTTGAGTTCAAATAATATTTTCATAACTTGATGAGGAAGGAAAATTTATAATGGAACCTAAAGAAATCACAGAAACAAGAACTCGACAACTACGAAATCAATTAATTTTAGAGCATCTCATCAAGTGGAAGAACTTACCCAATGAAGATTCCACATGGGAGGATGGGAATTTTATACAGAAGCATCCAGAACTACTCAAGCATTGAGGACACCACTTTTTTGAAGGAGAGGGGCATGTTAGGTCCCTATATTACTAGTATAGCCCCTTATTGTTGTTAGTGTATCCCCCTTATTTTTATTGTTGTACCGTTGTAGTCCCCATATTGTTATTAATGTGCCCCATAAAATCCCACTATTTTTATTGTTGTGACCTTACATTATTATTTTTAGGTTGGCTAGGATTATACTGTAACCCCATGGACTCCTATATATATAAAGGAGGTTTTTTCATTTGTATTACCAATAATTGTTCATTTATGTAATGTAAAGGAGGTTACCCCCTCGAAGAGGCTGATTTCTAAGTCATTGATCTATATTTTCTTCTATTTTGTGAGATGGTTTCATAAAAGGTCCCCCATAGTGTCTTCAAGTGTGGATACTTTAAAAAGTATCACTTCTCTCATTTCCTCCAAGTAGACTTGTGCGAAAACTGAATTATGTGCTGATGTGTGGAGATGTTATATCTCTTTCTATAAAGCCTGTAGATTTTGTACAAACTTCTTATTTTTAGTCGTCAAATATTGAGTGTTTGATCTTGTTGCATCTTTGAAGGCTAAGTTGGATTCAAAAATAGCATTTGGATTCCTACTGGTGACCACCACTATCACCCTCTCTCTATAAAATGAAGGTGATGGATGATCATATGGAAAATGCTTTCTCCGTGCTTGTACAATCCTCTTATGGATTTCATCATATGATAGATTTTACACATCCATTACTGAATCATCATCAACAAGCATTATGTCCCATTCCTTGCTCGAGACTAACTCTGTGACTGGAGGTGGTGGAGTCCAAACGGTGACTCGTGGTGTGCTTGGCATCAATTCAACATCTTCATATTTTTACTCCAATTCCAAAACCATGTCCACGACTTTGATAAAATATCAATCTATTGAGAAATCTCCCATTCCTGCATCTGTTCACTCTCTCTCTCTACTATTGGTTGGTCCTGTTCCTACTCTTAAAATTGTATCGGTGCCACTTCTTCTACTATTACACCTTGTCTTCCTTCTTATTTTTACTTCTGCTTCTCCTCTTGTTCTTTTCTCCTTTGCTCTTATTCTTACCTTAGTTCCTATTATTTTTTTTGTGCTCTCATCTCTACTTTTATTTCTTTATATGCTCTTCACTCTAATGCCTCTACCTCCTCTTTTCTTATAATTCCAAAGTTATTTTTTTGAGAAGTGGATCTTATTTTATATTCTAGCTTGGTTCTTCCTATGATTTTTCAACAACCTTTCTCTTTCTCTTGTATTTCATCCCCATGTTGCCTTATGTTGTTGTTTCTTTTGGAATTGTTGCTTTCTGTGGAGTAGTCTATGAAGCCCCAACTATATTGATCGACTGGGGGTTTTTGGAGGAGTTATATAAATTCCTCCAGGATTCCTCCTCTGACCACTGAAATGCCATGTTGACCCAGTTGTAGTATATTCTCGCGTAGTGGTCCTTGCAAATTCCCCTCAGATCATACGGATTGAAGTCTTTTATAATGAACTCAAACTTTATTACAAATTTTTCTTTAGTATCTGTAACTTTTAGATTCTTAATCTCATACAATTCGATATCCAAAGGAAGATTGGGCCATGGTGATTTATTCTTTTGTGCGGTGTTGTTGCAAACCATGTCGCGAGATGATATGACAATTCTTGCATGACAAGCTTGTGAGTGGCATACCTTGTCAAAATATGTGGTGGCTTCTGTCCACCAAACACTCAAACAAGTGTTCTATCCGAGAAGACAAACCAAATTGTGGTCTTTGATATTGTCTCCATTTCTCCACATGACATGTAGGGTGGGTCCTGCTTAAAGATAAACTTGTACGGTGGAATGATGAAGTGATCACTTTGTTGTTCCATAACTCCCCTATGGCTGAAATCCAAAAGAAATTTACAATAGATATTCATCAAATTTTCTCATGGATTCCATCTCCAGTTCATGCCAGGAAATTGATTCTGTGCACAGATTGCATCCAGTAACTACGCATACATATAAAACCTTACTTTTCTCCCTTGGGGGGATCTTGAGCTTGTGCTACATGGGCTCTCAACTGATGATCCAACCAATAGTTGAACAAATTCCCCTCATTCACCCCCTAGTTTAATAAGATTTCCCAACCTTTAGGAAAGGTCTTTGTGCTCTACTAACTGTATATTTTGCATGTTAATATGACCAAGAATTGATAGGCCTTCCTAAGTTACTTTTTCTTGTATAAATGGATTGTTGAATTTCTAAACTTGGATGGATCCTTCAGCAAGCCTTTTTCAATATCCTTTTTTCTCACATAGTTGTGGGTGCCATAAAATAATGATTCCATGAGCTTTGCTGGCTCATGAAGATGATACATACAATGATAATCCTCTGCTAGAAAGGTTGCAATATTCTATCTGCTGGCACTTCTCAATGTCATATTTTTCCCATCAATATGTGAAACAATCCAAATGATGATATATTCACATGCGAAGGTTGGATATTTGCATGAAAAATTGTATAATATCGACCACTGGATATTGAGATATGCTTGTAAATATTCAAGATGTGCTTCAAAGTCCTTTGAAAGAGCATCATTAACCAATTGACATGTAAGTGTTGATTCCTTTTCTATAGACAACTGAGTTTCTACATATACTTTAAAGTTAACTGGAACTCGCTGAAATTCTTCCCCAGTACTACTTTCAGTGGTATATTTTGAAGAAAATCTCTTTCGTTCCATGGTAACAATGACTAGTAGAGAGGAGTGCTCAATAATTGTGGTACCTGTGGGATATAAAAGGCACTCACGGCAAGAAAACGTTAGTACTTTTCAAATCTACTTTCAAGGCATGCTCAAGCAACAAAACGATAATCTAGAGAGAAGGATTGCACAATTTTCAACAACAAGAGGGACTGGTTGCATGTGGGAACTACGCACTATGCAATCTCAATAGCTAGGGACAAAACTTGTAGTTTGAGACTACGCAATGTGCAGTTCAACCTAGGCAGTGGACTAGAACATACTATGCATTATGCAGTATCAGTGAACAGGGATGCAGGCTAAGCCCTGGAACTATGCAATGTGCAGTTGGGCCAGCTTGTACTATGCAATATGTAGTTCCATAGGCCAAGCTCTCATCTTGAGCCTTAGGATTGTGTAGTTCCCTACTTGGAAAAGTGAAAATTGACCAATGAAAGTGCAGATCTACCCAAGGGAGGTGTGAAAAAAAAGTAGATATAAGTGATTTTGAGATCTTGAGTGTAGATATGACTACATATGATAGCATCAATGTATAAAAAGTTCGTAAACTAAATAAACTAGAAGAAAACCAAATCATTGAGGAGAGTATCCTCAATGGCGACCATCGGTGAGAAAACAAAGAAATAGATGTGCCACTTGAGAAAGGAAAAAAATAACTTCAAACAACACTTATATAATCTAAAAAATGTTAAAACACTAGCATGCATGAACATAAATAAGCAAAACAACACTCACACAAGAAAAACGAAAAAAAAGAGAGACAGAAAAAGTGGCAAAAGGCATTAAATGTGAAACTCACCTAGAAAAGCGATGACGATTGCACCGAAGGTTCATTTATCTCCTTAGGAATGATAGAGCTCCAAGATTGAGTGTGAAAATGATCTCTAGAGGAATCCTTTAAATATATTCTAAAATATTAGGGTCTATGATGTGCATGCCTTAAATCAAGGAAAAAGTAACACATGGCAAAAGTTTCTAAAAATATCAAGTGTGCCTCCTTCGAGATACTAAAAATAGATCCTTATTTTTTAGGGATGCTTTTTATCTTTTCCAAAAAAAAATTCCATGCACATTTTCGGGAAATATTGCACAATTCTAGGGAACCTAGCCAATTTCTGGCTCAGTGCACTGCCCAGTTTCTGATCTCAGTGCACTATGTAGTTTATGAGCTCAGTGAGGGATTGCATAGTTTTTGGGATCAATGTTGGGATGCCTTCCATGCCTACGTATTTTCTGAGCTCAAGGATGACTTCCAATCTGAACTGCTCAATTCCAATCATCAAGGTTTCTTTCCCTCAATGATTTCACAGTTTCTTGAGGTAAGCTAAGAACTCTTGTGAAACCAAGCCAAGAGGTTAGCTTGTGACTTAGAAAAATCGGCTAAGTGTAAAAAATAAGTGAACACAAGAACAAATGAAAAGCACAAGTCTCTTTCACAACATGAATACTTGATAGTAGTGCAATATAAGCTCATATGAGTAGAAATTTGGGCTCCAAAATCTAAGCATAGGCAAAAATTTGAAGGGTGTTTGTAGATGCTACAACAGGTTAACAAATTTGAAATCTAAGACTACGTACTTAATTTCATATACAAAAAATTATTATCATCTAATCATGATTAACATATAACCTAGTTAGCTCAAAAACCCTAGAGGCCAAGGGTTAGGGTTTTAGGGTTATATAGATATGGTTTCACATGTATTATTTACAATCCTAGATAGACAACTATAAACCCTAGAATCAAATAATCAACTCAAAATCTAATGTTAGACTTTTAATAAAAAAACTTATACATACCTCATGAATTTTCAGCTTTATCCTTTATGATAATGGAGATTGTTATAAGGCCTACTCATGATCAGAAAAAACTTCCTTTAAGGATTATTGTGAATTTCATTAATGTCATACCAAATTTTCTAATTGTAGACATCCTTCTTGTTTGGATTTTTGGTGTACTGGTCTCAAGATATTGACTTCTTTCACCAAGGATTCTTTTGATGCTACTACTCTTAAATGTTTTAGTAGATATTGTTACCTATTGAGATAATTTATTCGAGAGCGATACTTGTACATTTTTCTTCTTTCAGTGTAGGTCGGCTCACTGACTTGTATAAGCTTTAACTATGTGTGTGTATATATATATATATGCCAATATTGACATTGTAACTATGCGTAGGACTTACACTATACAGATTCTTGTATTCTAAGGTGACTATAGCTTGATGATATGTTTAATGAGCCTTAGATCTTAGTCTCCTTTATGTACAAAAATAAGGTGGGGAATATCAATTCCTATTATTGAGGCCTTTTAATAAACTTATGCTCAAAAGGTAATTTTTCTCCACAGCGACTGATGTCACTTCTTCTACTCTTCCAAATAGGACTGTGGGATGGATCCTAAACATGCTCATTACATTGTCTTCTTTGATAATATGGTATATATAACTTATAACTTTATGAAGAATCTGTCTTTGCCTTCCATGATACTTATGCTCATAATTTTCATCCCTTTGGTGTCTTCTTAAATTTTAATTTCATGTTTTAGAACTTCCATGAATTCAAGGTTCCTATATCATTGTAGAGGTATTCATTTTATCAAGATGAATGTAATGTTGGAACAGGGTCCCCTAAAAGTTGCGAATTTTGTACAATTTTGTATATTTTTGTTCTTAATTAGTCTAACGCAGGGGTTTTAGGGTGGGTCAAAGCCCTGAATGCATTGTAATGGGTCAAGGGTAGACCAAGAGTCTGCAAACAATGGTTTGCGGGCCATTAGGAGCATAGGCTAAGTCTATATAAATAGATGAACATTTTGAGTCTTAATGTAGGAAAGAATTAAGTTGGATGCTAAGTGTGAATTGTGAGATCTGTTGTTGGGTCATTTGGGTAAGGACTCCTAGTGGATGTGTGCACAAAGATCCTCAGTCCTGCTGTGTGCAGACCATATTAGCTGTGTGCGCAGGTTGTGCTAGATTATATTGGGTTTTGGATGCTAATATATGGGGATATGGTTAAAGTATTTCTGTGTTATCTGATCTGATGTATTACTATTGATGCAAACTATTGAGATCTATTACAAATACTGTTGGTTATCTGTTTACGCTGTGAATCTATATGTGCTATGGTATAACTATAATCTATTGATGATGTGTTATGATAATGTGTGATGATAATTTCTGATATGCGCTGTTAGCCACCTATTAAAATTTTTCATATCAAATGGTGGCTAAATCATTTTTAAAAAAAAACCTTCAAGAAATTTTTTTTATGCCAAATTGTTTAGTTCTTGAATTCTTATGAAGATATCTTATCCTTTGATTAATCTTCATTGTTGTTTCCCTCATGAATTCTGAAATTTTTTTGTTTTCCCGAAGAAAAGACTGCTAAAAACCTATTTTCCCCTTTCAATTTTACCACTCCTTTCACTCATTATTAACCTTCATTTTTATCCCCTTTCTCCTCATGAAATTCCTCTATCTTTCATCATTTTCCTTCCTTCCCTTCATTAAAACCATAAGATAAGGTTTAAAACTCCTTTTTGACCTTATCGGAAGCTTTCAAAATCCTTTGAAATCCTTGAAAAATCTTAAAAATGAGCCTTTTTGTGCTAAGGCCTTAAGCCCTTTTGGCCCTAGCCCCCAGCCCCTTTCTTTCTGCATAGAACTATGTTAAGACCAAGCGCTGAGGCCTAATCGTGCAATCGCAATCGGGTGTTCCCCTCTTATATTGTTAGCTATTGCTTTTAAAAATTTCCGATTGCGATGAAAGCCTTTTGTATATAAAAAGCCTTCCCCGATACAAAATTTCCTTTGTATTTCATTAAAAATCCACTTTTCCTGTGTTTTTATAAAATCCCAACGGTTCATTGGTTGGGCGAATACCAACCATTGATCTAAACTAATCAACAATCTTCCGGATCTCACATCGGAGTTTTTCATTGGATGCGTTTAAATAGTTTATTGCCCACTTCCGATTGGCGACCTTGTGATGGTTTCCCAACCGTCGATCTGTTCCACCATACCCAGATCTAACAGTCAACATCACTCCATTCCAAAGCCCATCCCTCCGCATTTTGACCTCCGCAGTTAAATCTCCACTGTCGATTTGGTCCTAAGATCGATGGCTCCAATATAATTGCATCGCGAAAACCATTGCGCTTTTTCTCTCTCCTCTTCCGATTGTGATCATTTCAATTCAATCCAGACCATCGAATCCACAAGAACTGACGGTCCAAATTAATCGCCCTCCACCACAACCTTCGAAATTTGAACCCACAGACTCATTCTCGACCATGGATCTCTCTAAGATCGACGGCTCCAATATAGTTGCATTGCAAATTTTCTTTTCAACTTTCCTCTCTCCCCCGCCGATTAGCGATCCCATGATTGGATCTGGGCCATTCATTTCACTCATCCAATGGTCCATATTAAAACCTGACATCCTTTTTTATTTCATAAACCCTGCTATGTAAAGTCTCTAGGTGAATATCCGCCGTTGATCTCTACATATCAACAGTTCACAATCACCCATTCTCCGCCCAACCCTTGCCTCATATTCCATTTCATTAGCCCCAAAATTAAATCTACGTCGTTAAATCTGTTTGATCCAACGGTCCATATTTAACCCCGTAGGCTCAAATCCCCCTCCTATCGATCAATCTGAGCCATTCATTCCCTGATCCGACGGTCCAGATTAAAACTGCCTAGACCCTACCCCACCTCCTTCCACCCGTGCATATTGTCTTATCGCGCTCCAATATCCACCGTTGGATCTACCCACCCTTCATCCAATGGCCAGGGACCCATATCGTGTGATTTTTCATCCGAAGGTTAATGTTTTAAATTTACGCGATATGGGTGGTTTTAAAAATCCATGTGCCAAGCGCTTACGCATATCGCGTTCAAAAATGCAATACCGCCTTTCCCCCTTCTCATCACGTGAAACCACTTTCCCCATTTACATTACATTTTATTATGTTTATTCTTCGTCGTTGATCTCCGAGATCTAATGGTCTCAGTTCAATCTCGCATTTTAGTTCATCACCCTCCACCCATCCTCCAAAGGACTTCATAAGTAAATCTCCGCCGTTGATCTCTTTGGCTGATCTAATCCAATGGCCCAGAATCTTTCCGAAACCCCAATTTCATTTAACTCTATTTACCTTTCCGCTAAAGGTTTTCGACCATTTTCCTTTGCATTTTCTTCCATTTCACTATAAATTTGCCTCCTTTTCATCATATATCCCCGATCGATCTCAACCCTTGATCTTTGTAGATCAACAACCCATACTTAATCCAACCACCGTTTACTCAACTACCTCCCCATCTGACCCCAGCGAGAAATCCTCACCGTTGGATGCTTTCATCCAATGGTCATGATCCAACCTAAAACTCTGAAGTAATTTTAGCCTTACCCCGCAGGATTTTCTTAATTTTTCTTTGTTTGTGCAGGTTTTAATGGTTTTTCAATTGTTTTAAAATGAAAATTGAAGGCTGGGGATGACGATCCCTCACGCAATTATTTATCAAGAAGATCACTCTGTAGGGTTTTACATCGTGATTCACCGGTGCCTCATGAACACTGGCAACATTACAGAACCCTCTGTGAACACCTGTGCAACAACAAAACACAACTGAAAATTATCAAGCAAAGAGTATCAGTATCCAGGGATAAAATAATAGAAGATGCGAAGAATTGAAGATTGTTAACACAGTTTTGAGGGATTACGGCCTAAAATAGACTATCTAAAGCCTAATCCGCTCAATTGAAGACAATATGAAGAATAGAAGACAAGGATTAAGCCTAATTTGGCATGAAACACAGAATTAAAGAAAATTAACAGTGTTTTAGGGAATAACAAAGATATTTATCAATCTAAAAAGCCTCCACCGCCACATCATAGGCTAATTGAATCCTCACCTGTAGTCAAAAGACACCTTCAGCCTCAAAGCAATCAAAGACGACCTAGTTATTACCAGAACATAAGATATTAGCATAAAGACAGCTGAATAGTTATTTCGTATTAAAGAAACTAATTTAAAACTATCAGAGAAGTTATTACAAAGATAAGAAATAACCTTAAAGTCAAAATATTTTAATCTACTAAGCCTTGAAAGCAGAACATAGCTATGAAACAGAGATATAGATTGAGTGTATTCCTGCCTTATGCCTTGCATGGTTTCAAGGCAGATAATTGCCTTAATTGTAGAATTTATGATACTTGAACCCTAGAAATATTTCCACCTCCTCATTTTCCTATAAAATCTTCTTGAGGAGCACATTGTAAAGGGTTGGTTGCAGAACTTTGATATATACTTGTGCTTGAAAATTTCTACATGTAAATAGTGTTCAGAGGCTTTGAAGCTCTGTTTGCGATCAAATAAGTTAGGCTGAGAAGAAAAGATGATTGTTGAACTGAAACATTGGACTTGAAGTGTGTAACTCGATTGACATCAATATACAAGCCGATTCTTGAGATCCTAGTCTATATCATTGGTGAAGTAATTCTTACTTTGTTATTGTCTTCCTTTCATGTATTCCATTTTGTTCACTTATTCTCTGATAAAGAACAACAAATATAGAGCTAGGATTTACTGTCAAAAGTACCCTACTCTCACTAATAAGCTTTATCTCAATGTTTTCCTCCAAATTGCGTGTTTAAGAAAGTATTAAGTTAAGTGTAAACATTATCAAGGAATGTTGGTCTATCCCTGTCTTGATGTGAAAAGATTGAAAATAAGTTCTTGAATGTTATTTTCATTATATGCTGAGTAGAGTTAGACTAGAAAAGTTTATGTTTTGCACTATCTTCTAGGTTCTTTCTCCAAAGGTAGTTTTGAAAGTTTCCATAAGAGTATGCTGAAAGCAGGCTAGATTTAAAATTATCTTACTTGATCTTAGGCTACACTTTGTTTTCTTATTTGTTTTCATCCCTTATAAAAATAATTATGTGAATTACTGGATTGTGTGTCTGATAAGTTATCTTTAATACAAGCTTGCCCAAAGAAGTCTATGGTTAGCCCTGTCCTTTGGTTGGTTTTAAACAGTTACTTAAAAGGATTTTCTTGTTTGGAAAGACTGATAAATCCTAGTTGAAATTATTGTCTTTTTCCACCCCTTCAACACTTTTATTGTTCCATTCCATTCATTTAATCTAAAATATCTTGTGATATAGATGACTTTCCCCTTGGACCACTCTTGAAATTGTTGCACAATTAAAACCTTTTATGAATCCTTAGCCTAATGGACTAAAAACCAACGTCATATATATCCTATCAGCCAAATCTTGTTTTTATTTCTTATACCTTCACCCCATTGAAACTCTTTCATTTTAGGACTTTCCACTCAACTAAAAATCATGCTCAACCATCCAAAACCAAACAAAAACCCTTGCTCTTAATAACTATCCTAACATCACACCTAAAAGCCTTAAAGATAAATCAATCTTTGCCCTTATAGAGAGGTCCCTCTCTGGATTCAGGAGGGCTAGATCCTGGAATCCCAAAGTGGTTCCAATGTCCTCGTTGCAGTTTTGGTCTCACCAATCTTCTGAAATTACAGGGAGCTAACATTTCTGGCGACTTCGCTAGGGACTAATTCAAATTTCATCTTATACACCTTTAAGACCTCAAAAAACCCCTTGAGTACAAGTAGCTCTGTTCAAGCAATACCACGACAAATGGTATTCATGATAAAAATTATCTGAATTAGTGACAAACTAAGGAACCCTTAGGATTCTCATGAGATCTTATCAAACCTTGAAGGAATCAACTAGCTTAGCAATAAGAGTAAAATTTCTTTGTCTCATCACCGTAGTTAAGTGTTGAAACACATTTAGGATACTCTTATTACCCATAGGACTGAAAAAACTCAGAAAACCCAAAAATATTTCAATATTGGTATTCAAATAAACATGGTGGTGGACCATAAAACATTTTACCTCCAAAAGAGCTAAAAATTTCCACCTGGTGACTCCAAAATCCTAAACATACCTTAAGACTCCACTGGGAAAACCCATTATCATCATAACATCATATAAACTCAGTTAGAGTACCTTAGGATTAAATTTTTCTTGTTTAAAAGATCATTTATCCTCTTAAAGATTGTCATATCTGGTTAAACGTTTCTTGTTTAGTTGGGTCTGAAAAACATAGTATAGTGGCTCCTAGAAATATTCATACTAGAGCCTACCCTGACCCTAACCCCCCTGATATAGTTTACAACACTAAAAGAATCCTTAGGAAGTCTCCTGAGGTTAAATCTTCAATTGTTTTCAGATCACCCCATAGAGCTAGTTCTATTCCTGAAAACCTTACAGCTCTACAAGAATCACAAGTTGACATAAGAAATCCATTTAGAACTAGGTCACTTGATGATATAGATCAGCTAGATTCAGAGTCTTCACTTTCATCCCCAGATAGAAGTGAACATCTCGGTAGTAGAGAAACTACACCACCAGATTTACATTTCCTTCACAATTTTGGTTTCTCTCATCCAAGATCAGCTCAACAATCTATTGTTGGTCCATCCACTTTTGGTACCCATACACCCATTGTCCAAAACACTCCACTTCGGCCCACTTTCCCTCTTGTTAATCCACCTCTTGCAAATCCACCTCCACCTCCTATCATGGCAACATGGTATGTCCCTTTGATACTTCCTTTACCCTTAGTCAATCTTCCACAGCACTATCAGTCCAAGATACCATTGTATGATGCCAGTGGTGCCACTACTACTTCACAACATGTGGATAAGATGAATGACTACTTCGACATAAATGAAATTGACGATAAAACTGTCAAACTTAGACTATTTGCTCAGAGTTTAGGGGGAGAAGAAAGAAAATGGTTCAAAGGCTTAACCACTAACAATATCAATGATATTCAAGCCCTTCATCAATTATTCCTAAAAAAGTGGGAAGTCAAGAAAAACACACTTCAGATACTCTCTGATTATAACAGCCTTAAAAGAAACACTGGGAGAGTGTTCAAGCTTACTGCACTAGATTTAGTAGTCTTTATAATGCTTTACCCCCAGAATTGAAAACTACACAAGGCTTAACCTTAAACAAGTTCCCGGAGGGATTTGATCCTGAAATGGCTTATCAACTTAGAGAAAGACACCCTCTGAATCTAGAGGATATGCAAAAAGGAGCCTTAGTTGTGGAAGTTAATCTAATGGAGAAAAGAGCTAGAATGAGAAATGAGAAGAAATTATCCTTTAAGGAAGAGTCTGCACCTTCCACATATAGCTCTAAGATCAAAAGAATGATGGAGGAGATGATGAAAAATATGAGCATCCTTGAGAGAGCACAAGCCATTCAAAACCAATCCGCTCCTTAAAACAGAAATCAAAACCAAAATCAGAATTTTAGGAGAAGCCAACCTCGAAATACACCAAGGGAGGATGATCAACAGATTACCCCTCCTTTCCATCAAAACTATGTAAGTGAGGTGGAAGAAACAATAGACCAAATATAGGAAGGTGACATAAATATGTTGGGAATAGAAAATGATGATTTTAATGTTCATTATAATAGAAAACAAGGTCTATACACTCCTTATGATGATAAAAGAGCAGAAGATGAATATTACTATCAAGAACTGGAAAATGTCATCATAGAGACTCCAAAAGAATATGACCTTAGGAGTAAAAAGAATCAGGAAATTCCCACAACCAAAACCTCTGATAAATCTGCAAAGAACAGCCCTGTAAATAAACCCAAAATTGCAAAATAGAAAGACAAAACAGTGGCTGTAAATTTTGATAAAAACAGAGAGAAAAGCACTCAAATCCATGAAAAACAGAGTGCAGATCTTAGCAGCGTTAGCACCTTAGTTAGTGCTCCAGTTAAAAAAAATTTGACCAATGTAAATAGAGAAAATCAGCAAGTTGATTTTGCTGAGAAAATGGTGGTTAATAAGGCTGAAACAAGCATTGTAAAAAATCAGCTGCCTTTTAGTTTGGAGTAGGAAATTGCCAAGATTAAAATATATGTTCCCCTTACCAAATTAGCCACCCAAAATGTATATAGATCCGAAATTTTGAAGGCTTTTAACATAGAAGAGAATAATGACACTATCAATCTTAATTATGACCAACCAGAGCTCATATTTGGTCCTAAGATTGAGGGTAGATATCAAGAAGGACCAGTTCCTCCTTTTTATGTTAGTTTACAAATTCATGACAAAATTTTACATAATGCTATGCATGATTCAGGGGCCTCTCATAACTTAATCCCGAAAGCTATAATGGAGAGCCTAGGCCTTGAAATCACTAGGCCATACAAATATCTTTACTCCTTTGACTCAAGCAGAGTGAAATGTTTAGGTTTAATCAAAGACCTATGTGTAAACTTAGCACAAATTCCAGCCAAGTGTTTAGTAATGGATATTGTAGTGGCTGATGTACCCCCCAAGTATGGTATGTTGTTATCAATATCGTGGGGAGCTAAGTTACAAGGAACAATGCAGATGGACATGACATATGCAACCATCCATGTTTTCAATCAGACTAGAAGACTCTATAGGGAGTCTCATATGCAATACATGGTTACCAGCCAAGAGAGACCACAAAACTTTCCCCTTTATTCTGTACATATAGGCCTTGATTCATTCATCCTTTTCAATGATGAAACCCTCACTGATAAAGAAATCTTAACTGAATTAGTGGCAGATATAGAAAAAGAGGAAAACAAGACGGAACCTTCAAAACAATTTGCTAAATCCAAAAATCATAGCAAACAAATCACAAGTCTAAAGCTGCAAATCAGTCATCCATTGCTTTTCAACCATGAGAGTCAAGAGAAGAGTCCTTCACACAATCTAAAACATGAGGACATAAAAAAAATTCAACATAGTGCTGATCTACAAGAACAATCCAAAATCACACTAGATGAAGAGGATAGTAGTCAAACTAGTGAATCTGAAACTAGTCCTCTTTGGAGTATGAACTTTGATGGGTCTGCACCAAGAACAACATAGGTGCAGGCATTTGGTTACATAACACTGAAAATAATCACACTGAAGGTCATTCCTACAGATTAAATTTTCAATGTTCAAAGAACATAGCTGAGTATGAATCCCTCCTTTTAGGCTTACACTTGTTGAAGAAATTAGGAGCCAAAAGGATAAAAGTTCATGGGGATTCAGAGTTAATTGTTGGGCAAGTGAATGGGGAATATAGTGCCAAACACCCCAGACTTAGAGCCTATAGGAACGATGTCATGGATTTATTGAAAACTTTTTAATAATCCCAACTCATTTTTGTCCCAAGAGAAAAGAATATCCTTGCCCACAGTTTAGCTTTTGCTGCTAGAACATGCTTAACACCATTTCAAACCGAAAAATGCACAACTCAAATTAAATTCAGACTCGTTGTTCCTGATAACGAGAAATATTGGCAAGTGTTTGATGGAGACACACAAATAGAAGACTTCTTACAGTCTAGAAATTAATTTGAACTACCAAGTTTAGATTCAGATTATGAAACAGACTGCTCTAACGAAGAACATCTACTTGATGAAGAAGAAAACTCTCTAGAGATGGCTGATGTAAATCTGTTTTCTAACAAACTTGAAAACATAACAAAAATTAGTTCAGAGTTAGAAAAAGAAGACTTAGAAACTCTATAATCTAATAGTCAAAGTTTGCCAAAAGGTCTGGTCCCTTTAGAAGATTTGTTTGATTTCAATGATGTGGCCAAGAAACCAAAGTTAGAGCCTGTTGAATCTGAAGTTGAAGAGTGTAATATAGGCAGTGAACTAGAACCGAAGATGATCAAACTGTCTAAAACTTTACTAGCTCACATCAAACTCAAATACATAGAGCTGTTTAAATAATTTTCTGATGTTTTTGCGTGGAGTTATGAGGATCTGAAATCCTATGACACTGAAATAATTCAGCACGAGATACCTCTCAAGGAAAACCAAAAACCATTTAAAAAAAATTTGCGCAGAATAAACCTTTTTCAGTTACCTTTGGTTGAGAAGGAAATCAAGAAAATGTACGAAGTTGGTATTATTGTCCCTATTAGATATTCAGAGTGGGTGTATAATTTAGTGTCAGTTAGGAAGAAAACAGGAGAAATAAGGCTTTGTATAGACTTTAGGAACTTAAATAAAGCCTCATTAAAGGACAACTACCCTTTACCCAAGATGGACCATATTTTACAAAAGGTAGTTGGGTCTGAAAGAATTTATTTTCTTGATGGCTTCTCAGGGTACAATCAGATTTTATTACATCCTGATGATCAATTAAAAATAGCTTCTACTACACTGTGGGGCACTTTCATGTATGTGAAAATTCCCTTTGGTTTAATGAATGTTGGTGCTACATTCCAGAGAGCCATGGATATTGCATTCTCGAAAGAACTAGGCTACTTCATCATTATTTATCTTGATGATATCACTGTGTTCTCCAAAACGGATGAAGAACACCTAGATCACTTAAAAATAGTCTTCCAGAAGTGCAGAAAGTATGGGTTATCCTTAAATCCCAAGAAAGCCATGTTTGGTCTCCAAGAATGTAAACTACTTGGACACATCATTTCAAAATAAGGGATAAATATAGACCCAAAGAGGATTGATGGTATTTTGCAAATCAATCATCCAAGAAACATCAAGGAGCTACAATATTTCATTGGAAAGATTAATTTCTTGAGAAGGTTCATACCCAAATTAGCTGAGCTCCTTAGAAACATAACAAACATGCTCAAAAAGGGAGAATGGGTTAAGTGGACCTTAGAAGCAAAGAAGTCATTCGAACTAGTCAAACAAGCATTAACCAACACACCAGTTCTTATATTTCCTGATTTTTCAAAAGATTTTTTCATTTTTTCCTTTGCATCAGAACATACAGTGGCTGCTTTCCTATTGCAGAAAAATTCAAAGGGACAAGAGCAGCCAATTGCATTATTTAGTAAGGCCTTGAGAGATGCACCTCTGAAGTACAATATTATGGAAAAACAAGCCTTCGCCTTAGTCAAAACCTTGAAATACTTCATAGTTTATATTTTACACTCCCATGTAATTGCATTTGTGCCTAACTCAGTTGTAAAAGACATTCTAACACAGGACCCAGATGGTAAGAGAGGTAAGTGGATAGCTGTGATACTTGAATATGATTTAGAAATCAAGCCCACTAAACTCATTAAAGGCCAAGGTCTAGCTAGATTAATGGCCGAATCTAATTTTGAAGCTCTTGATATAAACATGATAAATTATTTAGATGAACAAGAGGAACTGTCAATTCCCATTATTGAAGACCATTTTATGAATTCCTCTTGGTATGCTGATATTCTATATGTTTTTCTTAATTTGAATACACTTCCTGGTTTATCAAAAATAAAGGCAAGGTTTTTAAAGTTAAAAGCTGTAAACTACTACATTGTAGAGAAATTTCTTTATTGGAAAAATGCAAGTGGGTTATTGCTTAAATGTTTTCCTGAGAATGATGCAAAGAAGGTTAAGCACGAGTTCCATGAAGGAGAATGTGGAGGCCACCTCGATTGGAAGACAACAACCAACAAAATCCTTAGAGCTGGCTACTTTTGTCCCACCCTCTTTCAAGATGTACATAAGATGATAATTGCCTGTCATAAATGCCAACTCTTTGAAGGCAAAAGAAAATTGCTTCCCTTACCTTTGCATCCAATCACTGTTGAAGCTCCTTTTCAATAGTGGGGTCTAGACTTCATAGGAGAAATCCATCCACCCTCATCTGTCCAAAATAGATGGATTCTCACTGCAACAGACTACTTTACCAAATGGATAGAAGCCATACCTTCTAGACAAGCCAATGACTTTGTCATTATAAAATTCCTTGAAAATCAAATCCTCTCTAGATTTGACTGTCCTAGGAAGATCATCACTGATAATGCAGCTGCATTTGGATCCAAAAATATGGTTGAATTCTGTCACAAATATCATATTACATTGGGTCATTCTACTTCTTACTACCCTCAGGGTAATGGGCTAAAAGAATCCTCAAACAAGAGTTTGGTAAACATAATCGAGAAGTTGTTGGAGGAAAATAATAAATCTTGGCACACCAAGCTAGTACATGCACTATGGGCTGACTGATTAACACTTAAGAAATCAATTGGAATGTCACCTTACCAGCTTGTGTATGGAATAGATGCAATTTTTCCAACCAGCCTAGGTGTACCAGTTATGAAGCTGATCCAAGAAGTGCAGTGTGAAGACAATGACATGATCAGAAGGATTAATCAGACTATACATCTTCAGCAAACCAGAGAGGAGGTCTACAACAGAGCATTACAAAAGCAAGAGAGTGTCAACAAGATTTTTGATAGAAGAACAAAGGCCAACAATTTCAACATTGGGGACAAATTGTTAAAGTGGGATTCAAGGAGAGAAGACAAGGGCAAGCATGGGAAATTTGATAACTTATGGCTTGGCCCTTATCTCATTCATTCTACTACTGGTAACAATGCTTATTTCTTGCGGGAATTGAATGGAGCTGAATTGTTTGGGGGTCCCGTCAATAGCAGGATGCTCAAACATTATTTCTCTTGACCATATCAGTTAGAAAGCCTTTTTATTTTTTCTCATTGTGAATATCATACTCATCATTGCATTCAAATTTAGAAAATGGAAAATAATACAAAAACAATAGAAAGAGAAAATAGGGCAGATTGTAAAAAACAAGAAAGGTATAGCCCCATACCAAAAAAGAGAAACAAAATCTGAAAGTGTGCAAGCTCAAATGCCACTCCTAAGGAACACACTTCTATTTAGTCATACAGCATAATCATGACTAATTAGTTTTAAATTTACTGCTGATAGGCTAGTGTAATAGATTTTCCAAACAGTTTAATCTTGGCTTATCAGTTAGGTAGATTAGGATAGAAAATTAAGGTTCAAAAAAGCTCAAAATCTGAATCTATGAGTTTTCAAAAGAAGAATGACTCTAATCTGTTTAAATTTTAAGTCAAAGACAGAAGTAAACTGGTTCTAATAAGCCCAAAAATTGAACCAGATAACAAAAAGAAAAACAACTAAAAAATTCTAAAAATCAGAGCTGAAGAAAAGGAGAAGGACATTCTTAAGAACTTTCAGATCTTAAGCCTTCATCATTTTGATTTAATTTTATGTAAATAATAATCTATGTGCAGCTTGATTTTATGCCATAGATCAGCAACAAGTTAGACTGTTCAATCCTGACTTGTATGCTTTTTAAATTTCTTATTTCAGAAATTAGAGAATAAAAATCTGTTAGACAGTCTAATCCTAACATATAGTAGTTAGGTAGAGAAGCTTATGAACTCAACTGTTTAATCTGAGTTCATGGAGAAATAAGAAGTAGAAATATATTAGTTTTATGTTTTCAAAAGAATAAAATGTTTGTAAAAAGAGTTTGCCAATCCAAATGCACTCTAAAAGAATAAAAAAAGTTAGATTAGTAGGATTAGGTAGGTAGAAACCTTGTTTGATAGTGTTCCATTGTTTTTCATGATGGGAAAAATACTGAGAAGGGGGGGTGAATCAGTATTTTGGGCTGAAAAATTTTTCTTTTCTTTTACTTAAATTCATATGTTACATTATTGCATCCAACATGTATGTTCAGATATCTTATTATGACTTTACTTAGAGCATTGCATCATTCATTCATCAGATGAGCAGTAAGCATGAACATAAATAACAGAACAGAACAGACCATCAAACATAATCAACACATATGAACACCAGGATTTAAGGTGGAAACCCAATTCGGGAGAAAACCACCGCTGCTGCAATCTCAGTCTTCAATATTTATTATAGAGAAAAATTCTTACAAGATGTGCTGGTGCAGACTTATACCAGCACGCAGGCACCTACCTGCAGAAGGCTACAACCTTCTCTCGTTTACCAGCCTCTCCTGGAAGGGAGCTACTACCCCCTGTTCTCGTTTACCAGCCTCTCCTGGAAGGGAGCTACTAGCCCCTGCTCTCGTTTACAACCCCTTTATTCAATCATCAATAACCATATTTTTCCCAAAACTTCATAACAGAACTGTGAGACCACTGTAACCAGAATGTTAGAAATAACCCAAACTTCAGAGAATATATGCATTCAATATCCCATGTATCCTTCTGTGTATATTAATCTTCAGAAAAAACCCCAACTGTCATATGTACCTTCAATGTATATGACCCGCATATATACGTGCTTTTCTTGTATAGATCTGTAATTATATATTTTGCAGAGCAGGCCAGATCTATATAAAATTACCTAGAGTTATATGTGTTCTTCAGCAGACATGCGCCAGCTCTTCATCATTTCTTCTGATGAATAAACTCAAGACTTATCACCTTGAGATCAATATATCTCAATGGGTGCATCATAGACGCAGAATCAATTAAGCACGTCATCTATTCATACAGATATTTCTTTGAGGAATTCTTCTTCTTCAACCCTCGCACACGCACACACCGAATTATCATCTTTTTCCCTTTATATAGATTTTACCTTTATTAAAACCATGAGTCAAAAACCATTTAAATGATAAAGGTATTTCGTTGACAATATTTCCATTAGTTTGGCCCACGGGGTTTTTGATTTCTTTTTAATTTATTTATCAATTGATAAATAAATATATTTACAACGTTTTAATCCCTTATAATTAACCCTTCGGACTTTATAAACAATATCCAACGCTTTCAAATAGTTTAATATTTCAATAAGCCTTTGACCCCTGGCCTACATATGCGCCCCCACCGTACCAAAATAAACTTTACGCAAGTCTATTTCCCGATCACCGTTAGATCGCGAACCTCCAAGATCAACGGTACATATGCCTATCGCTTGACCTCCGATGCCGAAAGTTAACGAGCGATGGCCATCATACTTTGGTTATCCTTCGCTCATCTTCTTTAATCTTCGCGCATCTTCCTCATACTACCACCATCCGATGGCCCCCTTTCAGATCGACGACGCATATCAATTTCGCTGGGCATCCTTGGTTGAATTATAACGCGCGAAGGTTGAACGTTATCATATGATGGCGCGCAATGGTGGCGGTTTTCCCCGGACGCGTGTCTCTTGATTTATGGAATCAGATCCAAACTCTTGAATACTGCTTATCCTGCAAAAGCGGTGCGATACGGGCAATCCACTTTCGCAAATCCATTCGCAGTTTTTAAACAGTGATGAACCGTCCAATCACTTCGTACCCCAAGTTCCGTATAACTTTGATTTAATTTTTCTTTCCCCATGATTATTTTAATAAAACTCGGGTTATATATAATTTTATATAATGTGCCCTGTACACACAGAACCCATTCGAAGCTTACTGTACCGTGGCCTTAGCACCCTGAAATCTTATACAAAAGCACGAATCAATCCATAGATCATCACATAGAGTTGCAGGGAATTTCGTACAAGAAATGGACCAAATAATACCCTAATTGCTCTGGGTATTTTCCACCTAACAGAGTATCACCGAAACTCAACCATACACAGATATACATTATATTTACATGAATTAACTTTCGCAGGGATTCTAATAACTGTCAAATCAAATCAACCCTGTCTTTGGACAACTCTCCTTCAATTCACTACTTATCTTTGAGAATGCATTCTTCCTCTGTTCTTTTCTGCTACAATTGGATGCCAATTCCTTTTCCACATCCTTTGCCATCAATGACAATATTTCCAAAAATCTCCCCCTTTGGCATTGATGGCAATACTCGTCCTCTGAAAATCTTATAGGAACTCTTTGTTGCTTTGAAATATATTATAGGAACTCTTTGTTACTTTGCTTTTCCTCCCCCTTTGACATCAATGTCAAAGATTTGAAAATACCATGCTCCCCCTGAGATCATGCTGCATCTTAATAAAATAACAAGATGACTTATAAATGCCAACGATGCATCCTTTTCATATGACCAATGGTCCCCCTTAGCCTGTGCATTCAAAGATGCCCAACAACACCTCTCAACCAATTTAATCTTATGTATTTAAGTAGACCTGTTCCCCTGCATGGCAGAGACTACTCCCAGTTTCTGTCTGAGATATTTGAACACTTCCTTAGGTAGAGGTTTGGTAAATATATCAAAAATTTGTTCTTTGGAGGAAACATACTCCAATTTCACATTTTGTTCAAGTACTTGTTCACGTAAGAAGTGATACTTGATGGGAATGTTCTTGGTCTTGGAATGCATAACAAGATTCTTTGAGATACTGATGGCACTTGTGTTATCACACATAATGGACATAGGGGGTGAACATTTGATTTGAAAATATTGTAAGGTTTGCATCATCCAGAGAAGTTGAGTGCAACATGAAGCAGCGGCCACATATTCTGCTTTTGCTGTAGATAAGGCAATGGAGCTTTGCTTCTTGCTGAACCAAGATACTAATCGAGGCCCCATATAGAATTCACCACCACTGGTGCTTTTCTGATCATCAAAACTTCCATCCCAATCTACATCAGTGTATGCATGAAGAGTAAGATCAGCATTCTTTGGATACCATAGTCCAAAGTCTTGAGTTCCTTGTAGATATTTGAATATTCTTTTTACAGCCTGAATATGAGACTCTTTTGGATTAGCTTGGAATCGTCCAACAATCCTAACTACATGCATGATGTCTGGTCTGGTCCCAGTGAGATAAAGTAGAATTCCTATCATAGATCTGTATTCAGGTTGATTCACCATGGGGGAATCATCATTAGAACTGAGATTACATCCGGTTATCATTGGTGTACTTACAGGTTTGCAGTCTTCCATGCCATAATTCTTCAGGATTTGCTTGAGATATTTTGTTTGTGACAAGAATATGCCATCTATTGCTTGTTGCACTTGCAAGCCAAGAAAGAATTTTAGTTCCCCAAGTAAAGACATTTCAAATTCTTGCTGCATATCAGAAGCAAATTTCTGACTCATAGACTCTTTATTACTTCCAAAAATAATATCATCAACATATACAACCACAATCAATAGTTTGTCATTTTCAGTTTTTGTGTATAAGTTTCTATCAGCAGACCCTTTTGAAAATCCTTGTTGATGAAGATATTTGTCAAGATGATAGTACCATGCCCTTGGAGCTTGTTTGAGACCATATAGAGCCTTTTTAAGTCTACAAACAAGATTTTCATCATTTCCCAAAATGAATCCTTCTGGTTGTTCTATATAAACTTCTTCTTCTAGATCACCATTGAGAAATGCAGATTTAACATCCATTTGATAAACTTTGATTGGTTGAAAACTTGAAAAAGCAAGAAACATTCTTATGGCTTCAAGTCTAGCTACAGGAGAAAAATTTTCTTCAAAGTCTATACCTTCTTGTTGAGTATACCCCTTGCAAACAAGTCTAGCTTTGTTTCTTACAACATCCCCATTCTCATTTAACTTGTTTTTGAATATCCATTTAGTTCCAATGACATTTTTGTTATGAGGTCTCGGTACTAATTCCCAAGTATGATTCTTTTCAATTTGATCCAGCTCTTCATTCATGGCTTGAACCCAACATTCATCTTTGCTAGCTTGATTGACATTGTGTGGTTCAATAGTGGATAGAAATGCCAGATAGCTAGAAGATCCTACAAGAGTCCTTCTTGTTTGTACACCTGATCCCTTTTCTCCCAAAATTTGAGATTCTGGATGATTCTTTTGAACATATCTAGATGGAGCCTTTTCAGACAACTCCTCTTCAGGTTCTTCACTGGGTGCACTGTTTGTATCATTACTATTTGATGTAGAAGGATATGTGTCCTCATCATCTTCATCTGTTGTTTGCTTTTCTTCTTTTGGAGCTGCAGGAGACTCATCAATAACAACATCAATACATTCAACAATCTTTCGAAGTCTTTTATTGTAACATTTATATGCCTTACTCCTAGAGGATTAACCAAGAAATATTCCTTCATCTGCTCTGGGTTCAAACTTGCTAAGTTTTTCATCATTATTCTTGATAAAGCATTTGCTTCCAAAAATTCTAAAATGCTTTATAGTGGGAGGATTACCATACCAGAGTTCATATGGAGTTTTATCACAATTTACACGAACATGTGCTTTGTTAAGAATGTTTACTGCTGTATGTGCTTCTTCTCCCCAAAATGTGTCAAGTGTTCCGGAATCATCAAGCATAGCTCTAGCCATTTGTTGAACTGTTCTGTTCATTCTTTCTGCAATGCCATTCTGTTGTGGAGTGCCAGCTACAGAGGACTGTCTTTTTATGCCATTTTGTTCACAGAATTCAAGGAATTCATTAGATGTATATTCTCCTCCTCGATTAGATCTGAGACACTTGATTTTTAGATCTAATTCATTCTCAACTAGTGCTTTGAAGATCTGAAATTTCTCAAATTCTTCATCTTTGTGTTTAAGCAGCCCAATCCAACACATTCTAGAGAAATCATCAATGAATAAGATATAGTATTCTTCACCTCGTGGTGAATTTTTCCTCATAGGTCCACATATGTCAGTATGAATGAGTTCAAGAGGCTTACTTGATGATCCTTCCTTGGCATTAAATTGTACCCTGGTTTGCTTGCCGAATTGGAAAGATTTGCATATGATATTTTCAGGTAGAGTAATATAGGAAAGATGACGAACAACTTTAAGTCTGCTTGATTTGTTGATTTGAGAGAAGCTCAGATGCCCCAACCTTCTATGCCATAGCCAATTTTTTGAAGATTTACTCAAACAACTTTGTTCTTTGGGGTTCTTCAATATATAGAGGTTGTTTGGAGTTCTTTTTCCTTTTATAATTGCTTTACCTGTATCAAGATCACGTACCACACATTCTTTTGAACTAAAGACAACTTCAGTTCCTTGATCACACATTTGACTTACACTTAACAAGTTATGCTTTAATCCATCCACATACATGACTTTATTAGCTTTCACCTTTTCTTTTAGAAAAACAGACCCTTTTCCCTTAATGATCGCAGGATTATCATTTCCAAATGTGACATTTTTTCCTTTTTCTAGAGCACTATATGCAAGAAGTTTGTCTTTATCACCTGTCATGTGTCTTGAACATCCACTATCAATGTACCATTGGTTTTCTTCATCTTCTTCAAATAACGCTATGCCACAATTTTCAACCTGTAATTCCTTTTTTTCCATACTTTGGAGCTTGACGGAACATGTTCTTTTGGCTGAACTTTTCTCCTGCATTCAGATTCTTCATGGCAAAAGTTATTGCAATAGGCACATTCAACTTCATTTTGAAGAGGAGAAAAGTTGTTATAAGTATTCTTCTTTGGTTCAATATCAGTCCTTTGCTTTCTTGCTTCTCTTGTCATGATGGTTTTATATGCAACAGATTGAACAACTTTATGACCAAAATTGTGACATGAGAAACATTGTCCATTGAAGAAGAAATTCCTGCGATCATAAAATCTTCTATATGAATTTACTTGTTGATTGGTGTTTTTCCAAAAGAAATTCCTGTTAGTGTGTTTTGAATTGAGATGATCATGCTTTATCTGTAAATATTCTTTATTCCCTTGCTGAGTGGCAGTATGTTGTAAGCCAGCTGTAACTGCTTTTAGATAATTTGGTGCTGAAGCCTAAGAAGATTCTCCAATATATCCAAGACCTGTCTTTATAAGAGGAGAACGTTGTACCTTGATAATCTCATCTAATGTTTCAGATCCTTTAGCAAATCTAAGATTCAGAGTTTTTCCTTTCTCAAGTTCTTTTCTTAGACTTACTACTTCACATTATAATTTCTCATTGTGTTTCTCCTTTTCTTCAAGCTGATTTTTCAGAGTTTCTATGGTTATTTTGCTTTCTTCTAAGCAAATTTTGAGTTTATTATTTTCATCAAGAAAATCACTGTCTTCTAGAGCATCCACAAAAGTATATTTTTCTTCTCTAGACTATTTTTCAAATGCCATGAGTAGTCTAAGATCTTGTTCACATTCTTCCTCACTATCAGATAACCCATCACTATCTTCATGAGTATAGTAACTCTTTCTAGTGCTAAAACGATTCTTACTCCTTCTTTCTACTTCCTTCCCCTTTTTATGTGTTTCTTTATAAGGACACTTAGCAGCATAATGACCAACTCTTCCACAATCAAAACATTTGAAAGGAAGCTTACCTCTGAACCGTCCTGTGCCAAGTTGAAGTTTCTTCACAAAGTTTATCTCATCTTCTTCTAAGATATATCCTGATCCTTCTGTTTTATGAACTTCCTTCCCTTTTTTAGAATTTCTAAATACTGCTTATTTGATTTCATATGGTCCTCCTCTTCTCATTTCATATGCAGTTAGTATGCCATGAATTTTCACCACAGTAAGGTTTTGAAGATCCTGCTTTTCTTCAAGAGAAAAAAATTTTGACTCAAATTTTGTTGTTAGTGACCTTAAGGCTTTCTCAACCAAAGTAGATTCGGTTATTGTTTCTCCCAGATTTCTCATACGATTTACAATATCATAAAGACATAAAAAGAAATTGGCAATGCTCTCCTCATTATCCATTTTTAGATTCTCATATTGAATTCTGAGAGTTTGGAGTTTAGCACTTTTTACCTTTGCATCTCCTTCATAACTTAGAATGATTTTGTCCCAAATTCTCTTTGTTGTATTCAGCTGCATGACTTTGACAAATTCTGATTCAGTTAGACTTCCCAATAGAGCATTGACCACCTTTTCATTTGTTTCATAATTCTTTCTTTCCGTTGGATCTGTTGGTACTGCAGCTGGATATTGATAACCTTGTTCAACAATTTCCCATACCTCTGCTCCTAGAGACTGAAGATAGGATCTCATCCTTGTTTTCTAGAAGATTAAATTGTTTCCGTTAAAGAGCGGAGGCCTGATAGATGCTATTCCATCTTGATTGCTCATCTTGCTTGATCTTCCTTCTAGCGGCTAATCTTTTCAGAAGGACCTGCTATGGTTCCAATTGATGGGAAAAATACTGAGAGGGGGGGGTGAATCAGTATTTTGGGTTGAACAATTTTTCTTTTCTTTTACTTAAAGTCATATGTTACATTATTGCATCCAACATGTATGTTCAGATATCTTATTATGACTTTACTTAGAGCATTGCATCATTCATTCATCAGATGAGAAGTAAGCATGAACATAAATAACAGAATAGAATAGACCATCAAACATAATCAACACATATGAACACCAGGATTTAAGGTGCAAACCTAATTCGAGAGAAAACCACCGCTGCTGCAATCTCAGTCTTCAATATTTATTATAGAGAAAACTTCTTACAATATGTGCTGGTGCGGACTTATACCGGCACCTACCTGCAGAAGGCTACAACCTTCTCTCGTTTACCATCCTCTCCTGGAAGGGAGCTACTACCCCCTGTTCTCATTTACCAGCCTCTCCTGGAAGGGAGCTACTACCCCCTGTTCTCATTTACCAGCCTCTCCTGGAAGGGAGCTACTACCCCCTACTCTCGTTTACAACCCCTTGATTAAATCATCAATAACCATATTTTGCCCAAAACTTCATAACAGAACAGTGAGACCACTGTAACCAGAATGTCAGAAATAACCCAGACTTTACAGAATATATGCATTCAATATCCCGTGTATCCTTCTGTGTATATTAATCTTCAGAAAAAACCCCAACTGTCATATGTACTTTCAATGTAGATGACCCGCATATATACGTGCTTTTCTTGTAGATATCTGTAATTATATATTTTGCAGAGTAGGCCAGATCTATATAAACTTACCCGGAGTTATATGTGTTCTTCAGCAGACATGCGCTGGCTCTTCATCATTTCTTCTAATGAATAAACTCAAGAATTATCACCTTGAGATCAATATATCTCAATGGGTGCATCATAGACTCAGAATCAATTAAGCACGTCGTCTATTCATACAGATATTTCTTCGAGGAATTCTTCTTCTTCAACCCTCGCACACGCACACACCGAATTATCATATTTTTCCCTTTATATAGATTTTACCTTTATTAAAGCCATGAGTCAAAAACCATTTAACTGATAAAGGTATTCCGTTGACAATATTTCCATTAGTTTGGCCCACGGGGTTTTTGATTTCTTTTTAATTTATTTATCAATTGATAAATAAATATATTTACAACATTTTAATCCCTTATGATTAACCCTTCGAACTTTATAAACAATATCCAATGCTTTCAAATAGTTTAATATTTCAATAAGCCTTTGACCGCTGGCCCACATATGTGCCCCCACCATACCAAAATAAACTTTAGGCAAGTCTATTTCCCGGTCACCGTTAGATCGCGAGCCTCCAAGATCAACGGTACATATGCCTATCGCTCAACCTCCAATGCCGAAAGTTAACGAGCGATGGCCATCATACTTTGGTTATCCTTCGCTCATATTCTTTAATCTTCGCGCATCTTCCTCATACTACCACCGTCCAATGGCCCCCTTTTAGATCGATGGCGCATATCAATTTCGTTGGGCATCCTTGGTCAAATTATAATGCGCGAAGGTCGAACGTTATCATACAATGGCACGCAATGGTGGCGGTTTTCCTCGGACGCGTGTCTCTTGATTTATGGAATCAGAGCCAAACTCTTGAATACCGCTTATCCCGCAAAATCGGTGCGATACGGGAAATCTGCTTTCGCAAATCCATTCGCGGTTTTTAAACAGTGATCAACTGTCTAATCGCTTCATACCCCAAGTTCCATATAACTTTGATTTAATTGTTCTTTCCCCGTGATTATGTTAATAAAACTCAAGTTATATATAATTTTATATAATGTGCCCTGTACACATAGAACCCGTTTGAAGCTTACTATACCATGGCCTTAGCACCCCGAAATCTTATACAAAAGCATGAATCAATCCATAGATCATCACACAGAGTTGCAGGGAATTTCGTACGAGAAATGGACCAAATAATACCCCAATTGCTCTGGGTATTTTCCACCTAACAGAGTATCACCAAAACTCAACCATAAACAGATATACATTATATTTACATGAATTAACTTTCGCAGGGATTCTAATAACTCTCAAATCAAATCAACCCTGTCTTTGGACAACTCTCCTTCAATTCACTGCTTATCTTTGAAAATGCATTCTTCCTCTATTCTTTTCTGCTACAATTGGATGCCAATTTCTTTGCCACATCCTTTGCCATCAATGACAATATTTCCAACATTTCATGGTGACTAACATTGTCATAGCAAAAGAAGGACATCAAAGTGAATAAATTTGCATCCCAATGGATGAGGCATTGGTCAGCACCCCAGAGAATACAAGTCTGAAGTTCTTGACACCTTTAAAAAGGTGCCATCCCCATGTGGAGCCACTGTTAGCCACCTATAAAAATTTTCATATCAAATGGTGGCTAAATCATTTTTAAAAAAATGCCTTCAAGAAACAATTTTTATGCCAAATTTTTTAGTTCTTGAATTTTTATGAAGATATCTTATCCTTTGATTAATATTCACTGCTGTTTCCCTCATGAATTCTGAAAATCTGTTGTTTTCCTGAAGAAAAGACTGCTAAAAACCCATTTTCCCCTTTCAATTTTACCACTCATTTCACTCGTTATTAACATTCATTTTTATCCCCTTTCTCCTCATGAAATTCCTCTATCTTTCATGATTTTCCTTCCTTCCCTTCATTAAAACCATAAGATAAGGTTTAAAACTCCTTTTTGACCTTATCAGAAGCTTTCAAAATCCTTTTAAATCCTTGAAAAATCCTAAAAATGAGCCTTTTTGTGCTAAGGCCTTAAGCCCTTTTGGCCCTAGCCCCCAACCCCTTTCTTTCTGCATAAAACCGAATTAAGACCAAGCGCTGAGGCCTAATCGTGCAATCGAAATCGGGCGTTCCCCTCTTATCTTGTTACCTATCGCTTTTAAAAATTTCTGATTGCGATGAAAGCCTTTTGTATATAAAAACCCTTCCCCGATACAAAATTTCCTTTGTATTTCATTAAAACCCCACTTTTCCTGTGTTTTTATAAAATCCCAATGGTTCATTGGTTGGGCGAATACCAACCGTTGATCTAAACTGATCAACAATCTTCGGGATATCGCATCGGATTTTTTCATTGGATGCATTTACATAGTTTATTGCCCCCTTCCGATTGGCGACCTTGCAATGGTTTCCCAACCGTCGATCTGTTCTGCCATACACAGATCTAACAGTCCACATCGCTCCATTCCAAAGCCCATCCCTCTACCTTTTGACCTTCGCAGTTAAATCTTTGCCGTCAATCTGGTCCTAAGATCGACAACTCCAATATAATCGCATCGCGAAAGCCATGCGATTATGATCATTTTGATTCAATCCAGACCATCGAATCCACAAGAACCGATGGTCCAGATTAATCGCCCTCCACCACAGCCTCCGATATTTTAACCCACAGACTCATTCCCTACCATTGATCTCTCTAAGATCGATGGCTCCAATATAATCGCATTGCTAATTTTCTTTGCACCTTTTCTCTCTCCCCTGCCGATTGGCGATCCCGCGATTGGATCTGGGCCGTTCATTTCGCTCATCCGACGCTCCATATTAAAACCTGACATCCTTTGTTATTTCATAAAACCTGCTATGTAAAGTCTCTGGGTGAATATCCGCCGCTGATCTCTGCAGATCAATGGTTCACAATCACCCATGCTCTGCCCAACCCCTGCCTCATAGTCAATTTCATTAGCCCCAAAATTAAATCTGAGCCGTTAAATCTGTTTGATCCAACAGTCCATATTTAACCCGGTAGGCCCAAATCCTTTGGGACCTACCCCTCCTATCGATCAATCTGAGCCATTCATTCCCTGATCCGATGGTCCAGATTAAAACCGCCTAGACCCTACCCCACCTGCTTCTACTCGCGCATCTTGTCGTATCGTGCTCCAATCTCCACCGTTGGATCTACTCGCCCTTCATCCAATGGCCAGGGACCCATATTGCGTGATTTTGCGTCCGGAGGTTAATGTTTCAAATTTACACGATATCGGTGGTTTTAAAAAGCCACATGTCAAGTGCTTATGCATATCACATTCAAAAAGGAAATACCACATTTCCACCTTCTGATCGCGCGAAACCACTTTCCCCATTTACATTACATTTTCTTATGTTTATTCTCCATCGTTGATCTTTGAGATCAAATGGTCCCAGTTCAATCTCGCCTTTTAGTTCATCGCCCTCCACCCATCCTCCAAAGGACGTCATAAGTAAATCTCTGTCATTGATCTGTGTGGCTGATCTAGTCCGATGGCCCAGAATCTTTCCGAAACCCCAATTTCATTTAACTCTATTTACCCTTCCGCCAAAGGTTTTCGACCACTTTCCTTTGCATTTTCTTCCATTTCACTATAAAGTTGCCTCCTTTTGATCATATATCCCCGATTGATCTCGACCCTTTATCCTTGCAGATCAATGGCACGGACTTAATCCAGCCACCATTTACTCAACCGCCTCCCCATCTAACCCCAGCGAGAAATCCTCGCCGTTGGATGCTTTCATCCAACGGTCACGATCCAACCTAAACCTCTAAAGCAGTTTTAGCCTTACCCCATAGGATTTTCTTAATTTTTCTTTGTTTGTGCAGGTTTTAATGGTTTTTCAATTGTTTTAAAAGGAAAATTGAAGGCTGGGGATGACGATCCCTCACGCCATTATTTATCAAGGAGATCACTCTGTAGGGTTTTACATCGTGATTCACCGGTGCCTCTGAACACTGGCAACATTACAGAACCCTATGTGAACACTTGCGCAACAACAAAACACAGCCGATATTTATCAAGCAAAGAGTATCAGTATCCAGGGATAAAATCATAGTAGAGACGAAGAATTGAATATTGTTAACAAAGTTTTGAGGGATTACAGCCTAAAATCGACTATCTAAAGCCTAATATGCTCAATTGAAGATAGTATGAAGAACATAAGACAAGGATTAAGCCTAATTTGGCCTGAAACATAGAATTAAAGCAAATTAACAATGTTTTAGGGAACAACAAATATATTTATCAGTCCGAGAAGCCTCCACCGCCACATCAGAGGCTAATTGAATCCTCACCTGTGGTCAAAAGACACATGCAGCCTCAAAGCAATCAAAGATGGCCTAGTTATTACCAGAACATAAGATATTAGCATAAAGACAGCTGAACAATTATTTTGAATCAAAGAAACTAATTTAAAACTGTCAGAGAAGTTATTACAAAGATAAGAAATAACCTTAAAGTCAAAATCTTTTAATCTACTAAGCCTCGAAAGCATAACATAGTTATGAAACAGAGATATAGATTGAGTGTATTCCTGCCTTATGCCTTGCATGGTTTCAAGGCAGAGAATTGCATTAATTGTATAATTTATGATACTTGAACCCTAGGAATATTTCCACCTCCTCATTTTCCTATAAAATCTTCTTGAGGAGCACATTGTAATGGGGTGGTTGCAGAACTTTGATAGATACTTGTGCTCAAAACTTTCTACATGTAAATAGTGTTCAGAGGCTTTGAAGCTGTGTTTGTGATCAAATAATTTAGGATGAGAAGAAAATATGATTGCTGAACTGAAACATTGGACTTGAAGTGTGTAACCGGATTGACATCAATATACAAGCTGATTCTTGGGATCCTGGTCTATATCATTGGTGAAGTACTTCTTACTGTGTTATTTTCTTCCTTTCATGTATGCCATTTTTTTCACTTATTCTCTGATAAAGAACAGAAAATATAGAGCTAGGATTTACTGTCAAAAGTACCCTACTCTCACTGATAAGCTTTATCTCAATGTTTTCCTCCAAATTGTGTGTTTAAGAAAGTCTTAAGTTAAGTGTAAACATTATCAAGGAATGTTGGTTTTTCCCTGTCTTGATGTGTAAAGCTTGAAAAGAAGTTCTTGAATGTTATTTTCATTATATGATGAGTAGAGTTAGACTAGAAAAGTTTATGGTTTTCCCTGTCTTCTAGTTTCTTTCTCCAAAGGTAGTTTTGAAAGTTTCCCTAAGAGTATGCTGAAAGCAGGCTAGATTTAAAAGTATCTTACTTAATCTTAGGCTACACTTTGTTTTCTTATTTGTTTTCATCCCTTCTGAAAGTAATTCTGTGAATTACTGGATTGTGTGTCTGATAAGTTAGCTTTAATACAATCTTTCCCAAAGAAGTCTATGGTTAGCCCTATCCTTTGGTTGGTTTTAAAAAGTTACTTAAAAGGATTTTCTTGTTTGGAAAGACTGATAAATCCTAGTTGAAATTATTGTTTTTTTCCACCCCTTAAACACTTTTATTGTTCCATTCCATTCATTTAATCTAAAATATCTTGTGATATAGATGACTTTCCCCTTGGACCACTCTTGAAATTGTTGCACAATTAAAATCTTTTATGACTCTATAGCCCAATGGACTAAAAACTAGTGTCATATCTATCCTATCAGCCAAAGCTTGTTCTGATTGCTTATACCTTCACCCCTTTGAAAATATTTCATTTTATGACTTTCCATTCAACTAAAAATCATGCTCAACCATCCAAAACCAAACAAAAACCCTTGCTCTTAATAACTAGCCTAATATCATACCCAAAAGCCTTAAAGATAAATCAATCTTTGCACTTATAGAGAGATCCCTCTCTGGATTCAGGAGGGCTAGATCCTAGAATCCCAAAGTGGTTCCAATGTCCTCCCTACAGTTTTGGTCTCACTAATATTCTGAAATTACAGGGAGCTAACACGCGCGTGGATGCAGAGTTATTAACCAGATCTGTGCATGATAATAACTCTGTATATTGTGATCATATTGTTAACAACCCTGCGAATAGATCTGTTTGGTGCAAACCTGATAGGGTGCGAACGTGGACCTGCTTGACTTACTTACTCTCTCTCAGGGTATGGAAACCTGGTTCTAACACCCTCCCATACTACTTCGGGTGAGACTTTGGCCTGCACAAGTAGGTCATTGCCGAAAGGGAAAGTAGTATAGGGGTTTGTTGGCAAACCTTAACCTCCAAACCTTGGTTAGGACCCTCCAAGCCAACAAACAGTTCCGTTGCTGAGACTGGGAGCATTTTGAGAGAGGGATTAGGTAATGCCAAGGGAACATTGGAGACCTGAGAAGAAATAAACTTAAGAGTGATTTGAAAAACAGGTTCAGGAATTTGTAGTAAAAGAGTATCACAACACAAATTCGGCAGAGAAGTGGAAGAATAAGTACATTTTCACAGAGGTCTACAAAATTTTCTTTGTGACATTTGCGACTGAGCTTTAGAAGTGGCTCGCAAGACTCGTAGATTTCTAGAAGTTTTGGAAGGATGAACGGGTCACGTAGTGGAATCCAGAGTTGATCCAACATTTAGAGAAGGCTAATAACACCATCACTTGTATGGTAGATCACTGGGTAGATAGTGTTTTGGGAGGGTTTGTGACAGAATTTGAAATCGATCAGTTCATATCCTATTTTGAGGCAGAGTGGAGGTTCTTCAAGGGTTTCTGGGGTAAGTTTTTGAAAACATTGATATTACTGATTAAGATATTAATGTGCGAAAAGAGCATTATGTGTAGCCATATAGAGTGAATGAGCTCCGGTCAGAGTGAGGGTACAACACTGAGTGGAAAATAATATACAACTAATTAAGAAGGAGATAGATCTGTCTATAGTCCAGTAAGGGATTTAGCTTCACATAGCCCTCCAACTACACCACCTAAAAATCAACATAGGGGTAAGAACTCACCTGTACCTCCACCACCAGAAGACGAGATGGCCTCACACATGAAGCTACCTACCTTTAAAGGTGTAGGGGACGAATATATGGATCAATTCTGGTTTGTCGCAGAGTTGGTATGGATTGCATAAGATGTTGCCAACGATGTTGTGAAAAGGGTGCAGTTGTCCCTTGCCTTTGAAGGAAGAGCCCTATATTGGTATATGGGATACGTAGCTCAGCATGCGAATGTGACCATTCAAGAGGTTAAGAATTCCCTAAAACAACAGTTCCAGAAGCCTAAATCCTACTCTTAGATAGTGAATGATCTAAAATATTTCAAGCAAGGACCCTCTGAGTCTGTATGAGAAGTTGACCAACTGCTGAAGAAGGTAATCATAGAAGGGGAATTTCTGTATCATGACAGATAGCACAAGGAATGGGTCATTGCTACATTACTACCTCACTTGCGCGGACCTATGGTTCAGCAAGCCATTGAATCGTAGGAAAAAGCATTGGAAATTGCTATGAAGTTGGAATTTGTGCCAAGAGATGATACCCACTTGCGAGTACAGTAAATCCAAGAGCATCTTGGGGCGATGCACATGGAGATCTAGAACCTGCAAAAGGATTGAGGGAAAGAAGTTGGCCCAGACATATGGTGCATATGATGTAGGATATCCGGGCATACAAAGGATCAGTGCCCACTACTAGAAGACTACTTACAGGTGCGGGGACCCAATCCATTATGCCCAGGACCAAGTGGACCTACATTATGGTGCGATGATTATCGCATAGACGACCTGCATGATACTAACCATTTCCCCCGTATAGGTGTGTATGTCGTAGAACTGAAACAACAATGGTGCAGGTTTTGTCAGTCAGTAGGACATGATGAGAAAAAATTTCAAACTTATGATCTGATGATAGACCGGGGAAACCTATATAGGGTACAATCAGACCCTTCTTCACCAAGATCCCCCTCAGGTATAGGTGGCTCCCCAGCTAGGGGCAGGGAAGGGGGCCGAGGTGGAAGCACAGGTAGGGGAAGAGGACAACTGATCTACTATAATTGTGGAGAGGTAGGACACTTTGCAAGCGACTGCCTGAACCCTGTAAGGAAAACTTGCAGGTACTGTAGACAACTGGACCATGTAATTGAAGATTGTCTGATTCTGATTGCAAAGATGCAGGAAAAGTAGCAGAAACCTACGGATAATGTAGGAAGGGTTAAGGCATAACCTCAAGATGAAGGGCCAATAATTAACGTCATAAAATGCAGCGACATGGCTACTGGGGCAGCTATGGAGAAAGTTGCAACTGAGGCACTTATCCGAAAAAAAACCACCAAACAAGAGGGTTTGGACCTACATAAGGAAAAGGAAACCTTTGTCGCAGCTCACCAAGACTTTGCTAAGGCTAAGGCATCTACTTCTCAAGCCCCTGTGAACCTCAAAGCAGACGATGAGGTCAAACCATTTCTGCCAGTTTGTACGAAGCTGTTGCGCAACTAGAAGGCCGTAGAAAAAATCCAAGATTTGATAGATAGATGTGTAGAAATAACAACCCCACCCAAGGAAGTTAAGGATGTGCAGAAACAATACAAGCATAAGAAACTCACCGGTAGGGAAATGTGGCTAACTGCACAAATTGGTGATTATGAGATGAATCAGGTTATTCTAGACCTAGGCTGAGATGCGAACGTACTGCCTAAGAAAATTTGGCAGTGAATGGGAGAACCAAAGTTGGAATGGTCCACTATCCAACTGTGCATGGCTAATCAACAGAATATCATATTGTTGGGGACACTATCAAATATCGTGGTAGATATCGCAGGGGTTAAGGTCTGGGCTGACTTCAAGGTCATTCAAATTGTAGAAGATGCGGATCCCTATCCTGTGCTCCTAGGATTGGACTGGGACATAGTTATGGGAGGTATCATGAACCTAAAGAAAATAAGCATGGTATTTGAAAATGAAGGTATGCGAGTGATAGTACCATTAGACCCTGCAGAAGGAGAACGATATACAGAGCTAGTGCATAAAGAAGAAGATATGGATCATATTTATAAGTTAACTGTGGAGGAAAAGTATTGGATCAATCCCACAACCGATGGTGTACTCTGCTGGGAAAAGGATAACGAATGTTTCTCTGATTCCGATGGAGAGATTGAAAATTGGCAGAATCGGTTACATGATGTATCTGCGCTACAATGCCTTAGGATCACCAAGGACTTCTGATGCATCCTCCTCTGAGGTAAGTGAACTACCTTACTTTGATGGATCTAGTAGCATTAAGGATTTTTTGCGAGCATTTGAAGCTGAGGTTCCGAGACAATGAAGGTTATGGGCCCTTAAATTAGCGATGCGTGCAACGCCTGCGAGGTGGTGGGACACGCATAAGGGGGCATTCCAGGACTGGGAGGAGTGTCGAGATATGGTGGCCCTATGATTTGAACCTCCGGTTCACTTGCAGGTAAAGACATTCCTTCGGCCAGGGGACCTGCATGAACATTTGTTCGCTTGGATGGAGAAGTCGTTTGACCAGACTACAGAAGAGTGGGTTCACCTCTTTATTCATGTCTTGAGACCAATTCCCACCGCATGGTACTTATATGTGGAGCTACATCAGCGCACCCGCCACTGGGAAGCATTAACGGATGAATTTGTAGGCACATTTGGGTTAACAGGGGGCATGGAGGTGCTTGACAAAGCTCTGCAGGATATAGACACCTTTGTATTTGATGAATCACGCCCTTCCAAAACACTTGTGACACCAACATGGGAAATATAGATGTAGGATATTTTCAACTGCCACAATATATCCATAGAAGAATGCGATGAAGATCTGTGCAATGTCTCTATCTCGGAATTGGAGGGACAACATGTAGCTACGAGACCCCTGATGCACACTGTCGATGTTAGGAAGCCTATGAAGTTGTGAGAAGTCAACATTGGCATGGAAGAGAAGCCTAAGTTGACTAAAATTGGGGACTACTAGGATGATGATACAGTAGGCAAAGTTGTAGAACTACTCATAGAATATCAGGACTTATTCTCGATGAATTTTTCAGAGCTTAAGGGGATCACAGGGGACCTAGGGGTTATGCACATCACATTAAAACCAGATGCGTTCCCTGTGAATCAGCGCCTGTATCAACTAAATCCTAAGTATAAGAAAAATATTAAGGAAGGAATTGATAAAATGCTCACCGCAGGTATCATCGAACAGGTCGAACAATTGGACAGGGTAAGTCTGATGGTGGTTCAGGAGAAAAAAACGAAGGGAAAAATACAGATCTATGTGGACTTGCACAAACTGAATGATGCCTGCATACATGAACCCTTCCCCATGCTGTTCTCAGATTAAATCCTTGACAGCGTGGGAGGCAAGAAGCGTACTCATTTATATATGGATTCTTGGGCTACCATCAAATCAAAATTGCACCTGGAGATCGCAGTAAAACTACGTTTGCTACTAAATGGGGATCCTTTCAATATACTCTCATGCATTTTGGGCTCAAGAACGCCCCTGCCATCTTTTCGCGAGTGGTGGTTGCAGTATTCAAAGAGTTCATCCACAAGTTTTTCGAGGTGTACTTTGATGACTAGACTATCTTTGGCTTAGTTAAGAAACATGTATCGAACTTGCAGATGATGTTGGATGCCTGTAGAAAACACCATATTTCTCTGAATATCAAGAAGTGCATATTCTACGTACCCTTCAGAATCTTGCTCGGGCATATAGTTTGCCGATAGGGGTTGATGGTTTACCCTTCAAAAGTCGCAATTATCATAAATCTGGAAGTACCTACAACTGAGAAACAATTTCGTTCGATCCTCGGACATATAGGCTAATACAGGAAGTTTATTCAAAGATATGCGCTAATCACAGCGCCGATGGAAAAAATGCTTAAGAAGGATGTTTCATTTTTTTAGGATGGCGAATGTCAGAAAAGCTTCGAGATGCTCAAAGAGAAGATGGTCTCTGTGCCTATTCTCATCTTTCCTGACTGGGAAAATGAATTCCATGTTCACGTCAATGCATCAGGAATTTTCCTAGGATCAGTCCTTCCACAACCTAGAGACGGTGAAATTGATCACCTGGTTGCATTTCCTAATAGGAAACTCTTTGGTGCAGAGTGTAACTACTGCATCACGGAACTGGAGGGCTTGGCTATGGTCTATGCATTACAAAAGTGTCAGCAATATCTATTTGGAGGACACTTAAAATTTTTTACAGATCATTCGGCCTTGAAGTACCTAGTGAATAAGCATGTGTTGCGGGGGGTAATCTGTCGATGGCTACTACTGTTCTAGGAATACAACTTTGAGATCATTGTCAAGCCGGGAAGGTTGAATGCTGGGCCATATCAGTTGTCCCGCATCGAAAGTGGCAAAGATCCGACCAACCTGGAGGACAGATTGCCTGATGTGCAACTATTTGCTGTTAAGGTAGTGGATTCGCACTTTGCCAACATCATTCAGTTCCTAACTACAGGCATGGAACCTATAGAGTATTCGATACAACAGAAGAAAGAGTTGCTAACCTGCGCTACATATTTTACCATCATCGCAGGTCATCTATATAAGATGGGAGCTGATGAAGTGTTTCGAAGGTATGTTTTGGAGCATGAAAAACATGTTATCTTGGCAGAAGCCCACGATGACATAGTTGGAGGTCAGTACGCAGGGAAATCAACAGTGCAAAATACCTTGAGAGCTAGATTATGGTGGCCCACCCTGCATAGTGACTCTCATGACTATTTTAAGGCCTGCAATACATGCCAATGAACAGGAAGGCCATCGCGTAGAGATGAAATGCCCCTTCAACCGCAAATGGCCCTGCAAGCATTTGGCACATGGGCCATCGATTTTGTAGGACATATCAACCCACCTGGAAAGAATGCAGGTACACGTTACATTACAACTGCCACTGATTATGTAACCAAGTGGGCTGAAGCACAAGCAGTGAGAGATTGTCCTACAGATACCACTGCACACTTCATTTTTTAGCAGATTCTGACTAGATACGGATGTCCGAAGATCCTAATGAGTGATTGAGGTACACATTTCGTTAATGAAACCATATAGCCCTTGACAAAAAAAATTCAAATCCATCATGCGAAAATCACTCCGTATCATCCCCAGGAAAACAGATCAGTTGAAGCTTTTAATAAATTCTGATTAAGGTCTGTAATGCCGATTGCAGCGACTAGGACGTGCACATCCCATCTATTATTTGGGCCTACCAAAACACCTGTAAGAAGTTGATAGGGAAAACACCATTTAGGATGGTTTATGGAAAGGAGGCCATTCTTCCCACAGAATACATTGTTCCTAGCCTGCGCATCGCAGCCTTTATGAATATGATGGAACCTGATATCATGGAGGAGTGGTTAGTGTAGCTTGTGGCTTTGGAGGAAGATTGTTTCATTGATAATTTTCACCAGCAGGTTCAGAAGGCTTGGGATAAGGCATGTCATGATCGAAATATTCGAAAAAAGACTTTTGCAGAGGGAAAATTAGTGCTACTATATGACAGACAGTTTTCAAAACACCCGGGGAAGTTCCGACAACACTCGTTAGGGCCTTATGCAGTTAATGAAATCATGGATGGTGGAGTTGTATGGTTAGCCACCCTGAGCGGTGATATGATACCTGGCTATGTCAATGGCAATCGACTCAAACCATATCGGATCAAATGACTATATGGCTAGAGTAGCTATATAAAGTGGGCTATGCCCACCAAGGAAGGTAAGAACGGAAGGTACTATGATACGCATAAGGATTCGCCGCAAGTTTGGAAGCTTGGAGGGGTGCGCTGGAGGCACAGGAGCATGTTCAACATGCAGAAGGTGCGATGGGAGCACAGGGCTACACTAAACACACAGGAGGTCTGCTGGGAGTGTAGGGGTGCACTGGGCACACAAAACATGTGAAAGCTAGCCATTGGAATAGTAAAACCGAGTAAAAAGAAAAAATTACTATTGAAAGGAGCGAGTTGGTGGGATTTTATGAGACGATTTATGGAGATTTTTTACGCTTTACTTGATGGTAAGTTCCAAGTGAGGTTTACCCAACTGTTGGTCGATCGCAAAGGCTATAAAAGGAGAAGGGTAGATCAGACAAGGGTTATGTATCGCTTGAATAGTTTTTACTTGGTGTGTTTTTCCTTAACAAATTTGTGTTGTAAGAATTTCTATGCCTATTGTTTCCCTTTCATGTCTGAGCATCCTACTCCCTCTGACAGTGGCAACCCAGAGTTCATCTTCCGCGCCAGAATGACGACCACTAATCCTGCTGAGGCCTCAAAACCGGTGACCTCGGTGGAACAAGAATCTGGGGAAGTAATAGAAATTGATATAGAAGCCAAGGAATTTATATCTATGCTGAGCCAAGAAAAGAAGAAAGTAAAATAAAAAACGTAGGGGTTAGGGAAACTCTAATATCCCCAAATTGGGACTGCTAGCAAGGCATGCCTAAACAACAAATTTTTCATGAATTGATGCTATAGCTCTAAAAATCAGCCCTTTGATCCCTTATATCTGATAATTGAAGACCCAAATCCAAGAGGAGATCAGAAACAAATCTTTCTAGGTGGGTTAAACAAATCTCCCACACCTAGTACAGCTTAGAAAGTGCCCAAAGAGGAACTACAACACTATGTGACAAAACTGCTTCAGAAATAACGCAATTTATCCAAATACATGAAAGAGGCCAATATGTAGGCTCAATATGATTGTTTATAACAGTAATTCAGAGTTATATTAAGGCCCTTACATTACAGAACAAAAAGCAATAGACTTTACATGAAGATTTTCTCAAAATAAGAGGCTGCAACCATATGATATGACTATACAAGCTTAACAGCGTTATTTTATTAGCTTAAAAGAAATTTAAGTTACACTTCATATCTATATTAGATCTGTGTACAAAAATATAGATATATATCATATCTGTACACTATAGAGTCTCCTCTTCGAGGTTTTCAACAGAAAATGTAGTACATGGATTACATCTGAGATCTAATGCAGCTGATCTGCAGAATGATTCAGAATTTCTGAAGAAAATACATCAGTATTCAGATCATATTTGAATGGAACATGGATTAGGTATATAATCCACGGATCACCACAGTGAAGGGAAGATTCCCAACACTAGAGATCTCTCCTCCTTGAAGTGCCAAAAGACCCTGCAAATTTCTCCATGCAAATAACGCAATTCTGGAAGATGGACTACATTGTAGGCTCTAGAGAATGATTTGGCCTGATGCCAAGATCTGAAAATGAGCTCTCCTCATCCAATACTCTCTTTCTAGAAGGATATAAATCTTTCCCACTAAAAAGAGGCACTAGATTGGCTTAGATCTGAACAGATCTAGCCTCCACATGTTGTAGCTTACAAAGACAACCAAACCCTCAACATGGTCTGTGTTTTAGTATGAAGAAGAGCTTTTCCAAATGCCTAATAGTGGTCAAGAAATGCAAAAATCCTCCAAGAGGCCTCTCAAGGAATAGGTGGGATTCCCGATCAGGAACACCCTAGTGCTAAAAAACACTATTCTTAGCTAAACAACTAGAGAATGAGAAGTGTCTAAGCAGACAAATCCTTCAGAAATAATATTATCAACAACCCCTCTCTTTTTTTCCTCCTCCTCCTTAAATAATATGGAATCCTTGCCAAACCCTAAACCATCTCAATGTTTTAGATGCATTCACACGATTAGACTCTAACTAAAACTACGCTATGTATCTAGATGGTTCAATGTATCTAGACAATGTTGTTGATTTGGTCTAGTTGATCCAGTCAAATGACTTAATCACTTTCACAAATAAGTGTGTTTTGCTAAAGCAGCCCAGATTTAGCCTTGTTCACATGGGCATGAATTTATTTTGCTGTTTTAGGAGTTTAATTTATCCTCCTTTACAATTTATTCTTGCAACAAGAAAATGAAAAACAAAAGAGTATATTCCTATTAGCTTGGGCTAATTAGGAATATTACAGTCCTCCCCTCCAAAATGTTGCTTGTCCTAAAGCAACTGATAAGGTGAGTGTTGCAACTCATCTCCTCCTCCATTGGTGTCACAAACAAAGGATAAGCTTCTCTCATAAGCTAAGTGATCACCAAACCATCCATCCATGACTTGTTCCAACAATGTTCTCATGAGATGCAAACAACTCATCCCATAAGGAAACAATAAATCACATGAAACAACCATGGTTTTCCCAATGCCCTCCTTGAAATATAAGACAAAAATTATAGGGAGTGTATTCATCCCATAGGGCACATGCATTCCTTCCCTCCTTCCTCCATACATCCCCATGAAAAGTACAAGGACATCATCAATATAGGGGATCAAAACAATGTTCAAACAAACAGAAATGTGTGCACATGGAGGTGGATCATGGTCCCACATGTGGAACCAGCATAGAGCATCCCCTTCCTGCATCAAACCAAGATGTGGTAAGTGGTTTTCCCACCACCTACTTGTTTCCCATACCATCTCACCATAGCTGAAAGTGTGAGATATATTTGGTGCCTTTGGGAAGCACCCATCATGATGAAAAATATCCCTTTTTCTTCCAAGGGAGTGGCCCAATTCAGAAATTTTTGAGACCCAATATTGGCCATAAGGCTTACAAAATATATTACTCCTCCTTAGAGTCATGGCCTGCAAAAACATGGTGAAAGAATGCATGAGATCAAAATATAAAACACATGTACTAAGAGCATGCTCTTCACCAAAAACGCTCCTCACATCAATGGATTGGTGCATAGATCTACTCTCTTCTTCAAAGGAAGAAAAGAGGGTTGATTTAAATCTTCCTTAGAGTCATGTTTCTGCTCCAACTCCACAAGGTCCATGCATCTCTAACAATGCTGATATAGTTCTCTTTCAAATCCCTCCCAATAATATCTCCTTAAAATGATATTGTTGAGCTTCATAGAATAGGTGTGGCTGAAATTGAACTCTTCATAAGCCCTCTATAGTAAATTATCCTTGAGCTTGGAAGCTCTAGACAAGAAGATCCTACCATGATTATAGATGACTCCATCAAGGATTGAAAATATCTCTCTTCATGCAACAAGTCATCAATAATCATGCAAGTATGAAGATCCTTGGAATATTCCACCAGCAGTTGGGATTTCCAATAGGGATCTAATGTGCCCAACAATCACAGTGCTGATAGGGTATCATCTGAAGTGTATTACATGTTTTTTTTCTTCTCCTTGACATCTCCCATGTCAAAGGTGTATTTTGGAAAGCCAATTTTCCATTTTCCTCCTCCTTGACATCTCCCATGCCAAAGGTACAAGGTGGAAGGTTGCTAGTCCTTCCTTGATGCCCTCCTTGCTCATGCACATGCTAAAAAGAAGATGGAAGTTATTGGAAGTTAGTCTCCCATGGGAGGCTATCATCTATCCAAAACCTCTTTGTTTTTGCCAAAGTATTCATGTGTGACCACCATCTCTCATCATGTATAGAAGAGGATCCTCCAAGCAAGTTTGTCTTCTGATTCAAGGATTTCCTTCCTTGCTTCATGATGGTGTCAACATTCATTCTTGAAGCATCTTTTCTTAGTGCAGTATGAGATGAGAGGATGGATAGTGATGTTAAGGGAAAAATTCCTTCCCTCTCCTTGTACTTTCCCCATACTCTCAACGCTGAAGCATGGTCTTCTATTGCTCCCTTCCTTCTTGGATCTATGAAAGAAGCATAAAGACATGAAACACATTTCATCAAATCTGAATCAGGTGGTCTCCCATGTGGCATACCACAAGATAATGATGTCTCATGGCTCATTCCCATGTGAACAACAGATGGGAACATATCATGACTGCTTCCACTGTGCAAATCCATCTCTGATTATTGTGTGGAAGTATCATGATAAGGAGAGGTTGGAGCAACTCCCCCATATTCTTCTTCATCACCCACCTTCTACAAGATCTCACAGTCTAAGGTTCTTCCTTTAGATGCAGTTAACTCATGAACACCCATCATCTCGTTGGTGTCAAGAGTCTTGATCACAAAGGACTGATCCATCATAGTGTGTGTTCCAAAAATTGGATGCAGTGTTGGAACACATTTCCTCCATTGTTTTGTATCTTTGTATATCATCATAGACACATACTGCTCATATTCTTCATGTATAGGATCCTTGGGGCCTTCTTTCAAAGATACAAGAGCCCTCTTAGTGGAAGCAATGGATTCATCTCCATTTCTTAATAAAAATAGATCTCCTCATGCTATCACAACGTTGGAGGAACCTTTCAGTTCTTCTTCTTTCCTCTCCTCATCAATGGGGTATGCCTCATCAATAAGAGATCCTTTCTCTTGATCTCTCCTTGAAAAAGGAACACTCATGTCTTCTCCTTGAGAAGAAGCTTCTTGCTGAAGTAGGGCCTTTTCCCTTGGCAAATCATGCAGCAAATAATTGACCCCTTCAACAATGTTCTGAAATGGAGTTATCTTGCTAGATCTTCCCATCTCATGCAAATGTTCTGTTCCCTTGGGATTATTTTTCTTACCCAAAGAAATTTCAGATGGCATAGAATCAAATATTTCCACTAACCTCCTATTGAACTTTTCATAAGTAGAGATGTTTACATTTTTCAATGAAGAAGACTCAAATAACCACCAGGCATATGCTTTACCTTGGAGGTGTAGCGCTGCTACTCTTATGGCTTCTTCTTCAGAAATCAGATGTAGCTAAAAATATGTGTCCAGCTTCTTTACCCAAGACTTGGCTGAGCTCTTAGGTGACCCATCAAAAGTAGGTAGAAAAGTTCTACCCAAGGTGTGCTGTATGCACTCACTTCTTCTCATAATTATGCTGGATCTTATTTCTTCTTTGACTTGACAAAACTCTGGGAAGCTTAGATGCTATTTGAATCTCTTATACTGAGATTCATATTCTCGGAGATAGTCACCAAGAGACTAATCTTTTGGTGTCTATCCTTCGTCTTCTCCTCTTGCAAGGAATGTAGGCATGCTACAACGTTGTGGATCAGATTGTGTGGGTGAATGCTCACACACGTCATATGAAGTAGTGGGGCTTCCTTCATGTGCAAACCTTTTCAAAATATCTGCTTTCCTTTCATTCATCACTCCCCTGATTTCATTCTTTAGCTCATGCATAGTTTGGAACAGAGTTTTTGAAAACTCTTTCACTTTCAATCTTCCAGATGAAGGTTTTGGACCCTTGTCTTATGTGTCTTCAGTGTAACCAAACTTCTTCATCAGTATTTTATTTCCTTGAAAAGACACATTGTCTCTTTAGTAAGAAAATCAAAGGCTATGCCAAGATAGATGCTCTGATACCACTATAATATCCCCAAATTAGGACTGCTAGCAAGGCATGCCTAAAAAAATCATTTTTCAAGAATGGATGCTATAGCTATTGAAATCAGCCCTTGGATCCCTGAGATCTGATAATATAAGACCAAAATCCAAGAGGATATAAAAAAAAAATCTTTCTAGGTGGGTTAAACAGATCTCCCACACCTAGTACAGCTTAGGAAGTGCCCAAAGAGGAACTGCAACACTATGTGACAAAAATTCTTCAGAAATAATGCAATTTAGCCAAATGCATGCAAGAGGCCAATATGTATACTCAATATGATTGTTTATAACAATAATTTAGAGTTATATTGAGGCCCTTACATTACATAACAGAAAGCAATAAACTTTACATGAAGATTTGTTCAAAATAATAGGCTGCAACCATATGATATGACTGTACAAGATTAATAGAATTATTTCATTAGCTGAAAAGAGCTATAAGTTAAACTTTAGATCTAGAGTAGATTTTTCTAAAAAAAGATAGATCTATATCAAATCTATACACTATAGATTCTCCTCTTAAAAAACCCCTTGGGGTTTTTAGCAGAAAATGTGGTACATGGAGTAGATATGAGATCTAATGCAACTGATCTATAGAATGATTCAGAATTTCTGAAGAAAATGCATTAGTATTCAGATCAGATCTGAATGGAACATGGATTAGATCTGTAATCCATGGATCACCACAGTGAATGGCAGATTCCCAACACTAGAGATCTCTCCTCCTTGAAGGGCCAAAAGACCCTGCAACTTTCTCCTTGCAAATAACGTAGTTCTGGAAGATGGGCTATGTTGTAGGCTCTAGAGAATGATGTGGCCTAATGCCAAGATCTGAAAATGAGCTCTCCTCATCCAATACTCTCTTGCCAGAGGGATAAAAGGCTTTCCCATTGAAAAGAGGCACTAGAATGGCTTAGATATGAACAGATATAGCCTCCACTTGCTGCATCTTATAAAGAAAACCAAACCCTCAACAGGATCTGAATTGTAGTTGGAAGAAGAGCTTGGCCAAATGCCTGATAGTGGTCAAGAAATGCAAGAATCCTCCAAGAGGCCTCTCAAGGAAGAGGTGGGATTCGCAATCAAGAACACCCTAGTGCTAAACAACACTATCCTAAGATAAACAGCCAGAGAATGAGAAGTGTCTAAGCAGACAAATCCTTTAGAAATAATATTATCAACAACCCCACTCTTGTTTTCCTCCTCCTCCTTAAATAAGATGGAATCCTTTCCAAACCCTAAACCATCTCAATGTTTTAGCTGCATTCACATGATTAGCCTCCAACTAAAACTGTGTTGTGTATCTAGATGGTTCAATGTATCTAGACAACATTGTTGATATTGTCTAGTTGACCCAGTCAAATGACTTAATCCCTTTCACACATAAGGTTGTTTTGCTAAAGCAACCCAGATTTAGCCTTGTTCACAAGGGCATGGATTTATTTTGTTGTTTTAGGAGTTTAATTTATCCTCCTTTACAATTTATTCCTGCAACAAGAAAATGAAAAACAAAATAGCATATTCTTATTAGCTTGGGCTAATTAGGAATATTACAAAAACCCGCGAAGTGGGTTGGGGTGAAGCCTCGTACTTCTACTCGGAATGTGAAATCCCCACAGGGGGCAGCCTTGGCAGACTCTCCTAAACTAGTAAGACAACCTTTACCTACTCAAGAAAATTCCCAGGTGGCCCAACCCAGGTGGCCCAACCAATTAATTGGTTGCCACCCTTTTTTTGTCCCCGTAGGCCCTCCATACGCACGTCAAAGAATATTGATGGCCTGCGCACTTACTTGCAAATGCCACTGACCCCGGGAGAGGTACCCATCATTGGCAAACCCTTTGGCAAGCTTCATGAGGCGAAATTCGATGATCATGACTTGGCCACTTTTGGAGGCCTTCCCCAAGCTGGCGCCCGAGTTATATCTGGAAAGAGTAGAGGAAGATGATAGGATAAAGATTGTCCCCATGTGCTGGGTACATGGAGTGGCAGGATCTGGGCTTCTAAAACTACTAAGTATGTCGAATTTCTGTCACTACAATATCACAGAACATCTAGTACATTAGTTTCTTGCCCTGGTCCATGACGGCTGCTTATGGATCAAGGATCGAATCCCCATCGATGCTACGCTCATTCATCACATTACTAGTCCTCCCATTGAAGGGATGGACACTCTGGAGTGCATTGGTGAGAAGTATGAGGGGGAGATTGCTGAACATGTGCACATATATACCATGTGGGGCGGAACACTCAAGGCTTCATAATCAAATCCATTAGTGACCCTGGTACGCAGTTAGGTACCATGTTGTTTGCATGCAAGATGATGTGAAAAATTCAGGTAGCCACCCTTCCTACATATGTTATTCATTTGGCAGGCTGGTGCGAGAAAGGGGTCTGCTTCAATTGTTCTCAATAATTGTGCAACGAGTTCTTGGAAGATGCCCGTGAATCCCATGAGCAGGGATGAGTTCATGGTTGTTGCTTCTCATTGCGTTGGTCACCTAGGAAGCACCTGAGGAATCAGTCCTCCCTGAGCTCACCCTAGACATGTGTGAAGGGGCTTGATATACGAACTTGTGGGACTCTAAGGATGTGCAGCGCATCAAGGAAAACCAAGAATTCAAATCCTGGTCACGTCCATTCAGAGTGGGTTCACAGCAGCTATCAACTCCTAGCCACGTCTTTCGCCAGCCATCTACGATAATTATAAAATCATTACTAAATTCTAGGTAACTATTCATAATATACAAGTCAGAAGCTGCAAGGATACCGCATGTATTTCACTACCCTATATGGTCGAAGATGAAGAGATTGACTAGTTGATTAAAAAATGGCTTCCTTAGTGGAAGCTTGGCTTCAAAATAGGTGCAAAGGGCGCTGAGGGAACGAGCACCATGAAGGTCACCCACAGGTCATCACCAAAGAAACCAGGGGACAGGGCAGAAGCACGGGGAAGGGCGCAAGAGCTGCATCATAGAAGGGTTCGCAACCGAGTAGTACGAGGAATGGTGTGGATGTAGTACCATATAAGGGGTCACAATAGAATCTAGGTACAGAAGGGTAGGAGACAGGAGGTGCTGAATCTCCCCATGGAACAAAGCGAACTAGTGAACTGACTAAAGGGCCACGAAAGAAGCAGCACTCTTCACGAATAAAATGCGATGAAACTGTTACACTGACAGAACGGGACCTCGAGCAAATCGCAGACACAGTTACTTTAGCCGCGGAAGAAAAATGGCTGGCTCTGGAAGAGTAGTAGAGAGCTGCGGTCAAAACCCTTTAGGCTGAGCTCCGTGCTCTACAGTTGAAGATGGACATGCTGCAAACAAACATGATTCAGGTACGAACGACCTCGACAACTAGTAGTGTAGCACTTGTTACAACAAAAACCCCCTCTGTTCCCTACCAGGCGCAGCCCTCGCAATAAGTCCACCCGACTTAGGAGCACAAGTCCAGGCTTGTGCATAATTACAGCTGGAACTGGCTAGATTGCCACACGAATCATTTTAGGTACTCCACACCTCCTTTTTCAAAGAAATTCAACACTGGGACCATCAAGTGCACCAACAACTCAGTGTAGTTGAGAAGACAGTTGAGGAAAAGAATGTGGAAGTTTCTCAAGTACAGGTTGTGTGTACCCTCGCTACTTCATAGTAGACAGAGCTGGAACACCTCATTAGTAGGCTTTGCACGAACATTTCCAAAGATATTCCAGCCTCTGCCACCCCCCATGCCAAGATTGAGGGGTTGGTTGCAGCATTCCGGGCCTCAATAACTGAGATCCAAGCGGTCAAAATAGATATGGAACAACATATCGCAGACTTGCAGACTAAGTTGCAGCCAGAGACACCACAAAGGTACGGGCCCAGCGAGCTGTGCTGGTTATGGTGGCCACGAATGTGATTATAGTACATATTTCTTGGGGTGCCCAATTGCTGGACACAGCCATGCAGTCATGGACCATGGTGCAACGCGAGCTGTTCCTGTGTGAAATCAACCAATACCTATGACAGAAGGAAGAAACATTCGAGCAGCTGGAAGCTACGATGCCTACTCAGATCCCTGCTCAACGAGTGGCCCGACTGCGAACCATCCATGCCCTTCGGGATGATATCGACAAACTCCGCTAGAAGAAGAATACTCTCAGTGACCGCCTTAAGTCATGGGCTGATGAAGCCCTCAAGCTCTCCCAGGATATCAATGTCATTGTTAAACAAATGAACCAGACTCTGGAGAGCGTCACAGTTGTGATGGAGGGACCAAATTCTCATAAACTGGTGGATATTGCTCAGAACATTACTGCTCTGAGGGAAGGAATGCTGCCCACACTTTTTGAGGCTATCAAAATACTACAAGCGCAAGTGGAGACCCCACCATCACAGTGACTCGAGATGAATCACAAGATTGTGTTGGGGGACTGTTGGAATAGGGTCCCCTAAAAGATGCGAATTTTGTACAATTTTGTATATTTTTGGTCTTAATTAGTCTAACGCAGGGGTTTTGGGGTGGGTCAAAACCCTGAATGCATTATAATGGGTCAAGGATAGACCAAGAGTCTGCAAACCATGGTTTTCGGACCATTGGAAGTGTAGGCTAAGTCAATATAAATAGATGAAATTTTTGAGTCTTAAAGTAGGAAATAATTAAGTTGGATGCTAAGTGCGAATTGTTATATAGGTTGTCGAGTCATTTGGGTAAGGAATCCTGCTGGCTGTGTGCACAGATCCTCATCCCTACTGGCTGTGTGCACAGGCTGTGTCGGATTGTATTGGGTTTTGGATGCGAATATATGCAGTTATGGTTAAAGTATTTCTGTGTTATCTGATCTGATGTATTACTGTTGATGCGAACTATTGGGATCTGTTACAAATACCGTTGGTTATATGTTTATGCTCTGAATCTGTATGTGCTATGGTATAACTATAATCTGTTGATGATGTGTTATGATAATGTGTGCTGATAATTGTTGATACGCACGTGGATGTGGAGTTATTAACCAGATTTGTGCATGATAATAGCTCTGCATATTGTGATCATACTGTTAACAACCCTGCGAATACATATGTCAGGTGCGAACCTGATAGGGTGTGAACGTGGAACTTCTTGACTTACCTACTCTCTCTCAAGGTTCAGAAACCTAGTTCTAGCACCCTCTCATACTACTTCGGGTGAGACTTTGGCCTGCTCAAGCAGGTCACTGCCGAAAGGGCCAGTAGTATAGGGGTTTGTTGGCCAACCTTAACCTCTGAACCTGGGTGAGGACACTCCGGGCCAACATGTAACAATATTGCTTAATCTCTTATAATGATTTTTCCTTGAGAAACCCAAAACATTAACTTGGTCACCTACAGTTTTGAGAATTCAGATCATTGTGATAGCACGTAGTTCAGATTTTTGACAGGCTTTAAATACTTTTCTTCTTTCATTATAGTTCTTGGCATAGACTTTAAATCTTCCAAATCAAGGCTCCTATATTCTTTAAAGTGGTTTATTTTTCCATTCAAAGTTATCTGGCCTAATTACTACAAATATGGATTATTAGAGTGCCTAGAATTTTGTATCTTGTAGAAGCTCGGTCATAGGAGTCTTATCTTACTCTTCTTGTCTTTAGGGCTTAGTGACCTTCTTACTACCCTTATGAAAAATAACTGAGCTTTGATACCATGTTGAGAAATTTAGGGAATTATGTGAATTATAGTCTTCAAGTGGAATTCTCTTACCTTTTATATTTTATTCTGATTATTCTGATCTCTTTATTAGTTCTTTCTTTCAATTTGTTATGTTCATCAAGACAAATTCTAAATAAACAAGGACAAAAGATGTAGGCAGGGAAAAACCCATATGAAGGGAAAAAATACAGTTAACTCTCTCTCTAGTAGATTAGATCAATTTAAGAAAAACTTGACCCTTTGAACAGAGACCCATTCCATCCACCAAGTCAGCCCTTACTAATTTCTTAATCCTTCCTGCAACTTTTGTTCTTGATTTTTTCAACTGTCATTCTCTAGGATCCTCGACGCTCTATAATTAACTTTGTAAATTAGGTTCTCCGTGATCTTGATTTCTTGGATTGGACTCCTCTCTATAGAACTTCACATGGCTCCTTCCTGATTCAAAAAAATTGTAGATTGAATTTTCACTTGTCATATTATAGATCCAAAATCTTTGCCACATTACGAATTTAAATTATTTGTTGTATTATAGATCTAAACCCTATGTTATATTATAGCTCCGAACCCTCTATTGTATTGTAGGTTTGAGATTTCTATCTCTTCAAATTGGTTAAGATTCCTTTGCTATTTATAGTGGTTTTTCACTGTACTTTGAGCCGACATGAGCAAATGCCTTGAGGATTTCTTGTATACTTGTTTGGAGACCGGTTTTGAAGGATGTGTGGTATTATTTTGTAGAATAAAAGGGTTGACTTGGTGGAGTAGCTCCCTTTGACACAAATTTTTTTTATGAATTTTGGTTTTGACTCGATAAAATAACCTAGAGCACACAATAGGTGTGATGACCTAATGACCATTGACACAAGCATGAAACCCATATGTGAATAAGTCAATCCCTTTAAATAAAAAATAATTTTCTTTTATTTTTATAAATCATAACTCAAATATAATTATGAATACCAACATTAGTTATATTCTTCAACACTTGGTCCTAGATGACCTGCTTCCTCTCTTTCTATCTTGAATATTTATAGACCTTCTCTTCGTAATCATTGAAACAAGGGTTTATAAAATATGCCCACATATTCCAATACTTTAAGTGGAAACCATTTGGAATTTTTTTTTTTTTGAGTTAATTTCTTATCTTGCTTCAGCTTGTCCTCGCTTGGGCCTTGATACCAAGTTAATTTTAGATGGCCCAATCAAAGTCCACAATTATGCCCTCAATCAACAATATTCAAACTCTTCCCTAACCAAAAATTCAAAGTCTGGTCAAACTCTTCCCAAAAATACCAGTCAAAGGAGAGAGGGACTCAACCTCTCTTGGCATTCAAACAACATCAAAACAATAAATTTTGGAGCAGTCAAACTTGGTCAAAAATAAGGTCAAGTTGTCCACCTTAATACTGTGCAATGTAGGTCAAACCTACCTAGATTTCCTCTATCCCTATGCCATTCAATGTGACCTAGTCAAACAAAGTCAACCCTCCAAAAAAAAAGTCAAAATAGGTCAAATGAACCTCAGTAAAAGTTTGTAAATATTGGTTGAAATAATAAGTCATCATATAGATTATATTCCCAGTCAAACTCTTAAATCTGTGAAGAGAATAACTTCCCTTGGAGGTCGAACCAATCAAAAGAGGAGAGAGAAAGATGTGTGATGTGAATGTGAAAAAATGAAGTTTCCTTGACCTTTATTTATACAAGTCAATGTGGTTTGAAGGTCACATATATTGGTCTTCAAGAGCCTACATGACTAGTGGGGTCGACCTTGACCAAAACCACGTGTGTGGTCTTGACCTCCAAAACAACCTTTCCCTTGTCAGAATCCCTCGCTCCATAAGTCAAAATCAGTCCTCTTGAAAAGAGGAATTCATTCCAATAACCATCTTCTACAAATAAGTATTCCAAGTTGGAATTTGACTAAATTTGCAAATTTTAAAAATAAATCACTCCATATCATCAAAAAGAAGGATCCATAAATGATCCTTATTATCGACTTTTACCAACATGTTTATATTGGCTAGCAAACTTCTATATCAGGTTCATGAATCCTTCCATATGTTTCTATTAAATATTCTCTTCTAGTCATCCATAGTCACTTGATTATACCATGAATATATCTGAGTGCACAAGTATCCAAGGGTCCTTACATTTCCCTCCTTCCATCATGCTTGAAAAAATAGAGTATTTGCTCATCCTTCTTCCTTTACTTCTTGTACCTGAAATATTCATTGGAAAGTATAGCCAAGCAAAGTATACAATAAAAAAAACATGATGTTAATTTTTCAATCTAGGGTTACCATGGAAACTTAGAGGAGGGACTCTTAGGTTTTTCAAGTTCTAACCCTAGACTAATGGATCCATATACAATTCATCAACCTCATCCATATCTACATACTTTGCATGAGCCCTATATTGCACACAAACCTTAAAAGACCAAGGCATAGCATTTTTATGAGGGAGCAATGTTAGGGTTTCCATATGACTAGGGTTTTACTTATGTCGACGAAGGTTTTAGATATCAATACCAATATCAACAATTTTAACAACAAAACCTAAAATGATACTCTCAACCTACAACATTTCATGTTGGATATTTAATAAAATATACCTTAGATACCTCACGGTTACATACATTTGTTGTAGTGAACTATTATTCCGGATGTAATGGTATTTTTATTACTTTTCTTTAAGGCATGCATCATCTCAAACTATCTTTACTGTATCTATCTGCTGACCTCTTCTTTCTTCAGGATTAGTATGCTACTTCTCTAGTTCTAGCTCATTAGTGATGCACATATCTATAAAATTGCTTACAATGATATCCATTTTACCCAATAATTTCTTGAAATGATTTTCAACAAAACTATCTTGTATTTATTGTTGTTATTACTGTCAACTACTGATGCAAAAAAAATTCTTTCACGTGATGGAATAGATTTAAATATTTCCTGATCTTTAGTGATAGTCTAATAAAAAACAGAACCTTCCTTCAAAGAGATGATTTTCATAATGACCGTACTTACTTCCTTTGGACTGTTATCTCTTAAAAACTAATAAAGTGTTTCTTATCTGCTTGCAACTCTGTGATGCATAGGTTTCATGGAGCTAAATGCTACAGGTGCAACAATATTCCTTATACCTGAAAATTTCTTCAAAATTTTTACCTAAGTATTATAATGAGTAAAAACAAAATTTTTCTGCACTATTGAATGTTGTGACATTACCACTACTTGTAGATTACTTCTTTCCAACGTGACCAATTATATTATTACACCCTTGAATTAGGGCTTTCAAACATAGACCCTTATTCTTATTGACAACTTTATAGAGCTACACTAAAAAATGATTCCAAAAATAACACCACTATAAATTCAAATATATGTAGCTTTCATTGAAGGTTGGCTCAGTAATTTTCACAAGCTTGGACTATGTATTTTTATATGTCAATCTCTTCAGAGTACCTAAATAAATATTCTTGTCTTATTATGTCTCTTGCACATGTTAGTGAATTCTATCTTGATCAATGGTGACTATATTTTAATATAATTTGGATGTGCCTTTAAGAGATTTGATCTAGGTCTCTTTTGCTCAGATTTAGAAGAGGAGGTTCAACTCCCTTTTTAGGATGATTTTTTATTCAATTTATGTCCTTTTGAAGTGTTTTTATACCCATAACAAGTGGAGATGTATACTTGTTTATTTATAATACTGAAATCAAGCTTTCTATATTTTCAATTAGGCCATTATCCCATATTTAATTTGACACCAATGAGAGAACTGATCTACACTTGCAATATCACAATCTAAATAAGGAATTTTCTCAAGATTTTTATGTCTTGATGCACAGGTGTAGAGCATTATTTTTGAAATTCTTTCAACATGACTTTAGCTCAGAACGAGATCATCAATACCCTCAATATTGGAGCTCTTTTATGCATAGGTGTATCCTCTTTCAATAGTGGTTTCAACTCCCTTTGATAAGGTGAAAATGAAAAACATTTTAGGGCTTCCAAAAGAGACTCATTCACATAACTTTCAACTTAAGAATATGATCACACAAAACTTATCCAGAATGAAGGTTTGATAGAAAAATTTAAGATCCTTTCATATGCACGTGAAATTTATATGTCTCGATCCTCTTGTAACAATACTAATGCTCAAAATGAAACTCGATTTGAATTTCTATGGACAGATATCAAGAGAGGATATTATTCCTCTTGAAATCAGAAAGGGTGACTTTCTTCTAGGATTTACAATAAAATTTTACACTTAGAATAACTTAATAATACTCAAAACCTTTTGAGGAATATTTTACATATTTCCAAGATGATAGATAATAAGAAAAACTCACGACGTCTTTCCTTGACTAGAGTAGTATGAAATTTTGAACACTTCAGATATTGTAAAATTACCTCATACCTTTGCTTACTTTTTCAATATGCTTGGAATTTCTTAAGCTCCTCAAATAGCCTTTTGATCCATTAAGATCATGTTTCTTATGTCACAGAGAATAGGGTTAGTAGAATGAACCCCAAACTTTTTCTTTCTTGTTTGATAGGTTTTTTCCAAGGAGATAACGTATTTTATTTATTCGGTCATCAAGAAAAGTTCGTATATCCCTCCAAAACCCCTTTCTCCTTTCTATGTATACTATCAACCTTATCTCTGTAATTAGCACTAGTAATTATTCCCATATTTTTGTTCTTATTACCTTCAAAAATTCGAACTTATAGGGAATTTATTCTTGAGATGAGATGATACCATGTTGATATTATTTTCTTCCCTCACTTCAAAACTTACCTCTGCTACCATGTTGAGAAATACAGGGTAGAGAGTTAGGTTAAATATTAACTTGATTTCTCTTTAATATTTGACACTTTCTTGATATTTATATCCTTCCATGGATTTGGTTACGAATCAATGTGATGGGTCAATCATAAATTTATATCCCAATAAAATCATCACATATTCATAGTCTGATCCATATTTGCTAGCACAAATAGGTTGGTAGATCATCACTTTCGTGCATATAGATAGAGAGACAAATAGATTTACGATATACACCAGGGATATGCTATCCCACCCGAGCTTTATAACCCATGTTCACTAACCTCAAATACAAGGAGGGTGTAGAATACCATACATTTGATAAATTCATGGTATAAGTCAATTAAATTCGTTAGGAACACCAAGAGTCTATAATCATATTCTTGTGTTAAAATAAGCCTTTACACAATTTTTGCCCATGATAAGTCAACCATCTACTACTTTGTATCCCTATTCCACTCCATCATAAACTACCACACTCCTAATTTAGGTGTTATCTACTCCTACTTCAATGCCTAATCAAAACAATTTTTTATTATGATGATAATTTAAGTACATATGTGTGTAATTTCCATGATGGGACATATGAATTGTCCTCCCCACATTTACCATCAATGATTATAACCTTTAATCGGCTAGCACTGGTCTATCTCATCATCTCAAAATGACCCGACAAATGAAAAATTATAATTTATGTCACCATAACTTCATACTATTTCAGAAATGACCCTTTCTACATATTATATGCATGAAATGATGTAAGTTCATCCCCTCTACCTATCGTATGATTAATTGTGACAACAAGTGAATAAAGGAAAATTGACGGATATTTGTTGACAAGATCCCCTACTTATAAATTGTCCTTTATTCACTTGTCAGAATCAATCATAGTATAGGTAGAGGGGATGACCTGTGATAAATTCAGGCATATAATATGTAGAAGGGGTTATCCCCAAGACATTATGAACTGATGATGATAGACATGATAAATTTTCATTTGTCGGGTCATTTTGAGATGATGACCGAACAGTGCTATCTCATTCAGGGTTATAATCATTGATGGGAAATGTGGGGAGGAAAATGCATACATCCCATCATGGACATTACACTCATATGCACTTAAATTGTCATCATAATCACAAATTGTTGTGAATTTAAAACTAATATATGTTAGAACTTTGTTAGACTAATATAGATTATAAAATTCAAACAATATATATATTAGTTACAATAAATATAGTAGAAAATATTGGATGTGTGAGCATTAAGGCTCCTATTGCACTAGCTAGTGCAGATCCATTTATTTCCTGAGCTTGTTCAACTTTAAAAAAAAACTAGAAATTTTGTCTTCAAAACCTTACTAATAACTTCCTTGGTGATTATAGAATCACACACCAGTTATTTTCCATGCCCTTCAATCCAGTTCACATCTTTCAATTTCCCTTATGTACATAAATTGCTAGAAACACTCATTAATATCCATGTCATGAAACTCATTTTCAAGGAAATCTAAAACATTCTTCACACCCTGGATATCATATTTGTCCCCATAGCATCCTTAGTAAAGAAATTTGGTCAAAGAATATATGTAAATCCTTTCTTTATTTACAATTTGGCCTAATAAATTGCTATTAAAAATATCATTTTATAGGATTGAAATAAATTCTATATAATCTGTGTCTTTTAAATTTAAATTTAAGGATATAAACAATTCAATATTATATTTTACAATATGTTTTGACCTATGGGTCGATATCTATTTATTAGAATCCCATGTTATTAGAAATCCACTCCCCCAAGCCTCATAATTTGTCTTTACTAACCAGTAAGCTGCATATATATGGTTGTTCGAAGTTACATTAGTTTTAGTAGCATTTTTTTTTTTTTTTTTTTAGATTGATATATTTTTAAACTTATAATTTAATGATAATGTTAATTTTAATATAAATATTGTTAATAGTTTTTTATGTATATGTTGTGAGATGTTTATGGGTTATGGTTAGCGTTTATGTGATGTTGCAAACTATCTTAACACAACCTTATAAGTTTTTTTTTTGTTATGGTCAATGTTTATGTATTGTTGCAAATTATCTTATGACAATAGCATGTGCCAAACCAATTGGTGACATTAAAAATTCAGGATTTATATATTGAGGATTGTTTTGAGATATTGAAGCATACACAAAAAGGTTTGTTAATCTGAAATTGACCATTTGGGTGTTGGGATTCTTTCCAAACCTCTAATACCTACATCAAAAATTAATAATTTCCTCTCTCCTATATCATCTGTACACCTACCAACCATTAAAAAAATTCCAAACATCCTATTTTACATAGAAAATTTCTCATCATGGTATATTAATGCATCCATTAGACACACAAACTACTTATGTGCCTTATAGAATCTCATTACTCCAGTTTCACAGAGAAAAATATGAAGAATAAGACAAGAGAACATTATGCATATAGATATCATGGGAAAAATCAGAGTAATGAATAACATACCTAATTAAGAATTGGGATTGTATTGCAGAGGAAGGCTTCACAATTTGTATTATAGCGACCATTTCAACTCTTGGTTTTTAAGCCTCTTTATAAATCTAGCAAAACATTTCTAAATTTTTTGATCTAGAGCATTCCTTAATCACCTAAAACATCGAGTTTGATGGCTATCCAAACTTACTCAAAGTGGAAAAAATTCCCTTCCATTTTAACATGATTTCTTTTGAGGGCATCAAGACATAATATAGATCACCTCATTTTTATGAACTTTTTTATTTATGTGAGTGTGTTATGTATAATTTTAGATATGTAAAAATTATGATATAGGGATGAGTCATAAGGGATTTATCCTTGTTTGTCAATTCAAAAGTTGGCTTTGGGGTGAAAATCGAAAAAATGATGAGATATAGTTCTCTTTCACTCTAATAGTAATAATACGAAAATTACATTGCTATTATTGATCATAATGATTGAATTATTGAATAGAAGTGTTAGTCTTTCATCTAAGTGTTAGTCTTGAATATGGTGTAGCCATGGAGAAAGAAATAAAACCTCATGTAAATCTGTCAAGTTGTAAAAGAAATTTAATGCACAGAAACTCGTCGGATATTTTATGGTACATGGAAGCTTTTGCATATCTGACTCTTATCCAACGATACAACCATTAGATATTAGATGCAATATCGATGGAAGAAATCATCATACATATGATATTCTCATCAGACAAAATTTTTATATGGTTGAATATCTGATGCTAAACTGCTGGACTTGCTACTCCATACCGATGGAACAACGCGTCTGAGATGAAAAACTCCCTTCAAACCAATTTAATATAATGCTGATTATCCGACATTGAAACTTCAGACTTGTTGCTGCATACCGACGAAACGAAGCATCAAAGAGATAACATATGCGTCGCATAATCTTGTTCTACCGTTGAATATCTAACGCCGCACCGTCAGAGGTTCCCATCAAACTAAACATGGGTCTTGTTATACATTCAACTCGTGTGGGAATATCTACTGATTTTTTTTGCATTGCATATCCGACGGATGTGAGCATTGCAAAACTGACTTCAAAGTATCATATTTTTAATGACAATTCATCCCATTTTTTTTGTCGAATAATCGATGTCTATATCATCGAATAAGTAGTTTTTACTAAAGTGTTTACTATTTGACACAATTCCAGTGACAAGTTTCTGTACTCTAGTGTGTCGGATAGTCGATTCCAATAAGTTGCATATCTTATGAATAACCGTTAGAGTTTTTCTCCATTTGTACTAGTGCATTCACCACCTTTAAGTTGACCAACAACAATATAGTAAAGAGAAGAGATGTGTTTGAGTCTTCATAAAGAGGTCCCATCTACCTCTCAAATGCAAGTTTATCAAAAGCATGTCCATCATACTTTTTGACATCATTATTCATTTCAACATTAGTAAATATCTCCTAGATCAATCTATTTGTTTTGTCTTATTCAATTGTGTTATCAACATCATTTTCTTTTTCCATAGGATCATTAGCTTGATCCTATATATTTTCTCCAAGTTCTTGAATAGGCACTTGTACTACAACTACCTTTTCGTCGTTGTGCAATGCCCTCAGGGGCATACTATACAATTACAATAAATAAAGTAATATTACTATATATAGAAAATATTTAAATGTCAAAACAAACATTTACAAATATAACATAGAAAGAAAAATACGACAAAGATAAAGACAATAAAAACTTAGGTGAGAGAGATAAACACATACTACAAATAAATGAGGATGCTTATGCAATTTATCAATATTATATTTAATAATATGTTGACAAACATCTAGGAAAGATGTTACTTTTCTTGACATTTAGGAAAGGGGACACTTTCTGAGATATATAGTCGCAACCATAATAAAAAAATATATTGATATTATTTTACATTCATCATTATAATGCCATATTCTTTCTTGATTTCACTTAAAGACCAGAAGATTTAAGAGGACGTGTGAGAAATCACGAGCTTGGGTGAGAACAAGAAACAAGTACAACAAACAAATGTGATCATGTTGCTTGTAGAATTTAGAAACATGTTTAATATTATGTTGAAAAAAATTAGGAACAATCAACTAATAATCATCAAACCATTTTCATTCCATCACATTTAAAAATGTACTTAAAGTACAAGACTCAAACAGTAAGACCAGTGAATCCAGGGAATACCAATTAAGTTCAAGAAGGAAAACCTCAAGGTAAATACTACAATATTTTTCATAATGGTTTCCATAAGAAAAGAGAATGAGAGGGGAAAGGTCACAAAATTTATTTTATCCCTAACTCCTCTCAAATATTCGATTACGACAAGAGGGTGGATCTTATGCTATATTTTTTAATTAAATAAATTATTTCTAAAGACGATGTGGACTTTTAATCTTATATTAAAGGTATTCCCACAATCAAAGTTACTACTAAAATTAGTTGGTGGCTATATGGTTCTAGGAATGTACAAGAGGAAGATAAGCCTTTCTTATTCTTTACTTCTTGGTCTTCTGTTTGTATCTAATTATTCTCTCTTTACCCTTTAATTGTTAGTTTCCTATGTTTTGCATCATTGGTCCTAAATAGGTAGGTCTCATATTGTCTAGATTATCTTATCAAAATTCAGGCAGTAATCTGTTTGTTGTTTAGTTGCATTTTTCATTCTTTAATTTCATCATATTTTTTCACTTATAAACTTTGAAATCAATAGCCTATGTAAGAAAATTAGAGAGGATCCTCTTTTTTGTTTAGACAAGTGGTAGGTAACCCACTAAAGACATTAATTTTCATATTAAACCCCTTTTACTAAGGCACGATATCATTCTCTCCTTGTACAAAAAATGGGGTTTTTTCTTCTTCTTTTTTCTACGTAGTTGATTTGATCAAAATGTCAAAAACTCACTCCTTTGTACTTATTGGTGGGAAGTGAATGGTATATATAGAATAAAAACATTGCGCATACTTCAAAGGACATTCAAAATAGAATGGTCTACCTTGCATGAGTGACAATAAGTAATATAAATTTGGAAAAAATAACCATTAATGATTTATCAAATATTTCATTAATCTTCCATTTTCCTAGAATTGTTATAGCTTTGATATTACTTAAATTTTTCTCCCAATGTACAACAAATGAAACCCTTAACTTATCCCAAAAATAGAATTCATATAGGTAATTCTCCACTTTATATCACTTCGGCTTAAAAATTTCAATGTCACCTAGTAAAACATTTTGAAACACCAAGTGCAGGGCTTGTGTCCCATACTTGTTTCCTTAAAAAATGATAAAGAGTCTCTTTTATGAGCTAAATATATTTTGGTTGGAACATAACATTTTAAATGTCCATATTTTAAATATCTATAATACACTTTAAAAACTTATTAATAATGTCCATAAAATCCACTAGCTTCTAAATCCTCTAGGTCCTAATTAACCCCCTAAACATGCATTAATTCCCTAACACCTTAACCTCATTCCCCTAGCCCTTAACCCCTGGCCCATAAACCCTTAAAAAATAACCCCTTACCCCTAAGCCCATAAACTAATTAACCCCTAACTTGACCTAAATCCTTAATTGACCCTAACCATAATAATCAAATAAAATTTCTCCACATCAAGATGACAACATAGTTCAAATATCTCCCAAAAGAATATAAACATTTACGATAGAAAAATAATAGAATTTAAAATACAAAAACATACAATCTAAAATACATACATATAAAAATTTACAAAAAAAATCTACAAAAAAAATACATATAATTAATTACTTACTAGTGAATGATATCCATGCCCACCTTCAATGTATCCATAGTCTCTACAATGCCTATTAGCTATTGTTATTAGAACTCTCTTTGTCTTAAAGCCCTTGCAATTTCTACAAGGGAAATAAAATTTTTGATCATTCGAAACCCTTGATGTCGATCTCACGTCTCGTTGGACTCCTTGAGGAATTTTATGTAACACATTTACTCACCAACTTTCAGTGATGATTTTCTTCAAAAATTAACCTCAAAATAGGCCTACAACCTTTCAAAACAATCATAAGTATATAGAAACTACATTTATAGTAATATTAATATTAATATATATAATTATGATAGTAATCTTACATTTATTATAATTATTTAAACTAGTCAACATAAAGTGGTTCCATATTAGACATTGTCCAATAGAAAAAAACCTTTAATGGTGCAATTGGTCATTATACAATGATTCCCTGAAATTCGTCGGATATTCAAGGAAACATCAGATATTCGATGGTAAAGGACCCTTGTTAGATATCCGATGGTTAAGGAACTCTCGTTGGATGTCTGACAGTAAAGGAACTCCCATTAGATATCTGGTGGTCTTCGGGATTAAAAAAAACAAACAAAAAATACATTTAACTTATGATAGTTTTCCGATTGTATCCATTCAATCGGATTCCAATGTCGAATTTTCCACCCGTATGTATTACTGATAATATTGTTCCTATACCATTTTTGATGTGTTTTTTCTTAGTTAAGATTGTTTCATGCTTTTTTTTTTAGTTTTGGTTTAATATTTCTTATGCATTATTTCCATTATATTCAATTATTTGTTGGTTCTTGTTTCAACACTAATATCATCCAATTGTTTGTATGCTCCTTGTAGGAAACAAATAGCTACAAGGAAAGTGTTTTTGGTATGCTTAGTGAAACAAACACCAAATACACCAGGTAATGAATCTAGGGAAGTGATAAGTGTGAGGAAAAATAAATCGAGCAAGGAATAGCTCCCACATAGAAAATTCATCATTGTGGTATTGAAATCATTGAAAATCCCAATTTTGAAACTCATATAGGTCAAATTCACATTTAGTCTCATTAAAATTAGCATCTCTATCGACTAAAGGTAGTTTGTCAATATTCACAGAGCCAACCGGCAAAGTTTTATTGTCTGGTTGTTTTTTTTTTTTTCTTTCCCATGTCATCGACACATTTTCAATAAAAATACTAAGATAAATGATGAGGAATTTACCGCAAAAATATACTTTCCCGAGCCTTCTTTCATTTTTATTTATGGCTATTAGTATGTCTACTAAACCTTTGACATTTCCTCAGAGTCATAGTTGTAACCTTTTCACGATAATCTTCTCCTTTGGTCTTTGAAATTTGAATTTTGAATCTAGACACATGGTGGAAAATAATTTGGAGAGTTGGTCCAACTGGATTTCAAAGTAGGCCCCTTTGTTGAGATAGCATGGCACTTGTTCATTTGACATGAGATCATGGTGGAATAGGGGGGGTGGAGGATGCACTATTTACGAGCTCTTTCCACGTACTATGAATGTGGTTTTATTAATACCATGGAATCGTAGAACCCCACCGCATCCCTTGCATTAAACTTAGAACAAATAGGGTGATCCACTTTTTAGTGAGGTAGGCTTATTCTTAATACTGCATCAACACCATTAATAATATCAAGTGGCTTATCAACACGCTTTATTCTATTTACTAACAAAAACAAATTAGACTAATACTATATTTAAAAAAAAATGAATAATGTATCAAATAAAAGTGTTATAATTTGAGGGGCGGATAGATATGTGAAAGAATACCTTGCATTCATATGACAAAAATTACAATATATTAAATTCATTTTCAAGTGATATTTTTTATTCCATTTTTATTTTCCACATTTACAAATAAGAATAATATGTCAAAAACATTAAAAGCGTGCAAATGGGATTAGCTCTAGAATTCTCACATAATTTCAACTCATGCAAGAAATATTACAAATCAACAAAATTTATCTTAAGTTTTAACATTTTAAGCTACCTCAACTGAAAGACAGATAAAAATTAACAATAGCAACAAGGGATGAAGTTAAACTTTGACTGAGAGTGACATAATATTGTGTTTGTTCAATCTTAAAATAACAAGCAGGTGGAAAAATATCATATTAATTATCAAAACCAAAAGGCTCCATCACTAAGTTTAAAATTATTCTACACTAAGGGCACTCAAAGTACAAAAAATTGTCTTAGAATTTCAAAATACTCAATCATAAAACAATAGTTTAAAGATGTTGATTTTAATTTGGAATATATCAAGGATGAAATGTAGTTCTATTTTTATTAGGAACACACTACATATTTTTCTAATGTTATTGAGATAATACAGAACATCTGACACATTACTAAATTAAAATCTAAAATACATGACATAAATGCAGACATAATAAAACATCAGGACTTATATAAAAGACACATAGGCTTTCCATGTAAAATCTCTTTGAAAAGATCCAAAACTATAAGAAGAGTACCAAACATACTCATTCACAGTAGCTTCAAGAGGGCTACAAAAGGCCTGGAACTTTGAAGTAGCTTCTTGCTAACACCTAAAAGAAAATAGGGAAACTTCGGTTAGCGTAACCAAAAATGATAAAAGACTAAAGTATACAACACATCAATATGACTGATATGCATCAACCTTCTATAGAACACAACGTTTCCCTTTCTGCAGGCATACAAAATTATAGATTGACAAAATTTCCCTTACTTGTTGTACATTGATAAAATTATCTTATATTATCTTAGTTGTAATAGGAACTAGAGAGAAGAGGTGTATGGCCCTCCTAGTTTTATTCCATCTATTTTCATAAACATGAATAGGAATAAAAAATGATATAAACATAGGATTGAAGTCATATTTTAAATTCTTTGCTAGTCACATCATCTTGGGACAGGTTTGAGGTCCTTCATTTGAGTATGATTTCTATATGATTTTTTTTTCATGGCTTAAATAACTCGAACAATTATTTTTTTGGGGGGGTTTCAAGACTTTGATTTTGTTTGATATATAATTTATTATTGATGGAGTTCTTCAGGATTCTCTTGATAACTTGTATTGGAACACAATATTATATGCATAATCATCTGAACACAACATTATATGCATGATTTATTCCAATTTATATAAAAAAAATACAAGAAATTTCATATAAATTTTTTAATCAGTAGCATAAATTCAACCACTTGAATAAAAAATTTGACAACAATATGAACCTAGTTAATAATATCTCACAAAAATATCAACAACATATTTATTAAAAGAACTTGAATATCATCTAGATGGATGATTTTTCCAAATATCTCTTTGGCCACTAAATGAAACTCCTTTCCTTCTCCTTCAGACATACACATCCATCTATTTTATCTTCATATAGAAGGGGGGTGTTACTTGTCACGTTAATGACATTTACATTTCCATCTTCAGGACCAAGTGCCACTCCATGGATGATATAAAGTGAATGAATTAGTCCAATTCCAGCAATAGAACTATCATATGGATATAATATGTTAACTTTATCACCTACATGGAGTACTTCATGCACCCTTGGAGTTATTCGACACTATTAAAAACACAAAAGTGTACATAAATATTATGAAAAAAAGTAATACCAATAAAATTGCAAAAACATACATAGTTATTGAATAAAAAAAAATGTGTGCACTCACTTAGTCAATATCTTCAATACCAGCACAATCTACCACTGATTGGGAATGTTTAGGTGCATTAATTTTTTCAAATATCATAATTATTGAGGTGGAAACTTTTCCTTTAACATCCTACATGTGATTTTATTATGGAAAAATAAACATTACATTAAAACGCAATAAGATAGAAAAAAAATAATAAATGTAATAGTAAAACACAACTATTTAATTAGTATACACCTTTGCATTCTCATGGACCTTGTTTTAGTCGTTCAACATTGTTCCACCACCAAGAATTATGTTTTCTTCCTATGATTGACGGGAATTGACAATAAAAATAGGCTTTGTGAGTGAAAGGAAATGGAACCAAAACGTCAACATATTATAAATGCAAGTAAAGAAATTTTTGTAGGGGAATGAAAATTAGCTCACACCATCTTAATCAATATTAATTTCAATTTTTTTCCATGCAGCAACAAGATGTTCAAAGGAAGAGGATATCGTTGGCATTCTCTCTTCCAACCTAGATATACATTTCATTGCATGATTATAATCCTCACCAGGGTGTCAAACAGTAGATGTGTCTCCAATTTTTCTTCTCTTGAATTCAAATGGATTTTATATTGGATTTCTATTATAATTTTTGACTTATAATTATGTTTAGAATTTCCTGTCATATATTAATTCATTTCACTCACAAATAGTTATTTGTTAGTTCCTTCAGCCTATGAATCATTGTCAACACATAATTAGTTGGATATATAAATACAAATGGACCATTTCTTGATTTGTTCATGTCATCTTTGAGCGGGGGACATGCTAATATTCATTTTATCGATCCAATTTTATCGGATGTCTCTGAAGAGAAAAAAATTAGTTGGATATATATAAATAAATCAAAATGCATAACATAATGTACAAATATGTTTTTTTTTTCTCATAACCCATCCTGACCCAAAAACTATCGAGCCTTCATAAGATTACTTGTTTTCTTTACTCTTGTACTCTTTGTTAAATACTCTTCAAAACTCATACTTTCCCTCAAATTTCGCATTATTTTGGAGTCAAGTTTCTCTCCCTATATTTTCAATCCAAGATTAATTTTTTTCATTTACACCTGAAGTTATTCATAAAAATATCATTCTCTTCTTTTAATATTTAATGGAAATCCTTCCACCACTAGTCGAAAATAATTTTCCATTTTTTAGATCACTTGAAAATCATGTCTTGTAAATTCATCTGCAAATTTGGATTTGGTAACAGTCAAATGAGACCTTATTCTTATGCCCAAATTTTGGGCCCACCTTGAAGCATTTTCTCTAGTAGGTTGCACATTTTTTACCTTAATCAAGTAATTCTTATTCCCTTCTAATTTTATTTCTTTGGCTTCCATTTTTTTTTGTCCTATACATGCCTTGAATAATTTTTCGTCTTTTGATGGAATTGGATGCATGTTTAGAACTAAGATTGGGTGATGAAAAACTACTCATACTTGTGGATGAAAAAGGTGCACTAAATCCTAGCACCTTACTTGGAGGAGATGTAATCGGGTTTTTTCTATGGAAGAAGGTTGAACATTTTTATCCTTTTCCACAACATAATTGGCACTACCTGGCACACAAATCTCCTCATATGTGCATTCAATATTTGTTTCAACTTTAAACAAAGTTCTTAAAAGGCTGCTTCTCAAGAATATACCATGTTTTCATGAACACCTTGGAAATGATAGTTTGATATATTAGGAATATGGTCATTAGTATCATCAACTTCATCTCCATGGATTGATCTACCAAGGCGTTGGCTTCTACAAGTTGGCAATGGCATGTCCTTGCTTGCCTTTTGTTTCTTCTCATTTTCTATAGAATCCAACTTTCCCCTATAAAAAGAAACTTATCAAATTATAATGAAAATCATATATGGCCTACATCATCAAACAAAATATATACAACTTTCTTGAAATATGCATAGAAGTGAAAATTAACATGGAAACTCATTTTCCAAAGAAATAGATGATAAATATTCGTTACTTTTTCTAATGTTTTCTTTATGAACATGCTGGTATTATGTCACATTTTCATCATTGCTATGGTTGTTTTGTTTCAACTGCTTATTCTAAAAATCCTATATGTCCTACATTTCACATAAAAAATACTCATAATAAAAATTATAATTTGAAGCATCTATTTGTAGAGGCATGAGGTCACCTATAACAATAAAGGTTGGATATAAAAGATCATTGTGGCAGGATTAAAGGTAAAAAAATTCTCAATAGGTGCAATAACAACAACAATTACGAATAGTAAATGTTACCTACAGCCGTCACCTTCGAGCACAAGCAATAAACATAGATTTCAAGTATTATTATGGATGTTCCAGTGATAAATTATTCCAGCCCTTTCAATAGCAATATCTCATCCACTCACAAGGATTTCATGGTAGGTTTGCAGCAAAAATTAGGAAAATAGTATTGTAGGTCCTCCTATGGGTTGATCTAGGCATGATGTGTTAAGATTGGACATAAACATTATTTTCTTAAAATTCTAAAATCAAGAGACATGTTCCAACAACAAAAAAGTATGCTTAATGCTACAATATGATAGCCATGATGGTCGAAAATTGATTTGTGTCAATAGAACTAGTAAATCTCCATTCTATGATGAATATTACATCCATAGAAAGAAAAATACAACAAGCATAAATCGTTTTCAAACATAATACTAACACATGTTCATCGTACATACATGAAATTCAAATATTTCATCAAAAAATATGATAAAACACTCAAAAATTAAATTACATGCAATTAATTTATAAAACACAAATGGATACATAATTGATTATTTTAATAGATATTTTTCTCATGATTCCAAATATTAAGGTTTTTCGAAGGGTGAATGTCATAGAAAGAAAATAAAATAGGTGAATTATGGTACTTATGATACATCCAATCTTAAGGGTTAACCTCTTTTGCAATAAAAAGAATAGGAAAGAAAAAAATGAATTTACTTAAAGAAATCACATTTGTTCACATTGCATAAATTTAGGATAATATTTCAATGGTATATGTATTAATGGTACCTACTTATCTATTAATAAAAAAGAAGCACCATAATGGAATCCATCTTTCTAAATCAAGTACATAATTGTCTTTGAAATCCCAAAATCATGTTGTATGGATTTCATAGGGAATCATTATAAAATTAAAAATTAAGTTGGGTTCCCACCCCACAAATTACCTCATATACCTCTTAACAACTGATTTGATTGACCTGTGTCCATTTTTTTTAAGGATTAACAATCCCCACTCGACCAATGAGGCTCAATATTTTGTTCTAAACAACTATCCCTTCCCAAAATATCTCAAGTTGTACACCAAGCTCTTCGATATTACTGCCACAGCCATCATGTCCTCGTATGTGTGCACCAAAAACTTCCTCATAAATTCTCAAAGCATTCCCTCCATGTTGGAAAATTCCCTTGGGATAGTGGTATTGTTGTACAAGGCTCAAACCATTAGATTCAAGGCGGGTTGAATTTTCCTAAAATTTTAAAGAGAAATATGAATGCATGATGTAAAATATATATAGGTATAATATTTCCTATCAATGTTCAATACAATGCTACTTTATACCATGGCTAATCCCATGGTAAAAACAATAAAATCCATTTTCATCATAAACATTAACTTATTCCATAAAGTTAATGTGACAATAATCTCTATGATCAGTTGTGTTTCCATGAGGGTCACAATCTTGATCATTTGTGTATGCATCTTCTTGATTTTCTTCAATGTCATCATACAATACATTATCTTGGCTAAGCATTATATTTTGTATCTCAGTCTCTTCATTTAGAATCAAATATTATTCTTCAAATACTTTATTTCCATCTTCAGCTGCTTCTTCCAATGTTTCTTGTAAACTATTACAATTCCCATACACCATTATATCAACATATTCCATGAATTAATGTGTTGAATTAATCTCTAATTGAATGAAATATGATGATTCTAGGCTCGTTACATCATCAATTAAAAATGAGTGGTTAATTTGAAGAGGGGAAACAAATGGCTCATTGGTCTTCAATAAAATTTGACATGTATTTAGAAGTTTCTTGGGTAGGGAGGTAGGAAAAATCAAAGGAAATTTCACTTAGTCCAATGGAACACTATGCATCTACTAAAATCCATCACAGGTCTAGCAGTGAAGGGTACACTATACATGAACCTCTCTCTGGGTGCAAATATTGTTTAGAAATTAGTGTCAAATATTGAAGTATGGTGGAAAACGACACTAATTATCAAATAATTTAATAGGAATCATCTTATAAAAAACTAAATGTTGCATGTATAAGACCTGACACCAAAATATGGACACTTTTCAAGGAATCCGCTTACATAATTTTAGATCGTCTGAATTGGAAATCAAGAAATGGAGCTAGAATAAACATCTGGAGTGATTCATTTTACTCTCATGGACTCCTTGAAAATTTTTAACAACTAAAGGATTTTAAAGTATTGGTGATTGAAATGGGATATAAAAAAACTATGGACATTTCAGAATGGACAATCACGCATACTGTAAAAATGGGCAAGGGAATATCTTTTGAATCATCGCACTTGAAAATGGAACACTCTCATCCAAAATAGAAAGGGAATGGCTCCAATTTCAAAAAAAAGTAAAGACTGTCGCGTCTGGAATAAAATTCTAGCTCAGATATATTTGGTTTGGGATGGTTATGCCTTGTTCTTAGGGCATCTCCCCCACCATCCCCAAAACCGAATTTGGGCTAGTATATGGAGAAAATATAGAATTCCAAAGATCATCACCTTTTGTTGGGCCATAGTTCACGAAAAAATTCTCACAGCTAAAAATTTTAGGTGAAGAAATATTATTGGTCCATTGAGATGTGTCTTATGCCACAATGTTGAAGAAAAATTTTCCCACCTCTTATTGCAATGCCCCTTCACCCTAGAATCATTGAAAATTTCCTTTGGTCTTGTTTGTGACTTAGGCATGATTCCTTACTAATGGGGTCAAATGTTTGTAACTTAGAGAATATTGTACCTCTGGCCCAGGAAATATTTTTCTATCCCTATCTTCTATTAGGTTTCCTTTCCTCAATACATTTTCATGTCAATATGGATCACTAGAAATAAAATATAAAAAATATCAAAGATGAAGACACCACCCCTCACAAAGTGGTGGATAACGAAATATCCATGCTCTCGGAGAATATTTCATCCCATGGCCTAGATAAAAAATACCTGACCTTTTTAAACACCAACAAGCTACCTAGATCAAATTTGGTATATTCCCCTCAAATAAATAATCCCTCCAATTTCTGCCCAAATTCCAAATATTTTCATACGTAAGAATGAAAGTGCAAGAATTCCAAGCTTGGTCTCGAAATAAATTTTAATTCTCCTTTTTTTTTTTACAGATCTTCTAGAGAAAACCTGAGGTATGCTAAAGTAAGAGGGATCATTTTCGATCCCAGTGGAAAAAAGGGTGTCTCATTTTGGGTGGGGACTTTGGAGAACCACCAAGAATCAAGCATGGTTTTGGGAATTATGGAAATGGCTTGAGATTGCAAGTTATCATTAAATCCCTAAGATAAAATTTTTTGGAGACTCCTTATTGGTCATCCAACAATTTACAAAAAAAATAACATTAATAGCAAATGCCTTTTCCCCAACCAGTCAAATAATTGTTTCCTTGTTAACCAAGTTTGACAAAGTTAATTTTTTTCACATCCTACAACTCTTGAACTAGGAGGCTAACTCATTATCCAAAAAAGGATCCTTGATTTCTCAAGGAATGATTAATGTGAATCAAAGGAGCTTCTTTATACCAATTCCATATTATGCAAAGAAAGAGCATCATGCATTCCAATATTGTCAGGACACGAGTATTAATATCAGTTGACATAGTGGGACGTCGGTATTCTCCTCCCCGAATCCTATCTCTCCTTATTCGGAAATGCAATTAAATCTTAGTTAGTGTGTTTAATGAACAGGGACAGGTGGCCTCCTTGCAAGGATCTGTATTACCACCTTAGTCCCTTCTTAATTAAGGAAACCCAACACAAAATCATAATTCACTAGAAAATTTGGGAGGCCATATAAACTTGGCTAGGAAAAAAATTATCTCCCTCGCTTCAATCCATTCCAAATGCTCAAAGATTCAGAATGTGTAATTTTGATACGGGGAAGGAATTATTTTTAGTACATGGTGGACCGTGTAAGGCTCAGTGATGAGGCCAATCATTAGGTATATTTTAAGGGGTTAAAATTCCATACTTCGACTATTAAGTTACCTCTCTCTCACATTTATTTAAATTTTTGTCATATTGTGCTTGATGAGAACCTAATCTGAATTAATTGTAGGAAATGCGGATATTTTTAAGATATTTTCCACCTAAGGTATTGAAGTATATAGAAAGGATAGATTTTAGGAGGCTTGTCCACCTTCTTAAATCTCTCAATCAAACAATATCATATTGATATCTCTCCCAATAGCTCAAAGGCAAAGGCAACCAAGAAAAGTGATAGGTATGAGGAACTAAGCTCCACTTTTCTCGATATTAAGCAGGCATTATTCCTACTTTATAGGGAGATGTTGGTAGCTAACTATTTTTATAAATAAGCATATGAAAGATCTCACTATGATTTGAAATTTGTATTGAGCTAGGTATCTATTTCTTTCTAATTTAGTGTTATTTTTTCTAACATATGATGTACTAGACCTTTTTATGCAATGATAATGAGAAGTTTCTTTTTCCATCACTGATTTAGTTTCATAGGGATTATGATTTTGGGTTAGGTCCCAATCCATTGGCTGAGTCCCTCTTGTGTATTTATATTATCTTTTTATGTTTCATATTTTGTTTAGTGTATTTACATTCTAGTAGCATCAATAATCCATCAAAATTGTGCTTGTAGCCTCTCTTCCTCACCTCTCTCATGCGAGCTTGAGGAGAAGTATCTCCAACCATAGATAAAAATAGCTTTTTTTTATGATTTATTGGAAATATAGATAGTGTGATTATCATGCTTATAAAATTCTTACTGTAAGTTAGGATTTGGATATGTGTAGATTATATTCTAGCATAAATTAAGTATGGTTTTCCATTCAACTCATCTTTTCCACTTGTTAGCATGTCGGTTTGTTAATAATCAATGCATGAATGTGTGTATTTATTTTAGGGTTGTATACATCTACAAGTAAAGTACCTCTTTCATCTCATTCATCCTCCTTCTCTCCCACCTCCAAGTCTACCACCAAAACCTTGTTTTGTGAAACTACCTTCACCACCACCATGAGCAGCCTTCCAAGTGCAAAATAGGCCTCCCAAGGGTTCTAATTTTGGTTGGAGTTGTTGGCCACGTCTCCCTCACATCATTCCACCTTATCTCAGCTTTCCACTCCTTCCTTACACATTTTCCATCCTTATAAACCTCTAAGTTTATTTCTTGCAGTACTTCAGTACATCTTGTAGCAACTTCCTGTAACAATGTTGTAGGTCACATATTCACTCCAATTTAGCTACTTTTTTCCTTCTTAGCCTACAATAGGATGCACATTACCCAAAAATCTGAATTCAAGGTTATAAGATACCATTATGCCACTCTAAAGCTCCTTCATTCCATGCTACAAAAATAGAGTAGGCATTAGGATTTATTTCATTCTAGAATAAAATTGAATTTCACATGAAAGTACAAGTTGAATGAAACATTAGATATGAGTTTATTTATGCTTTGATGAAGTGTGTGAATGATAGAATAGTTTCTTTACTGTAAATTAGTAGATAGCTAGCTGAATGATTTCCCATAACATAGATTCCTTTTTCTGCAATTAGGTTAATTATTTATGCTTTTCTTTCATTGTCAATTGCAAGTAGAAGTTTAATAGACATTTTCTTTGTCTTAGATTATAAGAAATTAACTACAATACATTAGCTAGATGCACTTTAATCAAGTATAAGGAATGGCCTAGAAGTACTACTAACTAGAATTCCTAGTTGAGGGTGGCATTAGTAGAAGGCGAACCAGAGAAACTCTACTTTATCAATCAAAGAATGCCTCAAGGACCTCGACCATATCAATAGGGAATTCAAGGTGCACATTATTCTTACTAACCCTTGCAACCTTGGTATTCTTCTACTCATCCATCATGGCCACGCCTCCTTCTTGGCCTTATGCTCCTCCATAACGACCTCAACTTTTCAATCAACCATTTCAACCATATGCTCCCCAACCTCCTCAGTGGAGCAACCCATCACAAGGGTCAATGCCTCAACTCAACCAACCTCCTACTTTACTGCCTCCACCCCAACCTCAAAATCAAATCACTCATCCTACTCCACCTAAGAAACCTAAGGTTCCTTCTCAACATAATCTGAACCAAAATAACAAGCCTACAAAACATGTCTATAGTGGAGAGACATCTTACTCTACCTATACTGTGGAGATCCATGAGATTAAACTTAGGCCTGGGAGTGTTCTCCCAGATAACCATACACCATCTCCACCTGAAGAGATTAAAGAGGAAAAGTAAGAGATGACCTTTCAATTAAATCCACCTCCTTTTCCTAAGAGATTGATCCATCTAAGCCAACACAACTCCTCATAGAATAAAAGAATATGTGTAAAAATACCCTTTCTCTAGGCTATTAAGGATGTTTACATCTATAATAATATTATAAAATAGAAATGATTCAAAAATCCTGGAAGAGAGAAGAGAGACACCCCTACCTTCAATGTTGTAGGTCAATTATTTGATTTGATGATGGGGAGAGTGATTTTCCCAAAGTACCTAGACCTTATGAGTCCAATAGTGGATGTACACATTGATGATTTAATTGTCCCTCATAGACCGATTTATCTTGTGGCTACTATCAATATGATGACCAAAGAAACCATGTTGAAGCTCAACCTCCAAGGAGCTTTGACAAAGACCATTACAACTCTACAACTTGTTGATAGATCCATAGTAGCTATAGAGGGAGTTTTTGAGGATGTTGTGGTCTCCATTGACTCATGGGAGTATCCTAATGACTTCCTTGTACTTCAACACAAAACCAAGTTTAATGTTTATCCTTTTATCCTAGGAATACATTGGTTGGACACTGATGATGCATATATCAGTTGAAGGGATGGAAACATGACCATCAAGAATGGGCCCTTATCAAAACAACTGGTATTATATCTTGTTGCCCAGTATTATATTGAACATGGTATACCTTTGTGGATGGAGGATGAAGAAGAAGATAAATTATACCATCCAACACCATACCTTTTTTGCACCTTATATGTTTTTATCAGAGGGGAGCAACCGGATGAAGATGCCCTCATTGACCATATCCTTCAAAACCAACCCACAACTGCAATTCCACTTAATGAACTTATGAGAGAATTTGAAAGCAGTCCTCGGACTGATCTATGCTCAGTTGAATCAATCCATGAACCTTCCAATATTTTAGAATTCGTCCCATCTAGAGCCCTAAATATCAATCCCTCTCTCTCATCCAAAGAGGAAGAACAATTGTGCCAACTGTTAAGAGAGAAATTAGATGCTTTTTCTTGGGATTACAAAGAAATGAAAGGGGTGCATCCCTTAGTCTGCACACACCATATTTACATAAAAAATGAATGCAAGCCTATGTGGCAACCCCATAGGAGAATTAACCCAGACTTGAAAGACATAGTAAATGATGAATTACAAAAGTTGTTGGATGTAGGGTGTTATCACTCCCCTCATTTCCTAGGGCTAAGAATGGAACTGGAGGAGGTAACCTCAAACCAATCTTTAGGTCTGGTAGTTAACCCTACCAAAACCAGAGAGGGATCTCTCAATGTAACACTTACAGTCAATGAGGTAACTATAGATATAATGATCTTAGGCTAGTTATACAGCTCAATGAATTAGGGTTTTATTTGTTTTGAATTTTTGTTGGATAGGAATGACAGTCAAGGAAATAGGTTAAGGTTTTAGGTCTAATTTCAAAGGTACAACTGCAGAGACAAGGATGAGGCCAAGTAGGTATGCTTAAGAACATACTTATTGTAATTTTGTATAGGGTTTTAGAAGATAAATAGAGTTATAATGAGAATGAATACATGAGTGCATTCATCGTAAGAGGAGAAATGCATTCATGAAAATATTATAAAACAGAGCATGAAAAGCAAGATTTATGTTCATAGACTCATAAGATCATCATATAGAAGCATACATGTGATGGAAAGAAAACATAAAATTCAAATTGATGAGGTTAGAGAGAAAAAATAATGCTCATAATCATACCATTGGAGTCCCAAGATTATAGCAGCAACATGTCTTTGATTTCACTGAAAAAAGTTTGTACAATAGCTCCACACTACAAATAACAACTATCCAACCTCTAAAATGACTTGAGTTGGAATACATATAGAAAATAGAGGAGATTAAACCTCATTGGATAGAAACCTGATCCAAAATACATCATAAATGTACTCTATGAGTCATTACCTAGAATCTAGCAAAGTTAGAAACAATCTCCCCAAATTTAGCTAATAACTAGGACTGTATGTCTCCTTGATTAATTACATGACCTCCACAATGAGAGGAAAAAAAAAATCCGTTATCCAAAATAAATCTCATAGGATAGCTTCAACCTCAAAATTTAGAGTATTTTGGCTTGAAAATTGTCCAAAAGGAATCCAACATATAAGTGTCACGCTAGTTAGTAGAAGCGTCACACCACTTTGAAGGTGAATTTGGATGAACTTTGGGCATCCATCTGCAAATCTAAATATTTTTCTAGGTATCCCTGTGTGTCCTATATCAATTCCAACCTTGAAACTAAGAAAATACCCCCTGGAAGGCCTTCAAAAACTCATTTTCCCAACCTTACTCCAAAAGCGTCACGTAGAGGTAAAATCAGTGGCAGAAGCATGAAAAAAGGGCCAGCTTTTGCGTTTTTCTCCAAAAATAAAGGGTGCCATGCCAACCTGAGACCATATCTATGAATTATAATTCAAAATTCTCTAACATTATAAAATTTTCCTCATTTGGAGTCTCTGAGGAAAAGTGTCGCGTCACTGCGTGATGCTTCTGCAATGACCATTTTTCCAAAATTTCCAAAAAATCACCAAAATTATCCAAATTTCTCAAAATATTTTGAATTTTGTTTCATGACATCCTTGGATGATAAACCAAACAACTAGATATGCCTCAGCTAGAAGGTACAATTTATCTTTCTCATTTAGCTTAATTAGGGTTTCCTTAAGATTTTTCCTCGAATTTTTCACCCTCACTTTGGCTATTTGTTTCCTAGTGAAATAATGCCTTGCCACGTGCCTCTGTAGGTTATTATCCCTTTCTTCCTTCTTTAAAAGATTTTCAATATGCACATTTACCTTGTCAAGCCATAGCTCTTTGTCTTGCTCAATTTCAGCAGTGATCAACTCATCAAAGGTTATTTGACCTCATGGAGGATATGGATCTCTTTCTTTCTCTTTTTTCCTAGTTAATACTCTTATTATTGGCCTCCTTGGCTTTGTTTCAGCCTCTATTTCTTCCAAATAATCAAAATATACCACTTATTTTCCTTTAACTTTGTATTCTTGAAGATATTCCTTTGGTTTGCTTTGAAGTAATTGTTTCACATTAAATTACATGTTTTCTTGCTGTAGGAAGGTAATCAAGAAATTTTCCTTTCAGAGGCCATGCTTAAGCTTTTATATCTCTGCATCCTTTTCCTTTATTATCTCCTCAAATAATTTTTCTTTCACCTACTCTACCATGTCAACCTCCATGGGTGATTTTTCCTCATGCTGCTGCAATGGTGACTCATCCTCATCCATAGGTAGTTCACTCTCATGAATATGTGGTTGTTCCATGGTTTCTCTTTACTCAACTGTAGTTTCAGGTGCAAGTACAACTTTATGGTCTTAGGAGAAAAAACCATTCTCTTACCCTTCTCATAGGTTTGAGTTAGTTCAACCTTAGGTGCCTTTGTAACCTTTGCTTGTATACTTGAAGAGAAAACCCCCTTTGTCTATGTTGATGCTAATGGTGTGATATGAATGATGGGTGGACTTTAGTAGATGCAGATGTAACTCTCTCCATGAAAGTTTATAAAGACATATTGATTGCTGATAGCAAATGAAAAACAATAATATTGACCAAAACATGGTGGAGAAAACTAGGGTGATTATCTTTTCCTTTACTTTGTACCTTTTCAGTCATTTTGAAAATCCTGAGTAAATAATTAGGCAAATTGAGTGGTTTTGTAGTAGTGAAGTGCATTAATAGCCTTATATGGTTCTGGTACAACCTTGATAATATCCCTTCAAGTTTAAAATACTTCATAATTAGCTTCATAAAATGGGCATACTTATCAAGTAAATTCCTGAAAGGAAACATATTCTCAGGAGCATCTTTGCAATCAGGTTTTAACACCATTTTGTAGTTCTAAATGTCCAATTCCATCCCTTTGAACCAGATTTATCCATGGTTAGAGATACCGGTTTCTAAGGCGATAACATCTGCTGATATGGTGAATTCAATTCCTACTATGATAGCCTTATATCTCCTGAATCTGGTGGCAAAAAGTCTTGTCAATTGAGCATGACAACCTACCTCATGGATTCTCTCACAAAATCTCAAACAACTATAGTTTTCAAAAGACCTCTTAGCATAAGGAGAAGCATTTATATACTACAAGTTGGATGGATCAAACATGGAATGATGACCTCCCTTATGGACCCTCTTTTCACCCTCCATGATTTTTTTAAACAAGGAAAACCATAGCTTGATGTAGTGGATAGGGAAGGTGGAAAATTAGGAAAATGGGGGATAGTGGTAGAGTGGTTTTAGGGACAAAAATGGGGTCGAATGAAGTTAGGGAAAAATCCCAAAAAAATGGAAGGGTAGGGTGATGAGTTGGCTACAATATTCAAGTGGAATATTTGTAAATAGGCATCTGAAAGGTTCCGAAAAGGTCAAAACACAGGGTTTTCCTAGTTTTCCTGCAAAAACGTAATGAAAACTAGGGTTTCATTGAAAATGGTTGAAAGGAGGGATATGAGTGATAGGGAGTATTTGGATAAGGTATATGGAAGATCTATTAAGGTTTTATATGGTTAAATTAGGGTTTTTTGAACTGAAACAAGCCAAAAATGGAAGAAACTAAAAACGTAGTGGAGAAAGCCTAAGGAGGGAATCCACCCTTTTGTTGAATAATTTGACTTGAAAGAGGTGTGAAAAGCATCTGATTATTGATTATGAGGTATATGAACCTTTTTGAAAGCTGATTGGACCCTTGGATGTCTGTTTTGGAGATTGAAACATAAAACGTAGCACCTTTTCTAGAAGTGTAGCGCAACAAGACAAAAATGTAGTGCAACTTTCCAGAAGCATAGCACAGTGTAGTTTGGCACAATTATTGTTGGTTGTCTTCAAATTTTCGTAGTTGTGGAGTGTGACAATGATAATAAGGTATCTCTATTGAACATCAAAGGATGAAATGAGTTCAATAAACTTCATTTCCATTTATAACTTCACAATTTCCTTTTTGTCCTTTAGTGAAATCATAAACTATTTTTTGAAAATTTTCTTTTTTGAAAAACTTTAATCAAGTAACATACATCTTTGGAAAATAAAAATCGAATTTAATTTATTTCCCTATATTTTCTAACTCCCAATGTAAATTATATGTATGGTGAAATATGACTTCTTTTTCGCCTTCTTTCATGGCATAATCAGACATTGTGGTGGCGAAACAAAAGAGACCTAAATCATACCTAGATGGAGGCATGTTGACTGACCTATGACCCTAGGTGATAATGGATGACATTAACTTTTAAATGATGATGACCATGAACAGAGTGAAGGGAGTATCATTTCATAACCATACAACATTCAGTGTGTTGGTATCCCGTGTTTTGATAGTTTGGCAAATCAAAAGACAAGGCAACATTAGAACCAATCTTTAGAGTTATAGGAACTAGTCCTCCTGCTCTCAGAGATGGATCTCTCAAATTGTTTGTTATTTGAAAAGGTTTAACTTGTGTGCTTTGAAAATTGGTTTTAGACTAGTTATTAAGTGCAAGGGTTTGTTTGTTTGTATGGTTGGAATTGATACAACAGAACCTAAAAGGTCTAGGAAAGAAAGATATAAAGGGGAAATGTCAGATTCATTGGGAAATGGAGTCAAAAAGAGGTCATGAAAAACTTATCAATGGATATGGGATATCAAAGGGAAAATCTAACTTGGCCGCAGGATCCTTTGGTTTTGGAATGAGATGGACATCAATGATTTGGAAAGAGAAATTTAATTCTCAACAAAGGGAATTTGAAAACACAACTTGAACAGTAAAGAGATATTTGATAGATAGGGATAACCATGAATTATAAAAATCACACTTTAAGCAAATAATGAATTCAAAACAAATTTAAAATGAAATCTAAGATTTTGGGAACACTCTATTTCCTCAAAGATTTTATTTCGAATGACTTAGAAAACATAAAAGATTCATTGATAATTATGGTCATAGAAGAGGGAAAACCTAAATACATCTATGATCATAACTATAAAGACCTTTAAGCCAACTGTTCAAGCAAGGACAATGGGCAAGATCAGAACAAACCTCCTTGGCTTATTGTAAACAAAGAAACTTCAAAGGGAGACTTCAATAACAGTCTTTAAGTGGCAGCAGACAAGCAGGGAGAGCCATAAATCATGCTGAAACCAAATTTTTAAAATACTAAAGAAACAAAAAATCATGAGGACTAAAGAGAGAGATTAAAGACTCTAAAATACCTCAGCAAAAGAAAACATAAAACAGTGAAGGATAAACAGGTCTAAGGTGCTTCCAAGAGTCATTTCTTAGCCTAAAACTTTCATCCTACTATAGTAAGAATTTATGGAACAAAATGAAAATAGGGGAAAACATTAAACAATTCAGAATACTTCACCAACAACCAAGCTCATGGATCCAATGATATATCCTTCTCAAGAACAAGCATTCAACAACATCCTTAGGGCTTCCAAGACTTCAATTTCTTCTTCAACTTCAACAGACTATGTATTATTTCAGAGAGTTTCAGTATTACAACTAGTAATAAAAAAACCAACCAACATTTACAATGGATTCCTCAACAAGTTTTTATAGAGGAATGAGGAGGTTGAAAGAGAGAAAATATCTTCCAAGTTCAATTAATATAGTTAATGCTTCTCGGACTTTGAGGGGATCAAGGGAGAATTTTACATATATTTTCTCGTATTAATTGGTTTACATTAGGTATTTCAGCCTGCTGGAAGCTTATGTTGACCTTAAGACTCTGTGTCATCTTTATAAATAACTCTGCTGATAATTTATATTAGCTTCGTTGATTAAAAATAACTATTTAGCTGTAAGGGGTAGATATGCTCTGTTCTGGTCATTACTCGGCCTTTGTTTGAATGTTGCGAATCCACAGGTGGAAATCTGGTAGCTGAGAGGAATCAATTTTCTTCTGATGTGGTGGTGGAGGCATCCTTGGTCTGAAAAATATCCTTGATTTGTCTTTGAATATGTTTAATTCAATGGATTAGGCCTTTGATAATCGACTTTTAGCCGTAATCCATTAAACTATATAATTAATTTTTAATCCTTCATTTCTGCTATGTGTGGGTCTTCGACACTGATACTCTTTGATCTAATTTAATTTTTTGTGTCTTGTTGATGTGCAGGTATGTACAAGGTCCACATGGCATCAATGCCCATGATTCATTGATGAAACGTGAAATTGAACCCTGTATATGGCTTTCCCTTTTAATGGACGAAAGTCTGGAGGATCGTCATCCTCGGCTTTCATTTTCTTTTTAAAACATTTGAAAGCCCTTTAAATCCTGCACAATACAAAAATCATTAATAAATCCTAAAAATTTGGTAAAAACTTCTTAGGAGGTTTCGGGTGGGAGCATGGTCGTTGGATGGCAGCATCCAATGGTGGAGATCTATGCACAGTGTTCAAAAGGAGAGCGGTGGGAGCGAATGGTGGAATAATTAAGTTAGGGCCGTTGACCTATAATCGACCATGAAGATCAACGGTCGGGATTAGAAGTGAAACAATAATGCAAAGGGGTCACATTATTTGGAAAATGAAAGAAAATGCAAGAAAATAAGGTCAAAAACCCTTTGGTGGAGAAAAAATGAAGTTGGGGGTTCGGGATGATCGTGGGCCATCGGATGAGATCAGCCCACGAGATCAACGGCATAGATCGTGCATTGAAAAACTTTGGCGAGGGTGGAGGGTGATATGTAAAAGGAGGTTAAATCCAAGCTGTTGATTTGCAGAGATCAATGGTGGAAAGCGCGCATGACAAAACATAAGGGAAAAGAGGGAAAGTGGTTTTTGGGATGAAAACCATGGGTTTCGCACTGCGAGAAGGCGGCGAGGCAATTTTGCCTTTTTGAACGCGATATGCGTTCTCGCCCGACACGTGTCCTTGAAAAATAGCTTATATCACACGCCCTTCAGGAAATTATCTTTCGAGCTGAAAGCTACGCGATATGGAATGTGGACCATTAGATCTGGGACCTTAGATCTAACGGTGGAGAAGCGAGCGTGATACAGGCAAGATGCACGGGCTAAAGGAAGATGGGTGGTTTCAATCTGGGCCGTTGATCTAGGATCTAGACGACTGGGATCAAAAACTGAGGAAGGCAGGACCTATATGAGGCAGGCCTGTCGGGATTAATAAGAACCGTTGGATGTGAGGATCAACGGTGGAGATTACATCTGGGGGCTTAAACGAAATAATATAATGGCTGAGGAAAGATTAACGAGGGTCATTGATCTACAGAGATCAACGGTTGTGTTTGGCCAAAAAAACATTATGAAGCGAGGTGCATAAAATTTACCCAAAGTTGGGAAATGTAATATGGACCGTCCGATCTGGACACGTGGACAGCCCAGATACAATCGAAGGCACATGATCGGCGGGGGGGAAGAAACTGAAGGGTTCCGATGCGATTTAGTGCTGGCCGTTGATCTGAGGATCAGATCAATGGTGGGGATTGAATCGGAGGTGGGGAAAATTTTAATGCGCCCAATGGAAAACTTGCGATACGATAATGCGCGGGTCGTTGGATCGGCTTAAGATCAACGGTGAATATGGTCTGAGATATGTGCTGGCAAAAACCCTTTATAATATATGAAAACCCAAAGTTTAATGAAAAAACAAAGGTTTGATGTATCGGGGGCGGGTTTATATATATATGAAGTGGTTTGGTGCCCGATTGTGGGGCCTTTGGTCTATATGAAAGATAATAGGCCCGGGGCTTACACATATAAGGGCTAATTGCAATCGAAACTTCTGATCGAGCCTATGGGCTTTTTAATGTACCCATTTAGATTTTCTCCGATGCGATTGGTGCTTGGGGAATTTTTAACTCTTGGTCCCGGGCGCAATTTATATGGAGTAAAGCGGAGAGCAGGGTTTATATAATGGGGCTCAATCGCATCAAAATTTTGATGCAGGCTTTTCAATCTACCCATTTATATTAAAAAACATTGCATGGGCGCGTTTAGACAAAACTTAGGAAAAAGTGGGTTTATGAACTTTACAAAGGAAAATAATGCATCAGAGATAAGTTATACAATGTTTTAGCGCCCGATTGTGGGCACAAGGGTTGCATGAAGCGATAATAAAATTGGCGGTTATGCAATAAAGGGCCAATCGCAATCGGAGATTTCAATAAAGGGAAAAGACTTGTGTGTTGTGTTTCCTCCGATGCAATAAGCGCCAAAAGGGCTTAGCGCTTGGTTCTAGTGCCTGGGAACATGTGGGGAAGTGGTTTAGTACTGAGCCTAAGGGGGCTTAAGTCCATAGTTTAAACAAAATTATTTTTTATGAATTTTTTCAAGGTTTTTCATGGATTTGGGTGTTTTGGTAAAGTCTAAAAATGAGTTTTAGACTTTGTACAAGGGATTTTTACGAAGGGAAAAAGGGAAATCATAAAAAATAGAGGAATTCTATGGGGAATAAAGGGGTAAAAAAGAAAGTTATTTTTAAGTGAAGAAGGGGAAAATGGGATTTTTACAGCAGTCTTTTCTTCATGGAAAAACAACAGAATTTCTGAGTTCAATAAAGGGGAATAGCAGTGACAATTAACTAAAGGATATAATATCTTCAGAAAGACTTTAAGCATCAACAATTTTGGTAGAAAAATTGTTTATTGAAGGTTGTCCAAAATGATTTAGCCACCACTTGACATGGAAAAATTTTATAGGTGGCTAACAGTGGCTCCACTTGGGGATGGTGCCTTTTAAAAGGCATCTAGAATTTCAGACTTGCATTCTCTGGAGGCTGATCAGCACCTAATCCATTGGGATGTCCTTATTCATTTGGGTGGTTTTCTTTTGATCTGACGAATATAAGTAGCCATGAAATATAATGGATTTTCATAAACACAAGCTTTCTACCTACCCAATCCTATTGATCTAACATTTTTTCTTCTTTTAGAGTGCACTTGGATTGGAAAACTCTCTCTCAACATTTTATTCTTTTGAAAGCATAAAATCTAATCTATTTCTATCCTTATTTCTCCATGAAATCAAATTAAATAGTTGAGTTCATATGCTTCTCTACCTAATCTACTAATCTGTTAGGATTAAACAGTCTAACAGATTTTTATTCACTATATTCTAAAATAGAAATTTAAAAGCATACAAGTCAGGATTGGAAAGTCTAACTTGTTGCTGATCTATGGCATAAAGTGACACGTTGCACATAGACATTATTTTGCAGAAAATTAAATCAAAATGGAAGGCTTAAGATCTGAAAGTTCAAGCACTTCCTTCATCTTTTTTCAGCTCTGTTTTCATTTCTGTTTGAGTTGTTCTTTGCTTGTTCCCTGGTTCAGATTTTGAGCTGATTAGAACCAGTTTTACCTCTGTTTTGACTCAGGATTTAAAACAGATTGGAGTCATTCTTCTCATTGAGAACTAAGGTTCAGATTTTGAGCATGTTTGAACCTTTAATTTCTAACCTAATCTACCTACTGATAAACCAATATTAAGCTGTTTGGCAAATCAAATTCACTAACCTATCAGTATTCAATTTAAAACTAATTAGCCATGATTAGGCTGTATGGCTAACTAGAAGTGTGTTTCAGTAGTGGCATTTGAGCTTGCACACTTTCAGATTTTGGTTCTCTTTTTGATATGGGGCTATACCTTTATTGTTTTTACAATCTACCCTCTTTTCTTTCTTTTACTGTTTTTGTATTTTTATTTTTATAACTTTGAATGAAACGTTCAGACTATGATATTTACAATGAAGAAATAAAATTCTTTGAAACTCATGATTCCTGGCAGAAGTAATGCTTTAGCATCTTGCCATTGACAAGACCTCCATACAGATCTTCTCTGTTTAATTCTTTCAAGAAAAATGCATTGTGACACCTATCAGCATGAACAATATAGGGACCTTTCCACAAGTTCTCAAACTTGCCATGTTTTCCCTTCTCTTCTCTCCTTGAATCCCATTTAAGAACAAAATTTCCAACCTGGAAATTTTTTGCCTTAGTCCTATTATCAAATAGTTTCTTTACATCTTCTTGGACTAATCGCGTCCTTTCATATGCTTCTTCTCTAGTATGTTGTAAATGGATGGTTTTATTGATTCTCCTTTGTATATCATTCTCTTCAACCTGCACTTCTTGAAGGAGTTTCATGACTGGAACTCCTAATGAGGCGGGAAAAAATACATCCATGCCATAGACTAGCTGATAGGGGGACATATTTATTGACTTCTTTGTAGTTAACCTATCAGCCCATAAGGCATGAACCAACTTACTGTGCCATGATTTCTGATTCTGTTCCAACAGTTTTTTGATGATATTGATGAGGCTCTTATTGGAAGATTCAGCTAATCCATTTCCTTGGTGATAGTAAGCAGTGGAATGGCCCAAGGTTATGTGGTATTTGTAACAGAAATAAACCATCTTCTTAGATTTAAAAGCAGCAGCATTGTCTGTTATGATTTTTCTGGGACAACCAAATCTGGATAGGATATTTGTTTCAAGAAACTTGATAATGATAGAGTCATTAGCATTTCTAGAGGGTATAGATTCTATCCACTTGGTAAAGAAGTTAGTGGCCATGAGGATCCACTTATGTTGGGCTGAGCAGGATGGGTGAATTTCCCCAATGAAGTCTAAACCCCATTGTTGAAAAGGTGCCTCAACTCTGATAGGATGTAAGGGCAAGGGAAGAATTTTTATTTTGCCATAAAAAATTTGACACTTATGGCAAGAAATGACCAAATTCTAAGTGTCTGGGAAAAGGGTAGGCCAATAGTAACTAGATCTAAGAATTTTGTTCGTTGTGGCCTTCCAGTAGAGGTGTCCTCCACATTCTCCATCATGCAACTCATGCATGATTTTCCCTGCATCATCTTCAAGTAAACATTTAAGAAAAATTCCAACAACATTTTTTCCAATATAATACTCTATATAAGATGCAATAACTCAAAGCTTTTTGTTTCAAAAATCTAGCTTTAGTTTTAGACAAAGAAGGAGGGGCATTCAAATATAAAAGCACATAAATAATGTCAGCATACCAAGGAGAATTCAGAAATGTTTCTTCAATGAAAGGAGTGGTAGATTCTTCTATTTCTTCCAACACATCTACCATATTTATGTCTAGTGCCTGGAAGTTAGACTCAGCCATAATTTTTTCTAATCCTTGCCCCTTAACTAGTTTGGTGGGCCTGATTTCTAAGTCATATTCAAGAATAGTTGCAATCCATTTTCCCCTTTTACCATCATGGTCTTGACTTAGAATGTCCCTGACAACAATATGTGGAACAAAATAAATTATGTGAGAGTGTAAAATATAGACTCTAAAGTCTTTCAAAACTTTCACTAATGCTAAGGCTTGCTTCTCCATTATGTTATATTTGAGAGGAGCGTCTCTTAAGGCCCTGCTAAAGAAGGATATTGGTTTCTCTTGCCCCAAGTCATTATTTTGAAGTAATACTACAGCTATGGTATGTTTATATGAAAAAGAAAAGATATAAAAGTCTTTCGTAAAATCTGGACTAATCGGGTCTAGTGTTTGAGTAAGAGCTTGTTTGACCAATTCGAATGATTGTTTAGTTGGTAAAGTCCATTTTACACCAAAATATTTCTTAAGAATGTTTGTAATGTTTTTTAATAGCTCAGCAATATTGGGGATAAACCTGCTCAGAAAATTAATCTTTCCAATGTGTTGTTCCTTGAGAAACAATTATTGGCTGTGTACAAGAATCCGTGCTCAAGACATTAAAGATTATGTCACAAAATGTATATATGTGTCTCTGTTTCTTAACCCTTCAAACATTAGTAATATATTTCCCAAATATCAAATCTTTATTAGCTCTGCAATGCCATATTCCTTATATATTGAAGTGAGTGAATGGAAGACGAAGAAAGAAAAGGATTTTAACTTGTCATGCTGCTTAAAACAGAAACTGCCATCATAAAATCATGAAGAACTGAAAAAACATATAAGCTAAAGAAGAGGAGCGCCCATTAAGGATGTTTAATTCTTAGATATATAAATATCAAGAAACCTGCAGCTCTAATCACTCTACTTTATTCACAGATATGGAGATGAAATGAAAACTGAGAAAACTCTTCAACACAGATGGAATATTGGAAACTTGCAAAACTTTTTCATTCATTTAATATTGCTCAGTACAAAATTAGCCTTCAAAGGTTCAAAACTCGGAACCTTCTTTCTTCCATAAGATGTCCTTAAATACAATCTGAACCAAAAATGGTTTTCAGTTATAAAACTGATTCTAACTAACCTATAACTGCTTAACTACTCTTTGTGACGGAGGCACATGCCTCAGAAACATTTCATTACATTTGCATAACTTCACTTAAAATAAAAGATGATAACTCCTAATCTAACGGAACTGATGTTCTTGGAATAGCAGCTGACTCAATGATTACTTGCGGCTGAACGGCTACTTGTGGCTGCTTGGCTGGAAATCCTTTTTCTGTGTCAATAGAAAATTTCTTACATTCCTTCCAGAGCTTATCTTGAGTTATTGGAGAATTTTTATAACGATGATATTCTACTGTGAAGGCAACAATATGACTGTGAGTGAGGTTACTTGTGAACAATGTTTTCACCATCCACAGTAGAAGGAAATGTCTTTGTAAGAAATTGAATATTGTTTCTCCCTTCAGTATCTGCGTCTTCTCATGTCGGCCATCTGCTCTGCTTTTTGCAAATACCAATTGATCCTCATAAAACTTCCAGGACATAAACTCACCTCCCTCCTTCCAGCATGAGGGCAAACCGGTTCTTATCAACTTATCAAACGAAATATCAAATTTCTTAACCATCTCCTTAATTACCTGTAGCCGCTTCTCTGATGCCTTCAGAAGGTCATTTTTAATGATCATTTTGTTTACTTCTTCGGCATAGAAATACCGATCCTGTATCCCCATATCTTGCAACTCTTCATCTGTCTTGGCATTAATAAAATTCATGAATTTCTTGGCCCAATTTGATCTTTTGATAGCGGCTTGCTTATCCGATAACAACTCTTTTTCGTGATCTGCAACAATGTTCTTCTCTCTGGCAATTACTTTTATGGAGTCCCATTTTGCCTGCATTTCAGAAATGATCTCACTCCATATGAGATCCTTAGCTTTGATAAGGGAAATATTTCCCTTCAATTTCTCCTTGAGTTCTTTGATTTCTTCCTCAGCTTTTTGTAGCTTCTGCTCGTTTTCATTCGCCTTTCCTTCCCATCCCTGCATCAATCTAAGAGCTGTGGCCAATTCAGACTGGGCCTGTTTGCAATCTCTCTCTGCCATTTTTAATTCTGTGTTCAGCTGAACAACCTGGGCTTGTGGGTCGGCTCCACCTGCAGAAAAATCAAAAGTACAAGTATGGTTTTGGATTTGATTTTGTAAGGTTATAGCAGTTTGCTTTACCTTATCAAGCTCCTCGTCCTTCTTTATCAATTGTTGTCGTAGCTCCTCTTTTTCCTTTTCTACCTCTGCTACTTCAGCTGCCAACGAATGCTCTGCAGCTGGCAATTTCAGCTTCTTCCTTAATGAAGATATTTCTGCTTCTGCGCCCTTTATCAGTTTGTGCATTGCGCTCTTATCATTTGGATCAACGCCAATATTCATTATGATTTTCTTCAGTTCTTCATTTTGAATAGTCAATGCTCTGGCATTGGCTTTCTCCATCTTACACTGTTTGATAACCTTAGCAAGCATATTCTCTGTCTTGACTGATGTAGCATGAGTCTTGCCTAAATCATTAACAATTAACTGACCTGTTTGCATGTGGAGATTCATCTTGTCCCACAAGGGGATCTTCTTTACATCCATAACAATATTCAACTCCTTAAAACTGCCTGAGGGTCCCAGAGACATCCCTGTCGGATGCGATAGTGCCATCTTGAACTGGTCTTTCTCCAAATCCATTACAGTCAATAGTCTTGTTTGGTCGGCAGATATATGATGTTCTGCTTGTGTCTCTATATTGGCCTTTATTCTTTGATTCTTTTCTTCAATTAGGGAGAAAACCTGCTTCATGGAAGGAGCCTTTTCTAACTGGAGTTCTGATCTGCTAGGAGATGAAGCACCTTGTTCTTCACTAACCTGGAGAGTGAAACCAGGTGAATTGGAGGAGTGATCTTCTGCTAATTTATTCCTTTTCTCCTCTCGGGGCTCTTCCTCATCAATCTCAATAACATCATCTCTCACTCTCTTGCCCATCTTTTCCAATATTACAGGAGTTTGAATACTAATCCGTGATGAACTTGGCCCTCTTGGATTAGCCAACTTTTCTAAATCTGGTTTACTCACATGAGTAAAAGCAGCATAACCGTTCTCGACCCTTCTCTGTGAAATAATCGCATGTGGGTCATAGGCCCACTTCTCTCCCAATAATAACTGTGTTTCTTCCAACATCCTTGTCACCTCCTCATAAGCTTGCCTTGTGTTAACAACAAAAGGACCTACACTCATGGGCAACTTGTACATTAACCCCTTCTTCATTGGAAGAAAATGAACTTGATCCACATTGAGACTTTGCCTTATAAATTCCAAAGCAAACAGTCTCATGGGAACAAATGTTGGAAGCCTATAAGGCTCAATACTGACTCCATATAGCCTTATTTCAGAATAATCCTCAAAAACAAACCAGTCTCCATATTTACAATTAGGTCCTAATTGCAAGAAATCCTGGGCCTTTGGCAAGAAGCAGGGAGGCAGAGTTCCATTGAGAATTTTATAAGCGATGGTCATAAAGTGTTCCACAAATTCAAATAAACCGGCTTCGTTCTCTTCCCTTCTGACCATATCAGTCCAAAGCAAAACTGACTGTTTATTTTTGTTGCTATCCATTATGTTCAAACCAACACCCATGAATTCTTCCACATTCTGATATAAAAAAAAGTAAACTATCAATGAGGGAAATCTGAAATAACCTGTTAATGGGAAAGCAATCAACTGAGAATTCACCACTTCTTGCCAAAAGGATGGGATATCCAACACCACTCCTGGTTTCATCATGAGAGTGAACATCCCCAGGGCTACCTTGTCAATTTCGCAATCATCTTCTCTCCCCAGAATCTCCATAATACAGCTGAGAACTGACCTGTATTGAACATTAAATGCATCCAAACTAAACTTTCCCGATTCAAATTGGGTCTTCTCCGGACTTGATACCAAAAACGACATGCAGCGGTTAAAATCCTCATTTGAGAGCTCCTCGAAATATTGAACCAGTGAATCTTCTGAGAATTGCAAAGGAGAATCATTCTCCGGAAAGCATAACGCCTGACGCATTAATTGAGCTGAAACCTGCAAAATACTTTCTCCCTGGGAGTTCATGACAAAACATTTGCCGGGATACATGGACGAAACCAACCAGGAAATGAATTCAGGAAAGGCATGAATTTTAGGAATACAGGCGGACAACACTCCCGAACTCTGCATAGCGGAAAACACAGGTGACTTGTCGGTGTTCAAGGTCACTTGATAATGCAAGAGAGGATGATTTACGGATGACGCAGTATCACGGACATCTTTCTCACTATCTAGGAGAGGGCTCAGAGTGGACAAACTAGACAAGGATGCTCGTTTGGCCATGGCTGACAAGAATTTCGAAAACAATTCGGTGCGAAGGTGGCGGGACGGAGTTTAAAACAGGGCAAACAGTCACAATTGAACCATAATAGAACGGAAAACCCCACTTATAAACAACGGAAACCGTAATCAACGCAAGGGTGACGTGGAAAGACACGCATAGTGGATGACAACTGTTTGCCACTTCGGCGGATGACGTAATGTGGGGGGTCTGTGAGTACGGCGGAGACCTCCAACCCATACCCCCCGCAATCAATCAGAGCCATCGATCAACATTTTTCAGAGATCTGACCAGTCAACTGCGGGGGGTCGGGTTTTGATAACCGACGGGCTAGTTGACCCCCCATAGTTGCTTATCCAAAGGCTTCTGCGCACGATTGCGACTTCCGCTCCGGAAGTTGCTCGGAATTTATCGTTAATATAAATATATCAATCTAAAGTCAGTCCGCTCCGTAAATCAAAAATGGAAATGGAAATACATTGCATTCTTTCTTCATTTTTTTTTTTTATACTAAAGTATAAAACCTTATACTATAGCATATTTCGGATCCTCATGTATATTTTTTTTAAAACATTTTCTTTTTCCAAAATTTCAAAACTTGACATAATAAAAAGGATATGCAGATATAATGATCCACAACATCTGGCTCCACCTGGGGATAGTGTTTTTACCACGAAACACTAAGAACCTGCAGATTAGTGCCTTCACCTCGGGCATGGAGTCATAAATTTCTTGATGGAAATGTACAATGAACACACCGGATATATACAATGATGAACCAGCAACTGCTTAATGTCGGAAATAATGCTTGAGATATTGCCCATTCACAGGCATATCCAGCACTTCTCCTTCCAGATTTTCCAACACGAACGTATTATTTCCTCTGACTTCATTAATTTTGAATGGGCCATACCACAAAGGGTCAAATTTACCGTGTTTGCCTTTATCTTCCCTTCGTGTATCCCATCTCAAAACTAAATCTCCTTCTTGAAACAAAACTTCCTTTGCTTTTCTATCAAATACTACCTTCATCTTTTGCTGATAAGTAAGCAAGCGGTCCCGAACCTGATTTCTGTTTTCACTTAGTTCCATCACATTATTCATTCTTCGTATCATGGCATTTGGTTCTGCTTGGGCATCTTGGAGAAAAGAAATCACAGGTTTTACCAATTGTGTGGGGAATAAAGCTTGAGTGCCGTACACGAGCTCATAAGGTGACTTGCCAGTAGACCTTCTTGTAGTCATTCTTGTTGCCCATAAGGCAAAAACTAACTTCATGTCCCAATTCTTTTGATTCTCACTGATTGTTTTCTTCAAAATTCTAACCAATGTTTTGTTGGAGGATTCTGCTAATCCATTGCCCTGCGGATGGTAAGCTGTAGAGTGAGACAATGTCACATTATAAGTTTGGCAAAAATTAATGAACCTGAGTGAACTGAAAACCTGAGCATTATCTGTCACAATCTTCACTGGGCATCCAAACCTGCTAAAAATATTCTCCTCCAAAAACTTCATTACTACCAAATCATTTGCTTTCCTGGTGGGAATTTCCTCCACCCACTTTGTAAAATAATCCGTAGCAGTAAGAATCCATTTAAACTGCCCACTGGATGGTGGATTGATTTCCCCGATGAAATCCAATCCCCATTGTCTAAAGGGCTCTTCAACGAAAACAGGGAGAAGAGGTAGCGGAGCCAGCTTTTTCTTCTCTGCAAATAATTGGCATTTTTGACAGCTTTTGACTGTCTTGTAAACATCTGAAAACACAGTCGGCCAATAGAAACCCGATTTGAATATTTTGTGAGCAGTTACCTTCCAGCTGTAATGCCCTCCACACAAGCATTCATGATACTCTTTTATCACTTCTGAAATTTCCTCCTCTGTAAGACATAACAACAACATACCAGCTGGATCCTTCCAATATAATTTTGCTTCGATTATAACATAAGGCTGAGCCTTAAGTTTCAGGGCTCTGTATTTTGCTCTATTAATGGAAGGGGGACATGACAAAAAGCACAGATAATGTACAATATCCTTATACCATTCTGAACAGAGAAATTTATACTTAACTGCTGTCTTTGACTGATTATCACGCGTTTCTTCATTTGCTTCTTCTACAGGAGCCAGCAAATTGATTCCCAAAGCCTGGAAGTTGGATTCTGTCAGTAATTTGGCTAATCCCAATCCTTTGACCAGCTTGGTTGGTTTCACATCCAAATCATACTCTTGAATTTTAGCGATCCATTTTCCTCTCTTACCTTCCACATCGCTTTGTACTAGCACGTCCTTCACAGCTGAGTTGGGAACGTATGCTGAAATCTGAGAGTGAAGAACATAAGTTCTGAAAGCTTTCAGTGCCTTTACCAGAGCATACACCTGTTTCTCCAATATGTTATAATTCAATTCTGCATCTCGGAGAACTTTACTGAAATATGCGACTGGCTGTTCCTGCTTTTCTTCATTTCTCTGCAATAAAACGACTGCAATAGTTGAGGGAGAAGCAAATGAAAAAATTTGAAATGGTTTCAAATAGTCTGGACTGACTAGAACAGGGGCTTCTTTTAAAGCCTCTTTGATTCTCTGAAAATATTCCCTCGCCTCCTTGTCCCACCTTACCTCAGCATTCTTTTTTAACATGTCAGTAATCTTTTTAACGATTTCAGCATAATTTGGGACAAACCGTCTTAGGAAATTAATTTTTCCGAGGAAACGCTGAATATCCTTTTTACTTCGTGGCAGAGGGATTGTCTTAATGGCTTCAACTCTGGCTGGGTCAATCTTCACTCCTTCTTTTGAAACAATGTGGCCTAGTAATTTACCCTCCTCCAGGGCAAATAAAGACTTCTTTGGATTCAGTGATAATCCAAACTTTCGGCACTTCAGGAAGGCTTTCTGTAAATGCTGTAAATGCTCCTCATCAGACTTCGAAAAAATTGTGACATCATCCAAATAAACTACTACAAACGTATCTCCCACAAATGCGATATCCATCGCCCTTTGGAATGTGGCCCCTGCGTTCATCAGGCCAAATGGCATCCTGGCGTACATGAACGTTCCCCAAGGCGTAGTGAAAGCGGTTTTCTTCTGATCCTCCTTCTCCACCGCTACCTGATTATAACCTGAGAATCCATCCACCATAGACAGCCTGTAAGCACCTATCACTTTCTGTAAGACAAAGTCCATTTTCGGCAAAGGATAATTGTCTTTTAATGAAGCCCTGTTCAAATTCCTGAAATCCACGCATAGCCTTATCTCTCCGTTTTTCTTTCGAACAGGTACAAGGTTAGAAACCCAATCTGAATACCTGAGTGGGACGATTATCTTGGCTTGCAACAATTTCTTAATTTCCTTCTCGATTGGAGCCAACAACAAGGGATTAATCTGCCTAAGCTTCTGTTTATGTGACTTAACTCCCTCCTTGAGTGGAATCTTGTGCTGTATAATGTTCTTATCATATGTTTTCAAATCATCATATGACCAAGCAAAAACATCTTTAAACTGTTTAAACAACTCTACATACCTTTCTTTATATTCCGTCGGAAGCCCCTTGAACAGTTTGACCATTTTAGGCTCTTGTGGAGTACCCAAATTGCAATCCTCCACTGGCTCATCTTGGTTCCTCTGCCTTTGATCCACAACAACATCATTAGCCCCAAACAATCTTTCAAGCGGTACTAAGCCTCTGGGTAAGACATTGTCTTTTAACTGAATAATTTCTCGACCACCGATCTCCTTTTTAAAAGTCTTACCAGCCAACTCGTCTTCATCACTTTCCAGATCAATTTGATGATCTTCAAAATCCTCAGTCATCAACAAAAACTGCTTAATCTTCTCATCATCTTCGAAGACCTGCCAATGTTTAATATTATCAGGAATCAAAGGCCTATGTCTCATTTCTATCTCATACCTTAGTTTCACGCTGATAGGAGGCTTGAACGTACTTGTTGCAACCGCCAGTGAATCTGCTAATCTGTTTTCTTCTCTTGGCACAAACTGCAAATTGAATGCTTCAAAATAATTTTCAATCAGATCCCATACTTCATTCCGATATGCTCGTAATCTGGGATGCTTGGTTTGGCATGAATTCTTGATCTGCCTTATAATCAACTCTGAATCTCCAAACACAGTCATAGCTTTAATTCCCATCTGCTTAGCTGTCTGCAAACTAATAATTAATGCCTCATATTCTGCGACATTATTAGTAGATTCGAACTCCAATTTGAAAGAAAAAGGTACCAAATTACCTTCCGGAGAAACAAAGATGAAACCCGCTCCAGTACCTTCTTTGGAAAATGCTCCATCAAAATAACACTTCCACGGCTTTTCTGAATGTAATTCCTTATGTACAATTTCTGAATCAAGCTTCCCCTGAGATTCCTCAGCAAATTCTGCAACCTCCTGCAGCATGAAACATGACAAGTCGTCCTTCTCTTGGCCATAAATTGGTGAATTACTTGCATCTTTCTTGGTAGCAGTTTTTTGAAATCTGGTCTCTCTATACAACCTTCTCTCTTCACCATTGAAAACGGGAATAATAGCATACGTAAAGTCTAGTTTCAAAACTCCTCCCAGCTTTGCTCCCCATGATCTAGATAATAACATTCCAAACCTGGCTGGAATATCTGCCACTACAACGTCCATCATAATGCTTTTGGCTGGGATTTGGGCCAATGAAACAACCATATCTTTAATGAGACCTACACACTTAACTCTCTTCGAGTCAAAAGAGTATAGATCTCTGTACGGCTTGGTAATTTGTAAATTTAACTCCTTCATCACACTCAATGGCATCAGATTGTGTGATGCACCAGAATCCAGCATACAATTGTGCAAAACAAAATCATGCAAGAGAAGAGATATATAAAAAGGAGGAACATACGAATCTACCTCTTCCACATGAGGTCCAAACGTCACCACCGGCTTTTCTTCTTGCAGATTCACTGTATCACTCACTTCGTCAGGCTGGGACAGATTGATAAATTCAGCGATTTTCTTTTTGTAACCCGGTGTTTTTATAAGTTCAAGAAGAGGTACTTGTATCTTTACTTTTTCTAACTCTTTCGACAAACTGAAAGTTTGATTTGATCTTGTCAACTTTTCAGGGTCTTCTTGATCTTTTTTGGAATTTAGATTCTGATTAGTAACTGTAACCACCTTCTCCAAAATATTAGAATCTTTATCTTTTGTCTGGGATGTTTCAGCTTGCTGCTTACCTTTCTTCAATGGAGTCGCCTTTGGAGTAGGTGCTGCTTCTGGTTCTTTTTCTTCATTTTCTTGCGTCCTCAACCTCTTTTTTGACCTCAAGTCATACTTCTTATGCAACTCGGATTGCATAAAATCTGTGAATTGTTTACAGTAATCGTCCATCTCTTCTTGATCAAATGAGGGTTCAGCTTCTTCTTCTTCCTTCTCTCCTTCTTCATCGATCTCTTCTTCTGTTTCGTCGTCTTCCATATACACAACAGAAATTCGAGCATCATCTTCTCTCTCATCATCTTCATCTGCTATACAGGACGGGGCTGCTTCTATGTACAAAGGTGCTTGCACCTGATCTTGATCCTTTCTTTCCCTTTGTAGAATTTGCAGAGGCTGTTTTTTGAATTGGGGATTAAAAACCCCCCTATTCTGTCTTGCAGGCTTGCTATCTATTTCCAACTTTACCAACTTATTGGAAAGATTTTTAATGACCTTAGTCATATCTTCAATTCTCTGATCCTGAGCTGAGGCTTCTTCTTTAGCCTTTCCTTTATCTGAAACTTTATCGGCAGCAGACATATTTGCTTCAATCTCCAAAGCATAGATTTGAATCTGTTCCAACGTAGGAGACCTTCTTTCCCTCAACGTGAAACTGAAATCTGGTTCAAAAGCACCAGCAAAAACAACCCTTGCTCCAATCGGAGGGGGTTTCATTTCAACAGGAAAACTATTATACAATTTGTTAAATCTTTTAACAAAATCATTCATATTTTCATCAGATTTTTTCTTGATTGCGTTAAATTCAGTCAAAGAATAACCGTGGTCCCTTTTTTCGCCCCATCTCTCAATGAAACGTCTTTCCAGGGCATCCCAATCATTAATGGAACCATTCTGTAATCCTTTGAACCATTTCCTTGCCTCTCCACTCAGAGACTGAACGAAAAGTCTCATGACAACATCCAAATGTTCAACGTTTAAATTTTCTGCAAAAGTGCAAAACAGGGGCAGGTGCTGTTCTGCAGTTATTTCATCTTCACCAATAAATCTTGGGAGTAACTTGAGATACTCCTGGGGCAAATCATGCAATGGTTGTGGTAGATTTAAAGGTGCATATTTGTTCATCAAGAAAGCAGGGGCTGCAGGAACTGCCATATTTACGCCCGGGTTAACTGCTCCTTGAGCGGGGGTAAAATGAATACCAGTTGTGGGAAAAGATGAATGAGGTGAAACAACTGATATGGGAATGGGACTTTGAACAATCGCAGAAGAGCTAGCAACTGTATGTGGCTGAGTTTCTGTAAAAGGGAAAGACACAAACTCCAAAGATTGCTCTTCTAATGTGGGTTCTTGAAAATGAATGGGTGATGGTGATGATTCTTCTTCCGAGAAAATGAGTTTCTTGGAAGCTTTCTTGGATGAGAAAACGTGTGAACTGCTGCCAGGTGCGAGTAGTGTGGTTTCAGGTGTAACTAATATTTTTTGTTTCTGGCCCTTCTTTGAAACAAGCTTCTCAGGATTTGACAAAACGGGAACTGTTTGCTGAGAGGTGTCCGACCTCGTGTGAGGTTTCTTGGGAGCCAGAGCTATTTTCAAAAATCATAGCGTACTATTTCCTCCTCTCTGAACAACCAGAGGAAATGTAAAACAAAACCCAGGGAATAACTTCGACTCTTCGTTCCCCGACAACGGTGCCAATTAATGTTGTTCCTTGAGAAATAATTCTTGGCTGTGTGCAAGAATCCGTGCTCAAGACATTAAAGATTATGTCACAAAATGTATATATGTGTCCCTACTTCTTAACCCTTCAAATATTAATAATATACTTCTCAAATATCAAATCTTTATTAGCTCTGCAATTCCATATTCATTTATATTGAAGTGAGCGGATGGAAGACGAAGAAAGAAAAGGATTTAGTTTGTCATGCTGCTTGAAACAGAAATTGCCGTCATAAATCTTGAAGAAGTGAAAAACAAATAAGCTAAAGGAGAGGAGCGCCCATTAAGGATATTTAACTCTTAGATACATAAATATCAAGAGACCTGCAGCTCTAATCACTCTACTTTATTCACAGATATGGAAATGAAATAGAAACCAAGAAAACTCTTCAACACAGATGGAATATTGGAAACTTGCAAAACTTTTTCATTCATTCAATATTGTTCAGTACAAAATTAGCGTTCAAAGGTTCAAAACTCGGAACCTTCTTCCTTCCTTGAGATGTCTTTAAATACAATCTGAACCAAAATGGTTTCAGTTATAAAACTGACTCTAACTAACTGTAACTACTTAACTACCCTTTGTAGCGGAGGTACATGCCTCGGAAACATTTCATTACATTTGCATAAATTCACTTAAAACAAAATAAAAGATGATAACTCCTAATCTAAAGGAACTGATGTTCCTGGAATAGCAGCTGACTCAATGATTACTTGCGGCTGAACGGCTACTTGTGGCTGCTTGGCTGGAAATCCTTTTTCTGTGTCAATAGAAAATTTCTTACATTCCTTCCAGAGCTTATCTTGAGTTATTGGAGCATTTTTATAACGATGATATTCTACTGTGAAGGCAACAATATGACTGTGAGTGAGGTTACTGGTGAACAATGTTTTCACCATCCACAGTAGAAGGAAATGTCTTTGTAAGAAATTGAATACTGTTTCTCCCTTCAGTATCTGCGTCTTCTCATGTCGGCCATCTGCTCTGCTTTTTGTAAATACCAATTGATCCTCATAAAACTTCCAGGACATAAACTCACCTCCCTCCTTCCAGCATGAGGGCAAACCGGTTCTTATCAGCTTATCAAACGAAATATCAAATTTCTTAACCATCTCTTTAATTACCTGTAGCCGCTTCTCTGATGCCTTCAGAAGGTCATTTTTAATGATCATTTTGTTTACTTCTTCAGCGTAGAAATACCGATCCTGTATCCCCATATCTTGCAACTCTTCATCTGTCTTGGCATTAATAAAATTCATGAATTTCTTGGCCCAATTTGATCTTTTGATAGCAGCTTGCTTATCCGATAACAGCTCTTTTTCGTGATCTACAACAATGTTCTTCTCTCTGGAAATTACTTTTATGGAGTCCCATTTTGCTTGCATTTCAGAAATGATCTCATTCCATATGAGGTCCTTGGCTTTGATAAGGGAAATATTTCCCTTCAATTTATCCTTGAGTTCTTTGATTTCTTCCTCGGCTGTTCGTAGCTTCTGCTCATTTTCACTCGCCTTTCCTTCCCATCCCTGCATCAATCTAAGAGCTGTGTCCAATTCAGACTGGGCCTGTTTGCAATCTCTCTCTGCCATTTTTAATTCTGTGTTCAGCTGAACAACTTGGGCTTGTGGGTCGGCTCCACCTGCAGAAAAATCAAAAGTACAAGTATGGTTCTGGATTTGATTTTGTAAGGTTATAGCAGTTTGCTTTACCTTATCAAGCTCCTCGTCCTTCTTTATCAATTTTTGTCGTAGCTCCTCTTTTTCCTTTTCAACCTCTGCTACTTCGGCTGCCAACGAATGCTCTGCAACTGGCAATTTTAGTTTTTTCCTTAATGAAGAGATTTCTGATTCTGCACTCTTCATCAGTTTTTGAATTGCGCTTTTATCATTTGGATCAACCCCGATTTTCATTATGATTTTCTTCAATTCTTCATTTTGAGTAGTCAATGCCCTGGCATTGGCCTTCTCCATCCTACACTGTTTGACAACCTTAGCAAGCATATTTTCTGTCTTAACTGATGTAGCATGAGTTTTGCCCAAATCATTAACAATCAACTGACCTGTCTGCATGTGGAGATTCATTTTGTTCCACAAGGGGATCTTTTTCACATCCATGACTATATTCAACTCCTTAAAACTGCCGGAGGGTCCAAGGGACATTCCTGTTGGATGCGACAGCGCCATTTTGAACTGATCCTTCTCTAGATCCATTACAGTCAATAATCTTGTTTGACCAGCAGGTATCTGGTGCTCCACTTGTGTTTCTATGTTTGCCTTTATTCTTTGATTCCTTTCTTCAATTTGTGAGAAAAATTGCTTCATGGAAGGAGCCTTTTTCACATGAAGTTCTGGTCTGCTAGAAGATGAAGGGCCACCCTGTTCTTCATTGACCTGGAGAGTAAAACCAGGTGAATTGGAGGAGTGGTCTTCTGCTAATTTAGTCCTTTTCTCCTCTCGGGGTTCCTCTTCATCGATCTCAATAACATCGTCTCTCCCTCTCTTGCCCATCTTTTCTAATATTGCCGGTGTTTGAATACTGATCCGTGATGAACTTGGCCCTCCTGGATTAGCCAACTTCTCTAAATCCGGTTTGCTCACATGAGTAAAAGAAGCATACCCATTCTCGACCCTTCTTTGTGAAATAATCCCATGTGAGTCATAGGCCCATTTCTCTCCCAATAGTAACTGTGTTCCTTCCAATATCCTTGATACCTCCTCATAAGCTTGCGTTGTGTTAACAACAAAAGGGCCTACACTCATGGGCAACTTATACATTAATCCCTTCTTCATAGGAAGAAAATGAACTTGATCTACGTTAAGACTTTGCTTTATAAATTCTAAGGCAAACAGTCTTATGGGAACGAATGTTGGAAGCCTATAAGGCTCAATACTGACTCCATATAGCCTTATTTCAGAATAATCTTCAAAAACAAACCAGTCTCCATATTTACAGTTAGGTCCTAATTGCAAAAATTCCTGGGCCTTTGGCAGAAAGCATGGAGGCAGAGTTCCATTAAGAATTTTATAAGCAGTGGTCATGAAATGGTCCACAAATTCAAATAAACCGGCTTCGTTCTCTTCTCTTCTGACCATATCAGTCCAAAGCAAAACTGACTGTTTATTTTTATTACTATCCATTATATTCAAACCAACACTCATGAATTCTTCAACATTATGATATAAAAACAAGTAGACTACCAATGAGGGAAATCTGAAATAACCTGTTAATGGGAAAGCAATCAATTGAGAATTCACCAATTCTTGCCAAAAGGATGGGATATCCAACACCACTCCTGGTTTCATCATGAGAGTGAACATCCCCAGGGCTGCCTTGTCAATTTCGTGATCATCATCTCTCCCCAGAATCTCCATAATACAGCTAAGAACTGACCTGTATTGAACATTAAATACATCCAAACTGAACTTTCCCGATTCAAATTGTGTCTTCTCCGGACTTGATACCAAAAATGACATGCAGCGGTTAAACTCTTCATTTGAGAGCTCCTCGAAATATTGAATTAGCGAATCTTCGGAGAACTGCAAAGGAGAATCATTCTCTGGAAAACATAATGCCTGACGCATTAATTGAGTTGAAACCTGCAAAATATTTTCCCCTTGGGAATTCATGACAAAACACTTGCCGGGATACATGGACGAAACTAACCAGGAAATGAATTCGGGAAAGACATGAGTTTTAGGAATACAGGCAGACAACACTCCCGAACTCTGCATAGCGGAAAACACAGGTGACTTGTCGGTGTTCAAGGTCACTTGATAATGCAAAAGAGGATGGTTTACGGATGACGCAGTATCACGGACATATTTCTCACTATCTAGGAGAGGGCTCAGATTTGACAAACCAGACAATGATGCTCGCTTGGCCATGACTGACAAGAATTTCGAAAACAATTCAGCCCAAAGGTGGCGGGACGGAGTTTGAAACAGGGCAAACAGTCACAATTGAACCACAATAGAACGGAAAACCCCACTTATAGACAACGAAGAACCACAATAAATGCAAGGGTGACGTGGAAAGACAGCAAATAGTGAATGACAGTTGTTTGCCACCTCGGCGGATGACGTAATGCGGGGGGTCTGTGAGTACGGCAGAGAACTCCAACCCATACCCCCCGCAATTAATCAGGGCCGTCGATCGTCAATTTTCAGAGATCTGACCAGTCAACTGCGGGGGGTCGGGTTTTGATAACCGTCGGGCTAGTTGACCCCCCGCAATTGCATATCCAAATGCTTCTGCGCATGATTGTGACTTCCGCTCCGGAAGTTGCACGAACTTTATCCTTAATATCAAAATATCAATCTAAAGTCAGTCCGCTCCATGAATCGAAAGGGAAATAGAAATACATTGCATTCTTTCTTCTTCTTTTTTTTTATACTAAAGTATAAAACCTTATACTATAGCATATTTTCGGATCCTTATATATATTTTTTCAAAAAATCTTCTTTTTCAAAATTTCAAAATTGTCATAATAAAAAGGATATGCAGATATAATGATCCACAACACAATGAAAGATTGTAATTATTTGAGGCTTCTTAGATGGCTGATTTTCAATATGCCATCTATCCTTGTAGAATCTATTTTGATTCCCTCTTCTGAAATTATATGGCCAAGAATTTTACCTTCTTGGAGACCAAAGAGTGTCTTCTTGGGATTCAATGACAAGCCAAATTTCCTACACTTCTCAAAAACGTTTCTCAAGTGAAACAAATGTTCTTCATCAGTTTTTGAGAAAATGGTTATGTCATCAAGGTAAATGATTATTAAATAGCCAATATTTTTAGAGAAGGCTATATCCATGGCCCTTTGGAAGGTGGCCCCTGCATTCATCAATCCAAAAGGAATTTTTACATACATCAAGGTGCCCTAAGGTGTGGTAAAAGCAGTTTTGATTTGATCGCTTGGGAGCACTAACACCTAGTTGTAACCCGAGAACCCATCTAAGAGGGATATCCTTTTTGAGCCAACTACCCTTTGAAGTATATGGTCCATTTTGGGTAAGGGGTAGTTGTCTTTTAAAGAGGCTCTATTTAAATTTCTGAAGTCAATACAGAGCCTGATTTCCCTTATTTTCTTTCTAACAGAAGCTAATTTTGATACCCATTCTGAATATCTAATTGGTACTATGATCCCAACATCATGCATATTTTCAATTTATGCCTTTACTAAAGGGAGAAAAATAGGTTTTATTCTCCTTAGCTTTTGTTTGAAAGGCTTTTGATTTTCTTTAAGAGGGATTTTGTGCTGAATGATGCTGGTATCATATGATTTTAATTCTTTGTATCCCCAAGCAAAAACATCTTTAAAATCTTTGAACAACTCTATATATTGCAATTTTATGTGGGCTGGGAGAGTGCTAGACAGTTTAATAATCTTGGGTTCTGCTAGACTGCCTATGTTATTCTCTTCTACATTTGTTTCCACAAGCTCCATTCTCGGTTCTTTGGCTACATCGTTAAAATCAAAGAGGTGTTCTAAAGGTTTGAGACCTCTTGGAATTTTATCATTCTTGCATTGTAAAACTTCCAAGTCTTCTTGGTCTGCGTTGTCAATTATCTCTACTTCAAAAGGATTCTCATAATGATTTGTATCAGCAGAATATGTCTTTTCAACTTCTGGGATTTGTTCAATATACAAACAGTTTTCTTTATGGCTGGTTTCTGATATTGGTATGTCAAAATCGTTTTTTGATTTTAAGAAATCATCTATGTGTTTGTCAGAATCAAACACTTGCCAGTGATCTTTGTTATTAGGCACTGCAGGCCTGCGTTTTACCTTTATGCTAAGTTGTTCATTTATTTCAGGTATCTGGCAGTTGCTGGCATTGAAAGCAAGTTCATTTGCTAGATGATTTAGTGCTCTAGGAATGAAAATAAGTTCATACTTTTCAAAGGTTTTCAATAAATCAAGGGCAGTGTTCCGATATTCCCTAAGCCTTGGATCTCTAGATGAGTATTCTCCTTTGATTTGTCTTATGATAAGTTCAGAATCTCCTAATATTGACATCCTTTGGGCTTCTAATTGTTTAAGAAATTGTAAGCCTAGAAGAAGTGCTTCATACTCAGCAATATTGTCAGTGCATGGGAAATCTAATTTATATGAAAAAATCTGATTCGTATTTTGAATGCAAACACCTACCCCTGCACTTGTTTTATTACAGGATCCATCAAAGTTTATTGTCCAAAGTATATTTGCCTCATTTTCATTTTCTTGTTGTTGTTGGTTTTCAATGTTTTGAATTTGATTCTAGGGAAGATTTGATTGTTCTGGTGAACTGATTTGGTCTACGTTTTCCTTATCTTGTTGAGTGATTTCATCTTCATTGCACAAGATAAAGGAATATAAACTTGATTGAATAGAATAGATTGGAGAGTTGTTTGGTTTGTCTATGTTTCTCACCATGTAATTCATGTGATATTCCCTGTATAGTCTTCTCTTTTGGTTTAAAAAAGGGATGGTGGCATAAGACATGTCCATTTTAAGGCTTCCTTGAAGTTTGGCTCCCCATGATCTTGATAAGAGCATGCCATACTTAGGGGGAATGTCTGCTACAACTATGTCCATTACTAGACTCTTAGCAGGGATCTGAGCTAAGTTAACACATAAATCTTTGATTAAACCCAAAAATTTGACTCTACTTGAGTCAAAGGAATACAAATATTTGTATGGTTTAGTAATTTCTAAGCCTAAGCTTTCCATTACTACCTTGGGCATTAAATTGTGTGAAGCCCCAGAATCTAGCATGGCATTGTGTAAAATTTTCTCATGTATGTTCAAAATAACATAGCAGGGAGGGACAACACCTTCTTGGTATTTTCCTTCAACTTTTGGACCAAACAACAACTCAGGCTTGTCATCTGTCAAGTTTAAGGCGTCAGTATCACTTCCTAGGTTCAAAGCTTTTAAAACCTAGTTTTTGTACACTTCTTGGGTCACTAGTTCAGCTAGGGGGTTGATAATTTTTATCTTGGCAATCTCTCCCTCAAGGCTAAAAGGAACAATTGATTTTTTCATATTTACATCTATTTTTTCAATTGAATTCCTTTCAACAAGTTTGATTTGCTGAAATTTGTTTGGACTGGTAATCGGGATAGTTTTTTTAGGACCACTAAATGAGGTGCTAGGAGTACTCTATTCAACATTTGGCTGGATGTTTTTCCCTTTGTTTAAATATAGTTTTTTAGCCAAAGTGATGGGTTTGTGTGCTGTCTTCTTAGGCTGAATTTCTGCATTTTTCTTGACAACAGTGCTAGTGTTCTTATCCTTTAAATTGTCTAAGTTCCCTTTGCTCCTAAGATCATATTGTTTGTGTACCTCCATGATTACATTTTCAAACCCCAATCTATAGTCATCAGAATCTTCATAGGTGTTTGTATTTTGATCAGAGAAGAAACCTTGTTCTTCCTCAGTAAGGAAAACATCATCCCCACTGTCTGACCCAATCAAGTTTACATGAGCTTCTCCCAACCTTTCCATCTCCCTATATTCTTCATATTGATCTACATAGTTTTGTTGGAAGGGAGGTCTAACCTGTTGGTCACTTTCCTTTTGCTTATATTGATTGTTTTCTCTTCTATAATTCTGATTTCTATTTCTGTTTTGGTTATTTTGAGGTTCTCTTGGTGGCACTCTATCATTTAAGTTGATTTTCTCAAGCATCCTCTCCATCACCTTCACTAGGTTGTCTATTTTAGTGTCAGATGTTGAAGTTGACGGTGTAATGTCATCTTTATAAGTTACCCTCTTCTCTAATCTCAACCTATTTCTTTTCTCAATTATGTTTGCTTCTACACTCATAGCTCCTTTCTGCATGTCTTCTAAGGTTAAGTAATCTCTCTCCCTTAACTGATAAGCCATTTCAGCATCAAAGCCTTCGGGATACCTTACTAAGGCCATGCCTTGGGGAGGTTTCATGTGAGGTGGAAGAGCATTGTAAACACTATTGAACCTAGTGGAGTAGTCATGAACACTCTCCCCTTGGTTTCTCTTGAGGCTACTATATTCTGCTACTATTTGGAGAGGGTTCTTTTTGAGTTCCCATTTGTTGATGAATGTTTGATGCAAGGCAGGGAGATCATTTATGTTGTTAGGAGGTAGGTTTTTAAACCATTTCTTTACATCTCCTCCTAAACTTTGGGCGAAGATCCTCATGTTCACAGTTTCTTATTCTATCTCCATGTAATCGAATGCATCTTCCATCCTATCTACATGATGTTGAGTTGTTGTAGACTCTTTTCTAGTGAAGTGAGGGATTTTGGATTGGTAATCATTTGGTAAGGTAATTAGAGGTTGTGGTAACACTAATGGGGCATACCATGTTGCCATGGCTGGAAATAAGGGTGGATTTACAGTAGTGAAAGTGGGCTGAACAGGAGTGTTTTGCACAATGGTAGTATGGATTGGAGTGGAAGAAACACTTGGGCCAGTAAACTGATTTTTAGCAGACTTGTTATGGAAAAGGTTAAAGTGATGAAGAAGCTAGGAATCAGGAGGAGTGGAAGGTGAGGTTTCTCTACTGAAGCTATGTTGCAAATCTGCAATGTCAAGATCAGCTTGGTTTAAATCGCCTTGAGATCTAGTTCTAAAGATGTTTTTTGTATGATGTAAATCAAAGTGTGAATCCTCTAAGAAAACAAGGTTTTCAGGGACATAATTTGTTCTTAAAAGGCTCCTATTAGCAGCTGATTCTCCAGATTTAGAAGTCTGCCACAAAATTCTCTCTGGATTGTCAATGATTAAAGGAGGATTTGGGTCTAGATGGGATCTAGTGTTGATCCTATGTGAAGCCAAACTGTTTTTCAAAAATTAGAGAGGTTAAAGTTTTAAGGACTGTTTTTGGGAATTTTACCTCTCACGATGTCCTATCTAGTATGGGACTAAGCTTCTAAACTTCTTCAAGGCTGGTTAACATAGTCCTAAAGAGAACTAGGAACCTAGATGAGTAATAGGCCTACTAGGGCTAGTGGAGTCGCCAGGTGGAAACTATTTAGCTTGTATGAAGGTAAAAATGGGATGGTTCCACCACCATGTTTATTACGAAGCCAAACTAAAAAGTTTTTTGGGTTTTTCTAAGTATATTTTGGTCTTATAGGTTAAGAGAGTGTCCTAAGTTTTATTTTTTCACTTAGCTAAGGTGTTCAAACAAACAGAGTTTACTCTTATGGCTTGGTAACTGGTTCCTTCAAGGTTTGATAAGGTCTTATAGGAATCCTAAGGGTTACTTAGTTTGTCATTGATTCAATTAAGTCCTAACATAATTACCATTTTGTTGGGTAGTGCTTGAAGAAGGCTACTTATGTTATACTGGACAGGGAGTGTTTTTTTTTAAGGATTTTACTCAGTGTCCCATCGTGATCGCCATTATGTTGGTATCCCGTGTTTTGATAGTTTGGAAAATAAAAAGACAAGGCAACATCAGAACCAATATTTAGAGTTACAGGATCTAGTCCTCCTGCTCTCAGAGAGGGATCTCTCAAATTGTTTGTTATTTGCAAAGGTTTATCTTGTGTGCTTTGAAAATTGGTTTTAGACTAGTTATTAAGTGCAAGGGTTTGTTTGTTTGTTTGGTTGGAATTGATACAGCAAAACCTAAAATGTCTAGGAAAGATAGATAGAAAGGGGAAATGTCAAATTCATTGGGCAATGGAGTCAAAAAGAGGTCATGAAAAACTTATCAATGGATATGGGATATCAAAGGGAAAATCTAACTTGGCCACAGGATCCTTTGGTTTTGGAATGAGATGGACGTCAATGATTTGGAAAGATAAATTTAATTCTCAACAAAGGGAATTTGAAAACACAACTTGAACAATAAAGAGCTATTTGATAGACAGGGATAACCATGAATTCTACAATTCACACTTTAAGCAAATAATGACTTCAAAAAGACTTTTAAAATGAAATCTAATATTTGGGGAACACTCTATTTCCTCAAAGATTTTATTTCGAATGACTTAGAAAACATAAAAGATTCATTGATAATTATGGTCATAGAAGAGGGAAAACCTAAATACATCTATGATCATAACTATAAAGACCTTTAAGCCAACTGTTCAAGCAAGGACAAGGGGCAAGATCAGAACAAACCTCCTTGGCTTATTGTAAACAAAGAAACTTCAAAGGAAGACTTCAATAACAGTCTTTAAGTGGCAGCAGACAAGCAGGGAGAGCCATAAATCATGCTGAAACCAAATTTTTAAAATACTAAAGAAACAAAAAATCATGAGGACTAAAGAGAGAGATTAAAGACTCTAAAATACCTCAACAGAAGAAAACATAAAACAGTGAAGGATAAACAGGTATAAGGTGCTTCCAAGAGTCATTTCTTAGCCTAAAACTTTCATCCTACTGTAGTAAGAATTTATGGAACAAAATGAAAACAGGGGAAAACATTAAAAAGTTCAGAATACTTCACCAACAGCCAAGCTCATGGATCCAATGATAGAGCCTTCTCAAGAACAAGCATGCAACAACATCATCAGGGCTTCCAAGACTTAAATTTCTTCTTCAACTTCAACAAACTATGTATTATTTCAGAGAGTTTCAGTATTACAAATAGTAATCAAACAACCAACCAACATTTACAATGGATTCCTCAACAAGTTTTTATAGAGGAATGAGGAGGTCGAAAGAGAGAAAAGATCTTCTGAGTTTAATTAATACAGTTAATGCTTCTCGGCCTTTGAGGGGCTCAAGGGAGAAGTTTATAGATATTTTCTTGTATTAATTGGTTTACATTAGGTATTTCAGCTTGCTAGAAGCTTATGTTTTCTTTAAGGCTCTGTGTCATCTTTTGCAATAACTCTGCTAATAATTTATATTAGCTTCTTTGATTCGAAATAAATATTTAGCTATAAGGGGTAGATATGCTCTGTTCTGGTCATTACTTGGCCTTTGTTTGAATGCTGCGAATCCACAGGTGGCAATCTAGTAGCTGAGAGGAATCAATTTGCTTCTGATGTGGCAGTGGAGGCATCCTTGATCTAAAAAATATCCTTGCTTTTTCTTTGACTATGTTTAATTCAATGGATTAGGCCTTTGATAATCGAATTTTAGCCATAATCCATTAAAATATATAATTAATGTTTAATCCTTCATTTCTGCTGTGTGTGGGTCTTTGACACTGATACTCTTTGATCTAATTTAATTCTTTGTGTCTTGTTGATGTGTAAGTATGTACAAGGTCCACATGGCATCAATGCCCATGAGTCATTGATGAAACATAAAATTGAACCTTGTATATGGTTTTTCCTTTTAATGGACGAAAATTTGGAGGATTGTCATCCTCAGCTTTCATTTTATTTTTAAAACATTTTAAAGCCCTTTAAATCCTGCACAATACAGAAATAATTAAGAAATCCTGCATATTTGGTAAAAATTGCTTAGGAGGTTTCGGGTGGGAGCATGGCCGTTGAATGGCAGCATCCAACGGTGGAGATCTGCGCACAGTGGTCAAAATGAGAGCGGTGGGAGAAAATGGTGGAATATTTAAGTTAGGGCCGTTGATCTATAATCGACCATGAAGATCAACAGTCAAGATTAGAAGTGAAAAAATAATGTGAAGGGGTCACATTATTTGGAAAATGAAAGAAAATGCGAGAAAATAAGATCAAAAACCCTTTGGTGGAGAAAAAATGAAGTTGGGGGTTCGGGATGATCGTGGGCCGTCGGATGAGATCAGCCCACGAGATCAATGGAGGAGATCGTGCGTTGAAAACCTTTGGCGAGGGTGGAGGGCGATATGTAAAAAGAGGTTAGATCCAAGTCGTTGATATGCAGAGATCAACGGTGGAAGGTGCGCGTGAAAAAACACAAGGGAAAAGAAGGAAAGTGGTTTTGGGGACGAAAACCATGGGTTTCACACTGCGAGAAGGCGGGGAGGCATTTTTGTCTTTTTGAAAGCGATATACGTTCCCACCTGACACATGTCCTTGAAAAACAACTTATATCACGTGGCCTTCAGGAAATTATCTTTCGAGCTGAAAGCTACACGATATGGAATGTGGACCGTTAGATCTAGGACCTCGGATGTAATGGTGGAGAAGCGAGCATGATACAGGAAAGATGTGCAGGCTGAAGGAAGATGGGTGGTTTCAATCTGGGCCGCTGATCTAGGATCTGGATGGCTGGGATCAAAAACTAAGGAAGGCAGGACCCACAGGAGGCAGGCCTGTCGGGATTAATAAGAACCGTTGGATGTGAGGATCAACGGTGGAGATCACATCTGGGGGCTTAAACGAAAAAATACAATGGCAGAGGAAAGATTAACGAGAGACGTTGATCTGCAGAGATAAACGGTTGTGATTGGCCGAAACAACATTATGAAGCGGGTTGCATAAAATTTACCCAAGGTTGGGAAATGTAATATGGATTGTCCGATCTAGACACGTGGACGGTCCAGATACAATCGGAGGCACGCGATTGGCGGGGGGGAAGAAACTGAAGGGCGCCAATGCGATTTAGCACTGGCCATTGATTTGAGGATCAGATCAACGGTGGGGAGTGAATCGGAGGTGGGTAAAATTTTAATGCGCCCAATGGAAAACTTGCGATGCGATAATGTGTGGGCCATTAGATTGGCTTAAGATCAACGATGGATATGGTCTGAGATATGTGACAGCGGAAACCCTTTATAATATATGAAAACCCAAATTTTAATGAAAAAACAAAGGTTTGATGTATCGGGGGTGGGTTTATATATATATGAAGTGGTCTGGCACCCTACTGTGGGGACGTTGGTCTATATGAAAGATAATAGGCCCAAGGCTTACACATATAAGGGCCAATCACAATCGGAACTTCGGATCGGGCTTGTGGGCTTTTTAATGTACCCATTTAGATTTTCTCAGATGCGATTGGCGCTTGGGAAATTTTTAACTCCTTGTCCTGGGCGCAAGTTATATGGAGTAAGCGGAGAGCGGGGTTTATATAATGGGGCTCAATCGCATCGAAATTTTGATGCGGGCTTTTCAATCTACCAATTTATATTAAAAAACATTGCATGGGAACGTTTAGACCAAACTTAGGAAAAAGTGGGTTTATGAACTTTACAAAGGAAAATAATGCATCAGAGATGAGTTATACAATGTTTTAGCGCCCGATTGTGGGCACAAGGGTTACATGAAGCGATAATAAAATCGGGGGTTATGCAATAAAGGGCCAATCGCAATTGGAGATTTCAATAAAGGGAAAAGACTTGCACGTTGTGTTTTCTCCGATGTGATAAGCGCCGGAAGGGCTTAGTGCTTGGTTCTAGCACCTAGGCACATGTGGGGAAGTGGTTTAGTACTTAGCCCAAGGGGGCTTAAGTCCATAGTTTAAACAAACTTATTTTTTATGAATTTTTTCAAGGTTTTTGATGGATTTGGGGGTTTCAGTAAAGTCTAAAAATGAGTTTTTGACTTTGTAAAAGGGATTCTTATGAAGGGAAAAAGGGAAATCATAAAAAATAGAGGAATTATATGGGGAATAAAGGGGTAAAAGTGAAAGCTAGTTTTGAGTGAAGAAGGGGAAAATGGGATTTTTACAGCAATCTTTTCTTCATGGAAAAACAACAAAATTTCCTAGTTCAAAAAAGGGGAACAACAGTGACGATTAACCAAAGGATAGAATATCTTCAGAAAGACTTTAAGCATCAACAAATTTGGCAGAAAAACTGTTTCTTGAAGGCTGTCCAAAATTATTTAGCCACCACTTGACATGGAAAATTTTTATAGGTGGCTAACACAGTGAACAAAATTTTATTTTAAAATTCATTTGAAAACATGAAATTTTGACCTAGGACCACTACCAAGTAAACTTGAAAGAGTATTTTTTTATCACTGAAAATTTAGACACTAACACAAGGTTTATATAGTATATACCCCATATAAGATAGTGAATGGGTGTCTCCTATAGTCTTAGTCCCAGAGAAATAATGGGAAGTGGAGTATCTGTGTTGATTACAGAGAGTTGAACAAGGCCACAAAGAAATACAATTTCCCTTTGCCTTGCATTGACCAAGTCTTGGATGGTATTGAAGGGAAGAAGTTCTTCTTTTTCCTAAATGGATTTAGTGGTTACAATCAGATCCAGACAAGCCCTAAAGACCAATACAAGACTACATTTACCTATCGTTGGGGCACATTTTCTTATAGGTTTCTTCCATTTGGCGTATGCAATTCCCCTTCCACTTCTTAGAGAGTAGTCATAAGAATATTTGTCGATCTTGTCCATGATTATGTGGAAATATACATGGATGATTTCACTCTCTATGGGTATTATTTCCAATAGGCCCTGTCTCATCTGGGTAAAGTCTCAAGGAGTTTTAATTCTTGAGGAAGGAAGAGATTGTCCTTGGCCACTCCATATCTCAGGTAGGGATACAAGTAGACCCAAACAGGATTTTTATCATAAAAAGGGTGCCTACTCCTCAGAAACAGATAGATGTTAGGATTTTCTTGGGCTTGGTTGGTTACTATAGGAGATTTATCAAGGTATTTAGTAAGGTGTATTCACCATTGTTCATATTGTTGGCCAAGGACACATAGTTATTTTGGTCAATTTTTTTTCGAGAATCCTTTTAAAGCATAAATGAAAAGTTGACCACTACTCCTATACTTCGAGGTCCCAACTCAGCTCTTCCTTTCCATATCCATATTGATGCATCAGATAAAGCTGTGGGGGTAGCTTTGGGACAAATGGATGATAATTTTCCATATGCCATTTATTTTTTCAGTAAACATCTATCTAAGGTTGAATTAAATTACATTATCACTTAGAAAGAGCGTTTAGTTGTTTTCCATTCCTTGAATAAATTTAGACATTATATTATTGGGTACCAAACTTTTGTGCATACTGGCTATGTAGAAATTAAGTACATGATGAAAAAACCTGATGTGAATGCTATAATTATTATGTGGTTATTATTGTTGCAACAGTTTGATTAAACTATCATTGATAAGCCTAGGAAAGAAAATTTAGTTGCATATTATTTTTTCTAGACTCACTTTTCCTTTAGATAATGAAGATATGATTGATGATCAGCTTCCAGATGAGCACTTATTTTCTATCTCAGTAATCTCTCCTTGGTTTTCTAACATAGCTAACTACCTGGTTGTTGGGATATTTCTTCTAAATATGTCATCCAGGGAGAAGAGCAGAATTGTGATAAAGAGTGCCCCTTTCACTTGGATTGGTGGAAATATTTTCAAATTGGGATCAAATCAGAATCTACGGAAATGTGTTAGGGAGGATGAATTATTTGACATCCTCTCATCATGTCATGATGGGCCTTGTGGGGTTCATTTTTCTATGAAGAGGGAAATTTTCAAGGCCTTGAAAGCTGGCTATTATTGACCTACTCTCCATCAAGATTCTAGAATATATACCAGTAGGTGTGACCAATGTCAGAGGATGACACAGGGATGAAATTCCTCTACAACATCAAGTGAACTTATATCCATTTGACAAGTGGGGCATGGATTTCATTGTGCCAATTGATCCACCATTTGGGAAAAGGAAATACATCATAGTATGCACTAATTATTTGATAAAGTAGGCTAAGACAAAGGTTGTCAAGGAAACAACAAAATTAAAAGTGGTTTAATTCTTACGAGAAAATGTGTTCTAAAAATTTGGGTATCCAAGGGAGATAGTCACTAATAAACGAGCTAAGTTCACATCACATTTTATTGAGAATATCATAAGGAAACATAAATAAAACACAAAACATCAGATTCCTATCAACCGCAAAAAAATGGGAAAGTAGAGGTTAGCAATAGAGCATTGGAAAGTATCCTCACCAAGGTAGTGAAAAAAAACAGGAAATATTGGGCATATAGATTAGTGGAGGAAACTTGGACCTATAATACCACCTAGAAGACAACTACTCGGTTCACTCCATAAGATCTAGTTTATGGGAAGAAATCTTTGCTTTCTATTTAATTTTAATATAACACTCTCATAATGGCAGCTCAATTGGATTTAGATATCACAACGGCATATAAAGAAGGACTAATTCAACTCAATGGCTTAGATGAATTCATAATGAAGGCCCTCCTCCACATTGAAGTCATACAATTGCAGAGGAAGGTTTGGCATGATAGGCACATCAAGGATAAATTGTTTCAGGATCGATATTGGGACTTGCTATATGACTCCAGGTTCAAGGAATTTAAAGGGGATTTGATGAGAATATGGTTAGGCCAATATCTGATAGATAAATTCCATGATAATGGGGTTGTTCATATCAGAACCATTGATGAGGATGGGATCCCTCTGCTTGTCAATGGTGATAGGCTACAAGTATACAAGAAGCTTGTGTCTAAGGCATAGTTAATCAATACAATCAATAGAAAATTAAATGTGAATGGGAGCCTCATAGATGCCATTCCAAAATAATCCTATAGAAAATAAATAAATAAATAAAGGGGCCTCAATGAAAACCTCCATGAGGCATCCAAGGCCAACTCCAGGATTGAAAACCTCTTTGAGGCAGTCCTAGAGAAGAAAAGGAAAAATGAAAAATGAAAAGATCCCTGGGTGAAAACCTCTTTGAGGTGCCCAGTGCACATTAATGGGTTGAAAGCCTATTCTAAGGCAATCCACTGGTCTTTGAACAAAAAAAAAGGAGAAAAAAATAAAATAAAAGAATAAAGGCAAGTAGGTGAAATGACACTATGACTGTTGACCTTTCTTTTTTCTGTCATACAGAGTTATGAACAGTGAAGTGTCATGGTCATAATGCAAGGGAATTCTCCCATTCGTATTAACACCACCATCCATCCACTCTCTCTTCAGCACCACAAATCACCTATTCATCCCTCCACACCATACTTGAGCTCAAAAATAATAAAAAATTGACACTCTCTGTGGCGCTACATGAAGTTCTTGTGCTGCTAAAGGAAGTCTTCTAACTACTATAGGAAGTTACAATGAGCTACAAGAAGGTGGATCAAGGAAAAAAAGAAGCCACCTAGAGCCCTGTGGTGTCAAAAAGTCATTAAGGAGAGTTTTTTAATCATCCCTACCACCCTCTCATCACTCCTCCATCTCAAACACTGAGGTCTTTCACTCAAACCCTAGATTCTGTCACCTCTATAAAACAATTTATTTCTAAAAGAAACAGAGTTACTTCACTCCATTTTCCAAGGCCACACTACTTCCTCATCATCCTATAAACATACTAGCATTACCCTAAGACCACCTCACACTCTCCCTCATCACTCATGTACAACTAGAAGTCTAAAACATGCAGATAAATAGGTTGCTACAAGATTAAGAAACTTCCTGTAGCAAGCCCTGTGTAAGCACCATAAAAGCCTTGAAGATGGTTTTGATAATTCATGGAGACCAAGAAGACTTATGACATGATTCTGAAGGCATCAATCAAACTCCAAGAAGGATCCTCCACCAGAAACCATGCACTTGAAGACTCAACAAGGTCCCTTCACACACAACAAAAAAATCAAGATAATTACCTCAAAAAGAATAAAGACACATAGCAAGAGCTAAAGCAACAATACAAACTCATTTGATGCCACTCCAAGGGTCTAGATCCAACATGCATTATCCTGCAACAACTCAGAAATGAGGTAAGGCTCATGTATGGCAATCTCTCACCCTCTTCTTATGAATAGGTGACTAAATGAATGAATTTCGCAAAGGGAAAAATTTAATAAGATGAAGGTGGCCAGTTAAATTGGTCAACCTCGACTAATTAAAAAAAGTGAATGGTGGAGTCCTCGTCCAATGTGTAGCTATCAAATCAGTCAAATTATGATCACCGGGAGTGGGTGTTGATTGCAAGGGAGAAGATAATGATATATTTGAATGGGATTAATGGTCCAAATGAGGAGAACTTGTGTAAGGGACAAATCAGCATAGTGCTCCAAACCAAATCAAAATAACATAAAGGTACTTAAGTGAACTTCTCCTCACACATTTTTCCATCCCAAGTTCCATTTGAGAGAGGAAAAATCTTTCAAGCCACCGAGAAGATTTGAACCTTGACCCTCTGCTTCTACATGACAATGTTATAGGAAGTCTTGTAACTACTACAAGAAGTCTTGTTGCTGCTACAGGAAGATTCAAGGGGTTCCACAGAAGGACGGAGGATGTATGTGCATGCAACAAAAGACCCAATTGGTTCAGGAAACTCCCATTTTTCAGCTCAAATAATCAATTCAAGAAGTAATTTTCCATCACCTCACCTATCTATCATAATTTCACACATATTCACTTAAAAATTTGCGGTCAATAGTCATAAATTTGTGAAACTAGAGGGTATGTTTGAAGGAAATATAGGGTTAGTATATAGAGTTGGAGTGATAATAAGTTTTTCTGGCCCTTTGCTACCACTAAATTCAATAATAAAGCCATAAAAATAACACCTTTCCTACACCTAGTCAAGAGTAGTAAGAAGAGATGGGAGGTGGGTTCAACAAGAGAGAACCTACAAACACCAAAATTATTCTTTGCACCATCCTGTAGCAGACATATTTAGGAGGCATCAGTGATTAGTCTTATTTGAATTATTAAAAGGATATGATGATGGATTTTCCTTTGCATTTTTTATTGCTTTTAATTCCCAATCAAGTTTTAGTGCCACAACTATAATAAGAGGTTTATCCAATACCATAAGCCCCGAAGTGATCAGTGGAGTAACCACACCGCCCCTTGGAATCAAATGGAATAGGGAAGATAAGGTAACTAGTGTCACCGCAAAGAAGAATTTCTTTAGGTCTAGAGAGAGACCCATGGAAGATAAAAATGGGGTTAGGAGATAAATTTTTCTTTACCCATGGGATGAGGTAGACTTTAACATATTAAGATACATCTCATATTAAGGCAGACTAAGTATAGTGTATGTATATCACTTTAGGCTATTACATGAGCTTAGATACCAAGAAAATTTTCCTCTTAACTAGAGATTGAATGTACCTTACTTCCTCCTCCAGTACATCAAGGACATGAGCCAAAACATCAAAGAAGGGAATCATCAACACTTAGCCCATCATGGCCTCATTAAGCTAATATTGGAGAATTCCCTAAAACACTTAAGAATTATTGTCCCATGGTCCAAGTTTAGAGATATGGACAAAGAGACACTCATAAGAACCCAAAGAATTACTCTTGGGGAGACCCATGTATCTGGCATTGGGGGTAGAGACACTAGATCAAAGGAGGAAGAAGAGACAGAGAAGACAACATAAATGGAAATAGATGAAGAGAAATAAGAAGAGGCAGAAAAATAAAAATAAAGTGACGAGGAAGAAGAGGAAAATAAGTTAGAAGAGGAGGCCCTAAGTCCTATATAGACCATCGTACCAAAATAAACTTAGATATCCCCCCAAAATATTATTTTTTCACCAGGGAACACTGAAGATGAGGTGGCTTCCACTTTAGCTACCTTGGGCACTCCTGTGAAATCCAAGAAAAAAAATGCACAAACAAACCCCTCTCTACTTTAAAACAAGGAAAAGCACTAGAATAATACAAGGCAGACCCCATACTCCCATAAAAGTTCCAATTACCATTGAGGGGTCCCCAAGTAAAAAATAAGAGGTAGGGTTAGACAAGGGCAAGAATGATGAGGTCACCTCTCCCAAGCCAAAAAATAAGGCTCCAATAGCCTATTTAAGGAGGTACACCACCATAGAATCACCCTTCAAGAAACCAAAATCACCTAGTGACATTTAGAGAGAAGGAAAGAGCATGCTACAAGAAAAACAAATCCTGCTACAAGAAAAGCATAAAATGCTACAAGGAAATGAGAAGATGCTACAGGAAGAGAAGGATAGGAAACACGAAGATCTAATGGAAAAAATTGAATGGAATAATGCACAAATGGAAGGACAAGAGGTGCAAAAGGGGATAAAATATGAACACCAACTCCAAAAGATAGTAACCTACTCACAAAAAGTTGAAAGACAAATCACAATATTTCAAGAACCTGCCCCAAATCCTAATTTGCAGTCTTATTATAAGTTCATTGAGGGAGAAATACTGATCCTTGAGAAATTCACAATCCCCCTCCTACATTAGCTGGAGATAGAAATAGGGCGTAGCCACATGTGGATGTATATATCCAAATAAAAGGATGTTTGGGATGTGGGGTTGATGGAAGAAAGTCTTCTAGAAATCAGAAAAGAGCCGGTTGATGTAAGGATCAAAGAAGTTATGGTGAAAGAGAAATTACAAGTAGAAAAATAAGAGAACATGAGGATGTAGGGGCACCTACAGAAAAAGGACAACCAATTTTCCACCATGGCTAGCCTTTTTAAGAAGTTCATACAGTATAGAAAACATTCAAAGTCCTATGTAGTATACCTAACGGAGAAATGGCTAAAATTTCAAATCAAAACCTTAGCTCAACATGGATCCTTACCCTTTAAAAGTTATAGACAGTTCATTGATTTCTGTAAATATTAGTGTAGGAGAGAGGAACAGGATGGCATAATTATACATGCACAACCTCATTTTAGCTGATATGAATAATTGGGACCGAAATTCCAGGTTGGGTGATATGAAATTAATGGCTCTAGCATCTTGGCTAATGCATGAATAAAAGAGACTAGCATAGAATAAAATAGTCATGGTAAGAGAAGAAATAGAACCTCTACAGATCAAATCATAACTAATAAGCCCCAGGGGTATAATTATTAATCATCAATTGATCTCAAATGATGATGTATTGGCACCTAGATACATTGAACCACATGGTAAGGCCATTGCACACTTTGATGATATACCCAGGTTGTTAGGAGAAGAGAGTTTACAGGCATGCCAAAGTATATGGCACACCTTACCACACATCCTAAAATGGAGGGAATATCATTCTCCTGAGAAAATATCATTCTCCTATGAGAAACACATTGGAAATAGTAGCCTTCTACAAACAAGTTATGTAGAGAATGAAGATATGGTGGATAGGATTGATGCTCAACCCACCTTTGTTGTTGGGGCTACATGAATGGAGAGATCAGGTAGAGGAACAAAAGGAGTGGGATGAGGCAGAAAGGAATGCAAGATTCCACTCGCCAAAAGGAACTTTGTCTTTGCTACCTTGGGATGTCATAGAGGCCACTAGGGCTTTGAAAGGGATCAACAAAGAGGAATGAGTTGATCAGAGGATGGGAAACCATTTTTTTAGGGGGCGATGTTGAGGCCCATCATTAGGTATATTTTAAGGGGTTAAAATTCCATACCTCGGCTATTAATTTACCTCTCTAACACATTTATTTAATTTTTGTCATATTATACTTAATGAGAAGGGTGTATGATGTTTGTAATGTATTGTTACCTAATCTGAATTAATTGTAGGAAATGAGGCTATTTTTGAGATATTTTACAAATAAGGTATCAGAGTATACAAAAAAGAGATATTTTAAGAGGATTTTCCACCTCCTTAACTCTCTCAATCATCCAATATCACATTGAGATCTCTCCCAACAGCTCAAAGGAAAAGGTAGCCAAGAAAAGTGAGAGTTATGAGGAACCAAGCTTCACTTTTCTCAAGATCAAGGAGGACTTATGGGCCTGCATTTTAGGGAGTTGTTGGTAGCTACCCATTTGTATAAATAAGCATATTCAAGAGCTCATTAGGATTCAAAATTTTTATTCATCTAGCTATATCTTGAGCTCTGATTTAGTCTTATTTTTTACTATCATATGATGTACTAGACCTTTTTATGCAATGATAATGACAAGTTGTTTGTTCCATCACTGATTTAGTATCATAGGGATGATGCTTTTAGGTTACGGCCCAATCCATTGGCTAGGTACCTCATGTGTATTTATATAATATTTTTATGTTTCATCATTTTTTTTAGTGTAGTTACATTCTAGTAGCATCAATAATCCATCAAAACTATGTTTGTAGCCTCTCTTCCTTACCTCTATCATGGGAGCTTGAGGAGAGGTATCTCCAACCACATATCAAAAATAGTTTGTTTATGATTTCTTGGAAATATATATAGTGTGATTACCATTCTCATAAAATTACTACTGTAAGTTAGGATCTGGATCTGTGTATATTAGATTTTAGCATAGACTAAGTAAGGTTTTCCATTCAACTCATCTTTTCCACTTGTTAACATGTTAGTTTGTCAATAATAAAATGTATGAATGTGTGTAGTGGTGGCATGGATGTCTATGGATGCAGGTAAGGATCCATTTCATCTCATTCATCCTCCTTCTCTCCAACCTCCAAATCTACCACCAAAACCTTGTTTTGTGAAACTACCTTCACCACCGCCGTGAGTAGTCTTCCAAGTGAAAAACAAGCCTCCCAAGGGTTTTGAGTTCTGCTGGAGGTGTTGGCTACCTCTCCCTAACCTCATTCCAACTTATCCCACCTTTCCACACCTTCATGGATATCCTTAAAAAACTCTCAGCCTATTTCTTGTAACACTTTAGGACATCCTATAGCAACTTCTTGTAGCAACATTTTAGGTCACCTCTCCACTCTAGTTTAGCTTAGTTTTTCCTTATTAGCCTATAATATGATTCACTTGACCCCCATCTTTGAATTCATGGTTAGAAGAGACTCTTAGGCCACTCCAAAGCTCCTTCCTTCCTTGCTGCAAAAACATAGTAGGCATTAAGGTTTTATTTCATTTCAGAAATATATTGAATTTCAAATGCAAGTACAAGTTGAATGAAATAGTAGATAGGACTTTATTTATGATTTGATGAAGTGTATGAATGATATAATATTTTATTTAATACAAATGAGTAGATAACTAGTTGAATGATTTCCCATATCATAGTTTACATTTTCTGCAATTAGGTTAGTTGTTTATGCTTTGATTTCACTATTAATTTCAGGTATAAGTTTGATAGACATTATCTTTTTATTATATTAGAAGCAATGCCCTGAATTACATTAGCTAGCTGCACTTTAATCATGTAGAAGGAATGGCCTAGAAGTACTACTGACTAGAAGACCTAGTGGAGGGTGGCATGATGATCCAGATTTATGCAGGAATGCAATGGAATACAGAAATAACCATAAACATAGAGATGCATTGGAAATAATGCTTCATTTCATTAATATCAAGTAACAGAAATATGCTTATAGACATAATGGAAATAAAATAGCTTGGGTGCTGGTAGCGAATCTCTGAGAAGAGATGTGGCGGCTACAGACCTCTGAACTTGTTAAAATGAGGCTCAACGGCCTATTTATTATTGAGAAACAATGGAAAACTTGAAATGTCTAAAAACCTAACCCTAGGAGTTGAAGTGCCAAAACTGTGGGTCCCATTTGGGTAAATTGGTGTTTCAACTTCCCGGGGACGTAACTTTGGCATCCGATCTCTGTTTGACATGCTCAATAGCTTGTTAGAAAGATATATTTGAAGAGTACAACTTTTTGTGTGAGAAAAATTAGTCCATGGACCCGTGTTGCTCCCGGGTTTCCCAAAAAAATTCGTTTAGGGCCTCAAAACGACTTCAGAAGTTTAGGACCTGAAAAAACTGCTAAAAATAGTAAGTTGTGCTGCAACTTAAAAACTAAAAGAACTGATGGTGGGGGTTCAAATGGAATAGCTGTGTGGCCACCAATGTACACCTGGATCATCAAGGCCCCAAAACGGCTCTGGGAGTGCAAGACCCGAAAACCTACTAAAAATAGTAAGTTGTGATGAAAGTGAAAAGCTACAAGAATTGATGGTGTGGGTCCAAATGGGATAGGTGGGTGGCCACCAATATCCACCTAGATCATTCCTCCCACCTTAAGAAGCAATGGTCCCCATTGCATTGAGATCCTCCATGAGATGAGGCACGTTCTATTGTTGAAGATGTCATGGACCTGCAGGCGGACATGCTGGATGCAATTAGTAAATTTGGTTTCTTTATCAGCCTCAGACAATACATGTGTGGATTTTGCTTGTGTAGTCACATGAGGTATGGCAACATCAGGCAGCAGTGCGTCGAGGGTCAGATCAATGGAGTGCTTGTCCTGACAATGTAGAGGAACCTCTGTGAGTGAGGGGAAAATTTCCCTGTATTCCTCCATGAATTTATCCATCTGCTGCAGCCGTGCAGGGGAGCCATGTTTTGAGGTTGTGACCACAATATTATTCTTTCCCTGTGAGCAAGTTGTAAGGAAAATAAATTTCCTGGTTTGGGAAACAATATTACTGCGTTGTTTTGCAGTAGTCAAAGAGATGACAGGAGGCGGTTCTACCTCTGGTATCCTATACAAGTTATTTCCCAAAGTAACAAAAACAGCACGAGGCCTAGAATCATACACAACATGTCGCCTCCACAAGTATGGTTGGCCCATTAATACATCAACTAATTCAAGAGGAGTAACATCACACAATACCTCATCTGTGAATGGCTTGATACTATACGAAAGGTGGCATTTTCTAGAGGATCGGAGATCTCTCCCTGGGTAGAGCCACCCGATGGTATACAGTTGCGGGTGTGCTATGGTCAGTAGGCTGAGCTGCTTCATGAAATCTGCCGAAATGAGGTTCTTTTGGCTTCTGTTATCGATAAGAAATTACAGCAGAGAACCCTTCACCCACATCTGCGAATGAAAAAGGCACTCCCCCTCCTTTGGATCCTCTAGATCGTCCCTTTGGATCTTGGTGGTGGAAAAAATGGCACTGAGATCCACATAAATTATCTTCTTCCCTTTGTTAGCTCCTTTTTCTGGTTCTGACTCAAGATCAAAAAATGCATTTGATTCGGGTGCCTTTACTTCGGCTACCAATGTTTGTTTGGCCTGACACACGTTTGTGCTGCGAGTGGGGCTGTTATGAAATTCAAACCACTTCCCTGTGTCCTTCTATGGATTTTTCGTGTTGTTATGAGTCGCACTGCTTTGAACTTGCCCCTTGTTCTTCGGTTCAGGGGTACCTTTCGGATTCGCAGATCCAAAGTCTCGCTTCTTCTGCTTAAATTTCTACTCGATCTTGGCGGCATAGCGATATGCCATGCAAAGCGATGTAATTTCAAGGAACTCCATTTCCTCCTGAATGTGTTTGTGTAGATAGTTGCAGTACTTGAGCACAAAATGTCTCTCTGAATCTTTAATACCCAAATTTGTGCGTAGGGTATGGAACAGATTCATCATTTCGTGCACATCTTGATCCCTTTGTTTCCACAACATGGTCCATTGGATGTATTTGTCCTCATAGCTCCCCATAGGGTAATATTGTTCCTTGATGCCATCTTGGAATGAATTCCAAGTGGGTTTGGCTGAGAACAGAGCGGGTTTCCATTCTTCCTCTTGCTCACTGTAGGTTTACCACCAGTATTTGACATGGGGGGCAGCTTTGAGGAGTACAAAAATAATATTTACTTGGTCAGAGAAATCATGGACCGAGAAATACACTTCCAGCAAATTAAACCATCTATCTACAGCGTTTGCATCTATTTGGCCTTCAAATATAGGAATTTCAAAGTTTACCCGTACCTTGAAGGGAGTGGCGCCTCCATAGTGGTTGTTGGATGCAGTTGCATCGTAGGTGGGCAGTCATTGAAGGATATGAGCAAAGCTATCCATCATCGTGTTCCTTTTTTTCTTGAGGGCCTCCTCAAGTGATATTTTGATAGGATCTCCTACTCCCTCGTCTTTATTTTCTTCCGCCATGGGAGGTCGCTGAGGTTTACGAGGCTGATCTTACAAGGGTTCAACCAGATCAAGCCCTAACTCCTTATACCCTAACTGTGTTGGGGACATGCAAAGTAAAACAGAGAAAGAGCAGACTGCTATAATACCACTGATCCAGATTTATGCAGGAACACAATAGAATACAAAAATAACCATAAACATAGAGATGCAGTGGAAATAATGCTTCATTTCATTAATATCAAGTAACAGAGATATGCTTACAGACATAATGGAAATAAAATAGCTAGGGTGCTGGTAGCGAATCTTTGAGAAGAGATGTGGCAGCTACAGATCTCTGAACTATGTTACAATGAGGCTCGAGGGTCTATTTATTATTTAAAAACAATGGAAAATTTGAAACGTCCAAAAACCTAACCCTAGGAGATGAAGCGCCAAAACTGTGGGTCCTGTTTGGGTAAATTGGTGTTTCAACTTCCCAGGGATGTAACTTTGGCATCTGATCTCTATTTGATGCACTAAATAGCTTGTTAGAAAGATATATCTGAGGAGTAAAAATTTCAGTGTGAGCAACATGGGTCCTTGGATCAATGTTGCTCCTGGTTTTCCCAAAAAAACGTCATTTAGGGCCTCAAAATGACTCTATAAGTTCATGACCTGAAAAAGTGCTAAAAATAGTAAGTTGTACTAAAACTTAAAAACTGAAAGAACTGATAGTGGGGGTTCAAATGGAATAGGTAGGTGGCCACCAATTTCCACCTGGATCATTAAGGCCCTAAAATGACTCTGGGAGTGCAAGACCCGAAAACCCACTAAAACTAGTAAGTTGTGCTAAAAGTGAAAAGATGCAAGAATTGATGGTGCGGGTCCAAATGGAATAGGTGAGTGGCCACCGATATCCACCTGGATCACATGAGTAGAATCCATATGTTTTGCATATAGCACTATCACCTCTAAGTTTTTACGAACCTCGGGTTGATAAGGAAGTTTGAGTAGCCCTTGGGAGTTGCAGAACACTTGGTGCAATACTAGGGCTCACCACTCAACATCGACTTGATTTACTAATGGAAGCAGATATTAGTTGGAGCAATTGGAATTTTGTTGATAAATCTCTTTGGGACATTTTTCTGCTACTCTCAGGTCTTTGAAATTTCAATTTTTCTTCCCTCTAGAAGATGGTGAACCCTTAAGACTTTTTGGACCTTGTCAATGTTATAGATAGAATTTAAAATGTAGCCTAGGCCTTGTTATCCTCTATTAACAGGATCAAAGTTGTGGTGGAGTGATAACGAAATTCATTTCAAATTTTCATGGAGATAAAAATTATTACCCACTATGTGGAAACAAAGGGCTCACTGGATGATATAAAGGAAGAAATCCTTCTCCTCTTGGAGAGGGTGGTGCCTTTGGATATTTTTGTGTTTGTGGTTTGAGGAAACTTGAGTGGTGAGCAAGTTGTGGATAATGCGTCTCCTCGTGTGAAAATAGTTTTTCATCCTTGTGGCCCTAATGAAGGAGGTCGTATTTTTGGTTGACCATGAAAAAATTCACATGTTTTTGTGGCAAAGCTTATTTATTCCATCCTTCCTCCTTTTAATATGATTTTTGTAAATGAATAAGATTGATGGGGACTTTTTGTAAAATTTATAGTTGAAAAATATTTTTTGTAAACTGGTGTACTCCTTCTCCTCACTAAAGAAAACTCCAAATTTACCTGGACAAAGTTTCATATGATATATATGAGTTTCTCTGTAAGGGTGTTGTCCCTCTCCAAATTTTGTTTTTTCTAATATAAATACATGGATACTCATTTCTTTGAAAAATAAAATGATGTGTATTTTCACATACAAATCCATACTGATCACATTGTGTTCTGGATGGCTTGATCAATTTACATTTTAATAATACAGGACTAGTTTCACCATACTCAACTTTAATAATTTCTTGTATGAATCCAACATACAAGTTCTTTTCAGTGTTGTGATGAAATTCAACACTAACAATACAATCACAATTTGCCTTTCCTGTATCCCTTTCTTCCACTCTTAAATGAGTACCATAGGCCCACATCCCACTGAAAGAAGAAGCCCATATACTTGGAGGTTGTTAAAGCTGAATTTCCTCCTTCGTCATATCTTGACCTTCTTGTTGTGCATCATTAATTGCATCAATAATCCAATCATCAAATTTTGGAAAAGAACGATCTCCAAGGTTCAAATCTTGAAGTGTACGCTTTCGAGATGGATGCATCCATTTTTGAATCTCTTCTTCGCATTTTCTGCATAGAATATGAAAAGTAAGAGTGATAATAATTTAGCTATTAAATGAAATTAAATAAATAAATTATGATGTAAATAATATTTTACCTACGCCACTTATCGAATGATGATGTGTTTTGAAGAACATAAGCATGTATGGCAATTCTTTCCTCATTTGATAGCTTGAAGCGACGCCCATTTCCTTCTAATACTTCACCTGCAACTTTCTGGTCGTCATCATCATCCCATACACGCCGATTGACATTGATAAAATCCTTCATATATTCTGTGCAAAACCCTATGGCCTCTTGCATTAAATATCCTTCACAAATGCTACCTTCTGGTTTTGCCTTATTATGAACAAAATTTTTCATAACCTTCATATATCGCTCTATAGGATACATCCATCTCATTCTTTTCAGCCTATAATTCTCTAGTTCATGTTCTATATGTATAAGAAGATGTATAAAAATATTGAATATTTCTAGTGTAAATTCCCATTCCAATAAGAAAATGACTTTAACAACCTCTCCCCTTAAATTATCAAATTTTGAAAGATATAACACATGAAAACTCATTTTCTTTAATGTTAGGCCCAACCATATAATTTCCAATATTGGCCCCTTTTCCAAACTTGATATGACTTCAATAAGAAAAATATCATTGATTATGACATGATAGTCATTGATATTGAGGGCTCTGTTGTCCTCTACAACAACCCCCCCATTTCATATAATTTTTATTCACAACACTATAATATGAAATGGGTCCCTTTTAGTTTTATTTGGTATCAACTTTGTATTATTCAAAGAGGTCAAAAAAATGAAATAAAAACATTACAAAGTTACCTTTTTGACAAACCAATAATGGCTTTATGATATAAACAATTAAATCTTTTATCATTGCGATAAAGCGATCGCAAGATCGCATATCGCAATGACAAAGGAGGCATAACTTAAAAACCATTGGTTTGCTCTGATGCGATAACACGCAATAGGCGATCGGCGATATACCATGCATGCTTTAAAAAGAGCCCCAGTTAATGCTCCCGATGCGATGCGATATCGCTATCGGCGAACGAGGATTCCAAGAGATGCCAATATAACAAAAGCGCCTTTTCGCCCTGATGCGATGCGATAAAACCAAAAGCACGAACTTCAAAAAAGTTGTTAAAACGGGGATATTACGATTAATTCGTATTAAAAGCCTTATCTTTCTAATAGAGATTCACCTGCGCTCAACCGCCAAAACGGCCAAGGCACGCTTAAAACAAATCATTCCACCAATAAACGACGTGATGGACATTTAAAAGATTGACAGGTTTTTACGGCCATTTAATGAAATAGTAAGTCTAAAATCTTTTCACGGATTGGATCCACGGCCACCTTAAGTTAATTCTTCATCATGCATTAATCAATATATTTCGCTCGTATTTGGTTTTCTCTACCAATTCTCTGTGTTAAGCTTATTTTTACTCCTGTGCAGAATTCTTCCAAGCTAATAGATGCAAGCAAAATGGGGAAGAAGTCCAAGAAAACTGCAAACGCTTCCGCTTCGCCAGCCATAAAACAAGCCATCACTGATCCAGGAAATAAAAAGAAAGGATTGATATCTGATACTACATGTTCAGGTCTCAGCAAAACTTCTTGGCAAAGTACCTATAATTTGATAGAAGCTGAAGAACCGGAAGTGACAACAGTAGAAGCCATAGTAGATACGACTCAAAAATCTGAAGGTACTTTAAAGGACTTAGCCGACTCTTTCCTTCATCGGATAGCAGCTCGGGAACAAATTCTCCCATATACGGATGTAGTAAGATGGGCAATTGAGGAACTCCCAATCACAGACAGAACCTTCTGCACCAGAGATGGGAGAATCTTCGGTTCATTTCAAGCTAATGATTTGAGGCAAATGTATCATTTGCCTAAGCCAGAGAAGATGTACAACAAGGCATTTCTGGAGAAATTCCGAAATGAGAACGAAACTGAATCCGAACCCATTCAGAATTGGAGGCAGAATCCGGCAAAACACAAGCATAAATCTTCCGGTATGTATTATGTTGATTCTCTATGTTCTCCTTATTGTTATGCTGGGATCATGATGTGTAGATTATGGGGTTTGCACGACTCCTCTAATTTCACTATAGAAATGGTTCCTTTGATAGAGGTAGCGTGTAATAGTGAAATTATGGATTGGGGAACTATACTGTCCGATAAGTTAGTCACCGCAGTTATTGATTTCAGAAACAAGACCCGCATTACTGAAAGGCTTATTCCCCCATTCTACTACAGCGCTTATATCCTGGACACCCTGTGTTTTAATTCTGAATTTCCCATGCTCGGCTGGAGGTGGACTCCACAAGACCCCATACCCATTCACATATACCATCAGAAATTGTGGAAAACCTCCCATAGGCACCATTTATACCAAATCTGCAATGGCTTCATGTTACCCATTCATTACTCTATTTTTGATAAACCTGCTCCCAAAATTTCCTACCAAGCAGGGATTGATTTAACTGGCTTAGGGAGATGGTTTCCAGAGGAAAAATTTACTTATATAAGAATTTTTGGCAGCCAAGCCAAACCTCATGTTCTTCCTTTGTACATACCTGATAAACTGCTGGCAAGGGAGATAGCCTATCAGATTATTTCCGAGGGCGTTACACAAACTCTAAAGAAAAATAAGAAGCAGGTCTGGCCCTCTTTTCCTCTTAGATGTGGTGTCTACACCTTGAATGATCTCAAACATGCAGAGAAAGAAGCTATAAAGATGAAATCATTAACTTTAGCAACTCTCCCTAATAGGCAATTTGATCCCGACAAAGTTGCCTATAATGCCCTTGAACAGGCCAAATTGGCAAAGTTTCATTATAAAGAAGATATGTCTACATCCGTTTCTCCACAAACTTCATGAGTCAATGTCCCAAGTGACTTGGCCAATGAAATATCAAGATGAAGGGTTGAATAAATTCTAACAGACGTACAAATGTGAGAGCCAGGCACTCGCCCCCAGACCGTTACAACAAGCTCACAGCCAGGACTCGAAGCGAGCCTCCGAACAACGGCATAGAGCCAAGAACCTTCCGTTATAACAAAAGAACAGAGAGAAAGTGCAAGAGGAAACCCGTACGAAAGAGTTATGAATGCAGCACCATAAAGGTAAATCAAGATACTAAATGTATCCGCCACAGTAGGAGAATATTCATCAATTCGATTCAATTATCACTAATCCCGAGGGTTCAAAGGAAGCCTATCAAACATCAAGAGAAAGTATACACAGGAGACCATTTCTAAAACAAGTTCCGTGTGAAACCAAATGCTCACTCAGTCGAAAGGAGAAGAGATTATCCCAAAGGATCCCTTCCGATCAAATTATTTTGCGCATAGAAGAAATTCCTCTCGATGTCTTCTATAGCCCGAAACACAAAGTCATGGGTAAACGGCATATGCTATAGCAGTGAGAAGAATCGATCGATTCTTCCTATTCCCGCAATGTGCCAAAGGACGCGCAATGTAGCTTGAAGGTGACCTGAATTTCTCCTTGAAGACCTAACAAAACTATCGCAATTTGCTGGAGCCTATTTGGCAGCAACAATAAATAAGGCATCAGAGGTGAGTCTTTTATTAAAAACAAAAGACCAGGAGATTTTCTCATTACAAGCACAATTATCAGAAGCACGACAGAAGACAGAGCAGGCAGAACTGCAATTGTTAACACAACAGCAAACCAATAATCAATTAACTCAACAATTGCAAGAGGAAAAGCAGAGGATTGATCAGAGTGCAGTCCAGAAGAAGAAAGAGTTATCAGAGGCATTGGCACAACTCAAGACAGCCAATGAACAAATGCTGAAGATAAAAGATGAGCAAATTGCTCAACTATCAGCCCAGCTTGAGAAAACAAAGAATCTTCCACAGGTAGCTGAATTCAGGGCAGAGGCAGTGCAAATAAACAAAGCATTATTAACACAGATAAAGTTGTTATGTCAACAAATCGCCCAGGCAGAACCTTTATGTGACTTAACAACATCTCTAAGTAATAAATCAGCTGATGCTATAACAGACTTCGAGCAGGCCGATGAGACAGTGACCAATTATCTTGAGTGGCAAGGTACTGAGGAAGGACAGTCAGCTAAATTGCCAAAGATCCTAGAGTCGCATAAAGAGATATTATTTATGGCATGGCAATCTCAGTTAAACAAAGCAGAGAGGGCAGTTTCCAGATGCAAATTAACCACAAGTAATTTGGTTGAATTGATTAATGACACTCTCTACTTATCTAACATGATTTCCCAATGTACCCCAGGTAAATTGACATCAGCTAAAACATTGGAACAATCATGTTACCCAGAGCTGGAGAAAACTGGCAGATTAATCGCAGGAATTAACAGTTTGACATGGGACACCTATTGGATGTTCTTAGTCAAACCTTACAGCCAGAGAGCCGCCCTCAAATGCCTCTCAGATGCAATCGGATGCATCATTCCCGAAATAGAGGATGCCACCTATGATGCCCAACTCAATTCTCGCCTTAACCGACCACCAGAAGTGGAGCCGATGCTTGCAATATGCCAGCTCAGGACTAAAGACGAACAGCCTAAGTGATGAATCATGCTGCTGATTACCAGATGGCCATAGAAGGAGATATTCCAGATCAAGTTATACCAATTTAGTAGCATTTTAATTTTTTAGTTTGTTAGTTTAATTTAGTATTTATAGACCCTTTCATGTATTTAGAAAGGGTCGTAAGTTTTTGTATATGACTGAAACCTGAAGTTGCTCTACTGTACTTCAGCCATATTTTTTTATGAAAACTGGACCAATTTTTCCAAATTTTGATAACGAAGCTTTTATGTGGATGTGCACTACTGCCTTTATCTAAAAGTATTTCTGAGTTGGAAGAAGGAATTCAAATTGCGATTGAAGTTGAGAATGATTTGCAGCTCATATGGTACTATTATCTATGTCTGAATTCATCCTTTTATGAAAATTGTTATTTGATTACTTTTGCTATTATTGAATATTTAAATGTGTTTTAACAGTAATCTTTATACTTTCCACTATTGGATGTTTACAGTTTTCTATTCTTTCAATCATTTACGTATCAGTAATATAAAGATAAGTGTAATAATGTTTTATCAATTACTTCATTCAACTAATTGAATGAAGTAATTATTATTTAAATGAATATCTTTGTTTATTGAATAGTGTCATCTATATGCCTATTGACAAACACAGATCATCAAACGTTGCACTTAAGAATAGAAGCTTCCCGGGATAAAATAGTCATTTATATTTTTTGTTTATAGATTAAGTATTCCATTCACTATCACTTATTATTAAACCAATCACTCATTCACCCATTTCTATTCTTTATCGGGAAACTGGTCCCATTATATCCAGTCGGAGCCACCATCCCAAACGGAAAAGGAGTTGTTTAAGGTCCGGACCGGGTGGTCAACCCCCAATGTTGTTGCAACGATTTTCGAGGCATCAACATTTTTGGCGCTAGAAGGAGGGCCATCAACTGTGAATGGCAAGCAAACCCAAATCTGCAAACCATTCTAAGAGTAATTCTCCCTCCACATCACCTCGTACTTCCCAATTACATGCCGGTTCTCCAGCATCCAAGAAAGAAGAAGAGGTATCCACTATCACTGCTCAAACCCACCATACTCCAGAACAATTAAGTCTTGAATCTCCTGAAGTTCAGTCTCTCATCCAAAAACTTCAGAGTTTCTCGATTTCACCACAGAAATCTGAGCTATCTCAAAGCAGTGAGACTTCGCAATTCAATCTACCTCACCCTCTCACTATACTTCAGAGTGGGAAGCTCGATATTGAACCTACTGAGTTCCCTTTACCTAAAAGGAAAAGGGCAAAGAAAAACACTGAAGATTCTGACAGTGAAGCACTTTCATCCACATCCTCCATCTCATCCTCCCCAATGCGAAGTCAACCATCCACTCCCTCATTACATATTGTTGTTCACCAGGAATTTGGAACTTCAACATCTCAACCTGCTCACTCCTCAACATCAATTCCTTCCCAGACATCTGGAATCTCAACAACAGTATCATCCACCACTGGTATCACAATGGCAGATCCATGGACCAGACCTGGTGCAGTCAACATGCCCGCACCATTACATGCATTACCAGATGCTCCTGAAAAATGGCTACCCAAGTTTAATCCAGAAAATGGAACCCAAGCCGAGGAACATATCAATAACTTTATGTTAGCAGTTAATTTGAAGGGAGTAACAGAGCAAGATGTCGTTGTTAGGCTTTTCCCTTATACGTTGCAAGGATCAACAGGATCCTGGTATTTTTCCCTGCCTTCTGATTCTATTACCAGTTGGAACATTTTCCAAGAACAGTTTCTCACTAAGTATGGAGATGATAGATCTTTAGCTACACTAATAAATGATCTCTCCAATCTTAGGATAGAGCATAGGGAACCAATTAAAGAATTTAATGCTCGTTTCAATAAACTTTTGAATAAAATCCCAACGACCTCCAAACCAAGTGAACAAATCAGAAGTGAGTGGTATATTACTGCCCTACCTGCCAATATAGCTATTTTCTTAGACAGGGCCGCAAAACCAACACTCGCTGAAAACATGAAAGAAGCACTTGCTGTGGAGAAACGTATCAATGCTCTAGAAAAGAAAGCGGCTCTTGAGGAAAGAAAAACCAAAAAAGTTTCGTTCAAAGATGACTCAAAGAAGAAACCCTCGAAAGATCCATATGACATGGAGGGCCTCCAAAAGGTCCTCAAGACCATGTCAAATGAAATGGTTGAAATAAAGAAACAAGTCACTGAAACTTCAACCAAAAGGCCCTTTAAGAATTACAAGAAAACCGAATCAAAACCACCGAATGTCATATCTAATGCAGATTCAGATTAAGAAGAAGAGGAAGAGGAAACAATCTCACCAACTGATAATGAAGAGGAAGTTGTTGAATGCCATGGCATGTGGGATTTCATACTGCCCAACTCCGATACAGATAATGATGAAGAAGCTTTTCCTATCTCTACTAGGAGTAAAAGTACCTTCGAACCTGTTCAGGCAACTTCAAAGAAACGGAGTGCAGGTGCTGCTACAACAAAGGAAAAAGTACCTACAAAGAAGTCACCTGCAGCAGTTCCCCAAAACCAACCTTCAACTTCAAGTACTCCTTCAACATCTAAAACATTAGTAGTATCTGATTCAATGGATTACAATATTGTTGATGATATGAAGAAAACTAAGGCAAACATTACTATGTTTGAACTTAGCAAATTAAAACATTAGCAGAAATTGCTTCTCAAAGAATTGAATGATGTTCCCTCTTCACCTCTTCCCAGTGCTAAAGCTGCAAATGATTCGAGTCAACCACCTTCTGGTATGATAGAAGCTACTGATTCAATCCTGATTGGAGATAGATCGAATTCTCATACTCCACCCTTCCTTTTGACCTTTGAGATCTACAACAGAAACCTTCACAACTGTTTGATTGACTCAGGGGCATCATCCAATATAATGCCAGCTTCAGTTTGTTCCAAACTGAACATAGAACCCCAAAAGTCTTCCATACACATTGTACAGTTAGACAGAACCAAGGTCCAGGTTTTAGGAGAGATTAACTCAGTAACTATCAGGTTATCAGCTGATCCACGGGTAGTTCAACGAATTGATATCCTAATAGCTGATATACCTGAATTTTATGGGTTGATATTGAGTAGGGATTGGTCTGAAAAGCTCCATGGGTATATTTCTACCGATTGGTCTCACATGTGGTTACCCTATAGGGGAAAGCCAAATCAAATAAAAATCAATCGAGAGAAACACATGACCTACACTGTAACAGATTTTGAACAGGAAAATCAACCAATTGCATTTAATAACAACATCTTGGGAAATTATTCATCAGAGTCATTTTTTGGAAATCTCACTGCCCAACCATCTCCTTTCTCAGTAAACAATTTAACATCACAGATTGAAAACTATTCACAAATAGATAGGTCAAGATGTTTTAATGATACTGGGGAAACTGTAAATAAGATTGTTAATACTTCTTTATTTTGGTCTTTATATTTTGATGGCTCCAAATCTAACGAAGGTTCAGGAGCAGGGTGCATCTTGGTTAGCCCGCAAGGAGAAAAAACAATGATGTCCTGTAGGTTAGAATTTGAATGCACAAACAACACAGCCGAGTATGAAGCCTTAGTCCAAGGTCTGTATAAAGCAATTGGCCTTAAAGTGCAATATTTGAAGGTATTCGGCGATTCTGAAATTATTGTCAAACAGGTGAGAAATACAATTCATTTTCTTTCAAATCACCTCAAACATTATCAGTCGCTGGTACAAGAACTCACCACGCACTTTTCTGCATTCAATATTTCTTCTATCCCTAGGTCTCAAAATTCAGCAGCAGACTTGCTAGCCAATGTTGCTTCCAGACTCATACCCTCCGAAGATTATAGCTCAGATAGATTTTCAATAGAATTACTTTTTAGGCCGACAATTCCTGACAATGTCACTAATTGGAGAGTATTTAATCACGATGAAGACATTTTACAATTTTTGACTTCAGAAAAGTCCTATGATGACCAAATCATTGAGGAAAGCAAACATGACCTTCAAATGAGAGGTAAATCCGAGGAAAATTCAATTCCAAAGCCTGTGGTGAAGCTTGAGGATCTTTATGATATTAAAGACAGATTTAAACCCGAGACTAATGCAAAGCTCCAAAGCTCTACTTTAAGGTTTGAATTGATAAACCTTGGCACTGAAAAAAATCCTCAAAACATTAATCTAGGATTAGGACTTTCAGTAGAAGAAAAGGAAGCATTCATTAAACTCTTAAAGAAACATAAACATGTTTTTGCTTGGAAATATGACGATTTAAAGACATATGATACAACTATTATCCAACATACCATTCCAATGCTTCCCGATCAGAAACCAGTTCAGCAGAAATTAAGGAAAATACATCCGAACCTAGAGAGTCAAATAAAATCAGAACTCAATAAACTCTTGAAAGCTAAGATTATTTTTCCCGTTCGGCACTCAAACTGGGTCTCTAATATGGTGCCTGTCAGAAAGAAAAATGGCGACATTAGGATTTGTATATATTTTAGAAATCTGAATAAAGCAAGCCTCAAAGATAACTTCCCATTACCTACTATGGAGCAGATACTCCAATCAGTAGCAGGCTCTGAATTAATGTCCTTTTTAGATGGTTTTTCAGGATATAACCAAGTTTTGGTTCATCCTGATGACAGACTTAAAACCACATTCAGAACAAAATGGGGAACTTATGCTTATCAGAAAATGCCTTTCGGACTTATTAATGCAGGAGCCACATTCCAAAGAGCGATGGATATCGCTTTCAAAAGATTGATTAATAAAACAGTAGTTGTCTACCTAGACGATATTACTGTATTTTCTAGAAAGAGATCCAATCATTTGTGTGACTTAAATCAAAATTTTCAACGCTGCAAAAGGTACAGTATCTCACTCAATCCTAAAAAATCCTTCTTCGCTCTTGATCAAGGAAAGCTCCTGGGTTTTATTGTTTCCAAAGATGGTATTTATATTGATCCTGACAGGATTAAAGAAATTTCTGAAATCCCATTTCCTCATAACAAAAAATCCATGCAGTCATTTTTAGGTCAGATCAACTTTGTCAAAAGATTTGTTCCCGATTTTTCTCACATCATTTTACCATTACAAACCATGATTAAGAAAAATGCAGTGTTTAGATGGGGATCTGTGGAAAAGGAAGCATTTGATTTAATCAAACAATCAATAATCAATGCCCCCGCTTTAAACACTCCCAATTTTTCTAATCATTTCACATTGTATACTATCGCATCCGATTCATCTTATGCAGCAGTACTCACTCAGATTAATGATCATGACCTTGAAGCACCGATTTCATTTTTTAGTTCAAATTTTCAGGGTGCAGAACTAAATTACTCCGAAGTTGAAAAACAAGCCTTTGCTGTGTATAAAGCCATTAAACACTATAGGCCCTTCCTTTTAAAAGCTCATACAAAGGTTATAGTTCCTTTTTCTGCAGTAAGACAATTACTGATCCAAAGGGAATTAGGTGAGAAAAGGGCCAATTGGGTTACAGCACTTCAAGAATATGACTTGGAAATCAAGCCAGCAAAGATTGTGAGGGATCAAGGTTTTTGCAGGTTGTTAGCCGGAGCATCCAACATTCCGGAATCAGGTGATACAGAACATATGGAAGAAATCAATCAGATAAGTATTACCAATTCTGAATCTCAATACGCAGATTTAATCTTTTATTTGAAAAATGGATATGCACCTCCTAATCTTTCTTATAAAAACAAACAGGCCATTAGATTAAAAGAAAAAAACTTCATAATCATTGATGATGTACTTTTTAGACAAAACTATGATTCAGTTTTATTAAGATGCCTAGAAAAACCTGAAGCACAAAAGGTTTTGCAGGAGCTACATGATGGACCAGCCGGAGGACATTTTGGAGCTGACACTATAGCTCACAAAATCATTCATGCTGGGTATTATTGGCCCACTTTATTCAGAGATACTCACGAATATGTAAGGAAATGCCAAAGTTGTCAAACCTCCAGTGGAAGACAAAGAAAATCAGCTTTCCATTTGCAACCAGTCAACATTAAGCAACCTTTTGAACAATGGGGATTGGATATCGTTGGGGAAATTTCTCCACAATCCTCCAAACAACATAAGTATATCCTTACTGCTATTGATTACTTTACCAAGTGGGTTGAAGCAATTCCGTTAAAAACAACAAACTCTGAAGGAATTATAGAATTTATAGATCAATTCATCATTACCAGGTTTGGTGTCCCAAATGCTCTTGCTTTTGATAATGCATCTTATTTCTCTGGTAATGCCATGTTTGAGTTCGCTATTAAAAGAGGTTTTAAACTAAAATATTCTGCAAATTATTATCCCCAAGGTAATGGTCTAGCAGAGTCTACCAATAAAAATCTCCTTAAAATCATTAAGCGAACTATTGAACAGAATCATAAAAATTGGCATAAATCTTTAATATTCGCACAATGGGCAGATAGAATAACACAGAAGACCTCCATAGGTACTTCTCCATTCAATCTTGTATATGGGAAAGAAGCAATACTACCAACCAATCTAGCACTTCCTTCTCTAGCCCTAGTGCAATTTATTGAAGAAAGCCCCTCTTCTTCTATCCAACTTAGACATGATCAAATTTTAAAATTAGAAGAAGAAAGAGAAAAGGCCAAAATTACTCATGCAAAACATCAGCAGATAATCAAAAAATCATTTGATTCAGCTTCATCTAGTTCTAAACAGTTGCAGGTTGGTGATCTAGTTCTGAAATGGGATAAAGCCCATGAGGATAAAGTTAAACACACCAAGTTCCAAAAGATGTGGCTTGGACCATTTCAGATCAGCGAGAAGATAGGCCATTCGACATTCATGTTACAAGATCTAACAGGAAAGAGGGATTCTCTTCCTGTTAATGGCCTCATCTTAAATAAATTCTTCAATTGAGAAGGTAATCCCTTCTCCTTTATTTCTAAGTAGGATTTTTTTTTTTTAGGATCATTAGGAAATAAAGTTGTAAGGTATCTTCCATTGACCTTTGCTGTATTTAAAAGTTGCTCAAAAGAAAGGATTGTTGATATTCACTTTTAAATAAATAGAAGTCTTAAACAAGAGGAACAATTTCTAGGAAACTAAGTATAATTGCATTCTGAAGCCACCCTTCAATTTTTGCGAACTCTTCTCAAAGTTTAGAAGTATTTAAAAATCATTTTATGTTTTTAAATTGGTCAAAAAAAAGGTTATCAATATCAAAACAGAAACTAATCCAATTTCAGCATCTTCAACTCTTACCCTGTCATCCATTTACTCTTAAGGAGAAAATTGTCCATCCCATTCACCAAAAGTTTATGATTATTCAGAGTGTAATTCTAAAATTTTGATATAAAAGATAAGAGGTCTTATTACAAGCCTGCTTCCCATGATCATAGGGAAATAGTTTAACCGACATTACCAATACTGCATACCAAAACAGGGTAATGGCTTAGAATTATAAGACAAGGGGTCTCATCACGAGCCAACTTGTTCGGTTAGATTACTACTAGTGAATGGCATTGTCAAACAGTTGGCCACCAAACCAGGACAATGGATTTTTATCTTAGAAATAACAGAAAAAGTAAAAGGAAATACAAAACATGAAAGCATATTTTGAATTCATTATGTTAATCATACTCTCAAATGGATGGGATAATGGACAATAACATGGTTAAAAGGTATCCCTGTCGGAACTATGAACGTTTGCTGGCAGCAGAGGCTCTACCTATGACAGACGAGTTAACTAAAAAGCTTCTTTGGAAAGGTTTTCTGTTTTATCATTATAAACCAATAGAGGCCTATTTAAAACTTAGAATGTATCTAATTTTAAACAAAGAGAGGAAATTAGCAAGAAATAGTTTCATTTTATTTGGAATGCATATATACTTAGTTATATTAGAATTTTCCTTTTTGATTGAAACTCTATTTTGAAAAAGTTTAAGTATTTCCATACTTTTCAGAGATAACTGTTTCTTCCAGCGAATCGCCAATTGTTGTCCTCTACAACAACCCCCCATTTCATATAATTTTTATTCACAACACTATAATATGAAATGGGTCCCTTTTAGTTTTAATTGGTATTAATTTTGTATTATTCAAAGAGGTCAAAAAATGAAATAAAAACATTACAAAGTTACCTTTTTGACAAACCAATAATGGCTTTATGATATAAATAATTAAATCTTTTATCATTGCGATAAAGCGATCGCAAGATCGCATATCGCAATGACAAAGGAGGCATAACTTAAAAACCATTGGTTTGCTCCGACGCGATAACACGCAATAGGCGATCGACGATATACCATGCATGCTTTTAAAAGAGCCCCAGTTAATGCTCCCGATGCGATGCGATATCGCTATCGGCGAACGAGGATTCCAAGAGATGCCAATATAACAAAAGCGCCTTTTCGCCCCGATGCGATGCGATAAAGCCAAAAGCACGAACTTCAAAAAAGTTGTTAAAACGGGGATATTACGATTAATTCGTATTAAAGGCCTTATCTTTCAAATAGTGTTTCACCTGCGCTCAACCGCCAAAACGGCCAAGGCACGCTTAAACAAATCATTCCGCCAATAAACGACGTGATGGGCATTTAAAATATTGACAGGTTTTTACGGCCATTTAATGAAATAATAAGTCTAAAATCTTTTCACGGATTGGATCCACGGCCACCTTAAGTTAATTCTTCATCATGCATTGATCAATATATTTCGCTCGTATTTGGTTTTCACTGCCAATTCTCTGTGTTACGCTTGTTTTTACTCCTGTGCAGAATTCTTCCAAGCTAATAGATACAAGCAAAATGGGGAAGAAGTCCAAGAAAACTACAAACGCTTCCGCCTCGCTAGCCATGGGACAAGCCATCACTGATCCAGGAAATAAAAGGAAAGGGTTGATATCTGATACTACATGTTCAGGTCTCGGCAAAACTTCCTGGCAAAGTACCTATAATTTGATAGAAGCTGAAGAACCTGAAGTGACAACAGTAGAAGCCACAGTAGATACGACTCAAAAATCTGAAGGCACTTTAAAGGACTTAGCCAACTCTTTCCTTCATCGGATAGCAGCTCGGGAACAAATTCTCCCATATACGGATGTAGTAAGGTGGGCAATTGAGGAACTCCCAATCACAGACAGAACGTTCTGCACCAGATATGGGAGAATCTTCGGTTCATTTCAAGCTAATGATTTGAGGCAAATGTATCATTTGCCTGAGCCAGAGAAGAAGTACAACAAGGCATTTCTGGAGAAATTCCGAAATGAGAACGAAACCGAATCCGAACCCATTCGGAATTGGAGGCAGAATCCGGCAAAACACAAGCATAAATCTTCCGGTATGTATTCTGTTGATTCTCTATGTTCTCCTTATTGTTATGCTGGGATCATGATGTGTAGATTATGGGGTTTGCACAACTCCTCTAATTTCACTATAGAAATGGTTCCTTTGATAGAGGCAGCGTGTAATAGTGAAATTATGGATTGGGGAACTATACTGTCCGATAAGTTAGCCACCGCAGTTATTGATTTCAGAAACAAGACCCGCATTACTGAAAGGCTTATTCCCCCATTCTACTACAGTGCTTATATCTTGGACACCCAGTGTTTTAATTCTGAATTTCCCGTGCTTGGCTGGAGGTGGACTCCACAAGACCCCATGCCCATTCACATATACCATCAGAAATTGTGGAAAACCTCCCATAGGCACCATTTATACCAAATCTGCAATGGCTTCATGTTACCCATTCATGACTCTATTTTTGATAAACCTGCTCCCAAGATTTCCTACCAAGCAGGGATTGATTTAACTGGCTTAGGGAGATGGTTTGCAGAGGAAAAATTTACTTATATAAGAATTTTTGGCAGCCAAGCCAAACCCCATGTTCTTCCTTTGTACATACCTGATAAACTGCTGGCAAGGGAGATAGCCTATCAGATTATTTCCGAGGGCGTTACACAAACTCTAAAGAAAAATAAGAAGCAGGTCTGGCCCTATTTTCCTCTTAGATGTGGTGTCTACACCTTGAATGATCTCAAACATGCAGAGAAAGAAGCTACAAAGATGAAATCATTAACTCTAGCAACTCTCCCTAATAGGCAATTTGATCCCGACAAAGTTGCCTATAATGCCCTTGAACAGGCCAAATTGGCAAAGTTTGATCATAAAGAAGATATGTTTGATGATCCGTTCTCCACAGCCGAGTCAATGTCCCAAGTTAGATCGTTGGCCAGAATGAAATATCAAGATGAAGGGTTAGTTGAATTCAACAGACTTAGAGAACAGAGGTTGCAAACTCCCCGCCCAGATCTCATAATAAGTTCAAACAGCAGGATCGTCGAGCCCTGGTCACGATATTTGCTGAACCTCCGGCTATAAACAGAGGTGGTGCAAGAGGAAACCCGGACAAAAGAGCAGGAACAGAGCACCATAAAGGTAAATCAAGATACTCAAATTGATCCCGAATTGCTCCAGGAATGGCAGCAATTCGATTCAATTATCAAAAATCCTGAGGGTTCAAAGGAAGCCCAAACATCAAGAGTAGCAGACACACAGGAGAACATTTCAAAACAAGTTCCAGGTGAAACCAGCAGCCTACCCAGTTCTAAAGGAGTAGAGATAATCCCAAAGGATCCCTCCGATCAAATTATTTTGCAGATAGAAGAAATTCCTCCCTTGGATGTCTTCTATAGCCCGAAACACAAAGCTGTGGTAAAACGAAAAAGGAAGAGGAGAAGAACTGATCAGCCTTCCCTATTTCCAGAACAAACAGTGATGGGCAATATAGTTTGGAAGGAGGAATTTGACCCCTCTGAAGACCTAACAAAACTATCACAATTTGCTGGAGCCTATTCGGCAGCAACAATAAATAAGGCATCAGAGGTGAGTCTTTTATTAAAAACAAAAGACCAGGAGATTTTCTCATTACAAGCACAATTATCAGAAGCACGACAGAAGACAGAGCAGGCAGAACTGCAATTGTTAACACAACAGCAAACCAATAATCAATTAACTCAACAATTGCAAGAGGAAAAGCAGAGGATTGATCAGAGTGCAGTCCAGAAGAAGAAAGAGTTATCAGAGGCATTGGCACAACTCAAGACAGCCAATGAACAAATGCTGAAGATAAAAGATGAGCAAATTGCTCAACTATCAGCCCAGCTTGAGAAAACAAAGAATCTTCCACAGGTAGCTGAATTCAGGGCAGAGGCAGTGCAAATAAACAAAGCATTATTAACACAGATAAAGTTGTTATGTCAACAAATCGCCCAGGCAGAACCTTTATGTGACTTAACAACATCTCTAAGTAATAAATCAGCTGATGCTATAACAGACTTCGAGCAGGCCGATGAGACAGTGACCAATTATCTTGAGTGGCAAGGTACTGAGGAAGGACAGTCAGCTAAATTGCCAAAGATCCTAGAGTCGCATAAAGAGATATTATTTATGGCATGGCAATCTCAGTTAAACAAAGCAGAGAGGGCAGTTTCCAGATGCAAATTAACCACAAGTAATTTGGTTGAATTGATTAATGACACTCTCTACTTATCTAACATGATTTCCCAATGTACCCCAGGTAAATTGACATCAGCTAAAACATTGGAACAATCATGTTACCCAGAGCTGGAGAAAACTGGCAGATTAATCGCAGGAATTAACAGTTTGACATGGGACACCTATTGGATGTTCTTAGTCAAACCTTACAGCCAGAGAGCCGCCCTCAAATGCCTCTCAGATGCAATCGGATGCATCATTCCCGAAATAGAGGATGCCACCTATGATGCCCAACTCAATTCTCGCCTTAACCGACCACCAGAAGTGGAGCCGATGCTTGCAATATGCCAGCTCAGGACTAAAGACGAACAGCCTAAGTGATGAATCATGCTGCTGATTACCAGATGGCCATAGAAGGAGATATTCCAGATCAAGTTATACCAATTTAGTAGCATTTTAATTTTTTAGTTTGTTAGTTTAATTTAGTATTTATAGACCCTTTCATGTATTTAGAAAGGGTCGTAAGTTTTTGTATATGACTGAAACCTGAAGTTGCTCTACTGTACTTCAGCCATATTTTTTTATGAAAACTGGACCAATTTTTCCAAATTTTGATAACGAAGCTTTTATGTGGATGTGCACTACTGCCTTTATCTAAAAGTATTTCTGAGTTGGAAGAAGGAATTCAAATTGCGATTGAAGTTGAGAATGATTTATAGCTTCCATAGTGTGTTTTGTTGCTCATGTCTCTATCTATCTTTAAAAATTGTTGTTTGATTACTTTTGCTATTATTGAATATTTAAATGTGTTTAAATAAAGAATTTTACGTTCTGCCTGCTGATTATGTTTCAAGGTTCTTTCAATCATTTACGTATCGTTAACATAAAGATATGCAATAATGTTTTATCAATTACTTATTCAAATCAATCATTGAATGAAGTAATTATTATTTAAATGAATATCTTTGTTTATTGAATAGTGTCATCTATATGCCTATTGACAAACACAGATCATCAAACGTTGCACTTAAGAATAGAAGCTTCCCGGGATAAAATAGTCATTTATATTTTTTGTTTATAGATTAAATACTCCATTCACTATCACTTATTATTAAACCAATCACTCATTCACCCATTTCTATTCTTTATCGGGAAACTGGTCCCATTATATCCAGTCGGAGCCACCATCCCAAACGGAAAAGGAGCTGTTTAAGGTCCGGACCGGGTGGTCATCCCCCAATGTTGTTGCAACGATTTTCTAGGCATCAACAGGCTCTTAAGTTATTATTTTCAATTTGTCTTATAATATTACTACATACATATCCAATAGGAAACTGAGTCTGGGAGATCAAATTTAAGAATTGTGCACATTATTCCTTTGTCCACACATAAGGAGCAACAAGTTTTCTATATTTTCCATCACCATACTTTTCAACCCAAATATTTCGACAAATATTTGGTTATTGAAGTTCTACTCGTGATGAAATTTTATCATATTCACCAAAAAGAGTTTCTATAATAAAAAATGTTATGTTTTTCTTAGGATGCATAAATTCAATAGTATTCATAATGACTATATACTTAAAATATAACAAATTATGGAATATGCACACTCTTTTTACAACACTATCATTAAGTGTATCATTTTTACTGCCATGAATGCCACTACTTTCAATAAAATACATCCTTTTTTCTCCATTCTCAATAATGAAATCACTCATTATTTCCAAAGGTGCTTCACGATTCTCTTCTTGGCCATTCAAGCATGACTTTTGATGATGATATGGATGATCCATTTTAAGGTAAGAATGATGTCCACATTAAATACACTTATGCAAACTACTTGATTTCCTCACAAAACCCTTGAAGATGCAAGCCATACATTCATTGTATCCATGAACATTGATACTATTCAAAGTGTGATATGAAGAAATATTATGTATTGTAAATAGTAAAGGAGCTCTTAAAGAGAATTGGATTGAATTAACATCCTTAAACTTTGTCTTGCTTCAATTCCTTTCCACAATTCTAGTCGCTCATCAAATAATGGCTCTAAATAAATATCAATTGTATCTTAATGATGATGTTGGAAATATGTTCCCCTATCAAAAGGCCCATTAAAACTTTGCATTATTTGATATGGGATCCCTTCCATAAATAAGTTCGGGTCACCATATATTCTTAGAAATTTTCCTTGGCTACAATGTTCAGCACAGGAGAGTAATGCACAAACACTTTCAGATGAATAAGTGAGTATTCCTTGTGGAATGTTCAGATGCAGAATGTATCAAGGTTTTTCTACCGAAAGGGGGATAAAATTGAGCCTTTAAAATAAAAGTAATATTACTAATATAGTAAAGAAAAATGAGCATATACATGTAAATGAATCTTTGGACAAATAGTGAAATAGTTCACATAGAATAAACTATTGTTAAAAAACATAAAACACACCCTCAAAAAGGTAAGTACCAAATCCACCGAAATAGTTCAATTTCATTATTACATATGAAAAAAATATACATCACAAGCATTCAAAAAATAGTCTTACAATATTTACGACATATGCATGAAAGTGTGTTGGCTCAACGAGCTTCGAAATTAAGAAAAATTTCCAAGGTACATCAGTATAGTGAACATCACTAGCTCCAATAGTGGAGTGTTAGAGTAACCACTTGCTCCTCCAAAATAACTATTTTCCTATCTAATTCCTGGTAGGAGGAGCCACGTTGAAAATTCCTTTTCATGAGCTATGAGGGTGTACATATAAAAAATGGGGTGACCATTCACCTCCCTTGTGACTCTTATAATACCCTCATGATTTTTTTACTTCTCTATGACACTTTGACTCCCTCATGAATTTTCACATTATATGGATGAATCTTGGACTTCCACTTTACATTAAATTTCTAAAATATTAAAATCACATAATGCACAAATTATGTGTAAAATGTGGACTCGTGACAAGACATGACATGACACTGATGACACAGACTCCATGATATATGGAAATGTCAAGCCAATCTTTGCTACTGTTATCTTTGTGTCTTCTTGAAAGATGAAACATGCTCTTCTTCTTCCTCCTCCATAAGGCTTGAAGGTAGGGAGTCTTCAATATAATATTGATCTCTAGTTGTTTTCACAATCTAGTGTCCATTTATCTTTCATGATTCATCAACTTGTCTTCGCATCTTCAAAGGTTTATTCTAGAAGCGTTTCCTTCTTCATATTATTCATCATCATCTTGTCATAGCATGATATAAAACCTACAACTGAAATCCACTCAAGACAAGACATCACAAATCCGATAAAACCCTAATCTAACATGCTTCATGACAACCACTGACTGAGCTAGAACTAAGTGAAAGGCTAGGAGATAGCCTCAAGGATTGTGTGTTTTTGCAACCCAAGTGGTCAAGGGCTAGGACTAAGCCTTGAGATTGTGCAATGCACATTTCAGGCAGGTCAGGGAAAGACATCTACCCAGTTGAGGGTTCAAGTGGTTAGGCCCAAGGCTTTAGGCCTAAGGTTTCCAACCACGTAGTTCTGGAGGGATAGAGGCATACAACTTACACATTTGTGTGGTTCAAGAGTTCAAGGTTGAGGCATGTTTCTCGAGACTTGGTAATGTGCATAATAATGTGACTAGAACGTGTGAATAGAAGGCAAGGGCTATGTAGTTATGGAGATCAAGGGCCAAGAATGAGCACTAAGACTGTGTAGTATGTAGTTCTGGAAGGTAGGGACTGCTCATTGTGCATTTCGAAGAGATAAGATATGAGCATGAGGGTTGAGACTCTACAGTGCATACTTTAGGAAGGTTGGGTGAGGTCAAGTTGCTCGAGAAGCCACCTTTTCTAATTTGGATATGTGTGGGATCAATAAGACCATAGTGAACAAGGAAAAAAATTTAGCATGATCATACAGTTAGAATAGTTTATGACACAGCATTGTTCACTCAGAAAACATGAACAACATACTTCCCCCAATTCGATGACATTGCGATATCTTTCCCCAAGTGCGACACTAAAGATGCACTTTGCGATGAAATTTGTGCGGAAATGATTGAAACATAGGGGATGAGTGTGATACATTTCTACATGATAATAATGACTCATTAGAATGAATATCACCCCTTTAAACAAATCAAAATTACATATGCGTGATGTTTGACGCTTTCCATGAGACAAGACGACATTGAGATAGAAAGAGGGAAGTGCAAACGACACTTTAAAAATGTGAACAATATTGAAAGTGACACATATTAGAATGAATATATCATGAAAATTAAACCTATTAAATTAAGAAAAATAAAAAGTGACAACTGTAAAAATCAAAGTGAGACTTTAGAAATCGAAGGTGTGCAAAACCAACAATTGGGAAAAACCACCAAAATTAAAGAATCAATTATGAACAAAAGTTAGAGACTATCGATGAGAGTGCATACTGATAGTCAACATAGGTTGAAAATTTCATAGGTACTGTCTTAATATAATTTTCATATGCATGTTCAATATTGCATAAAAGAGTGTACTCATGAACTTTTTCTGGATAGATTATGTGTGAGCAAGTGCCTTTGACACTTAACAAAGAAACGATCAACCATAAAGTGGTTGTGGAACAAATTATTGCAAGATCCATAATAGGCTCCAAAAATCAAGTGTAGACATAATGAGGACACTTGGTGACACCCTGGTGGAACTCCAACTTCTCTGCATTGGTCTAATATTTTGTAAAGGGCCTAGTTTTTCAGGAAGTATTCATTCATTATCTAGTTTTGGAGGATGTTTTTCATAGTGATAACACTTGGCGAAACACTGTGGAACTCCAAATTCTCTCCCTTGGTATAATAATTTTTGTAGGGCCTAGTTTTTTTCAGGAAGTATTGATTCATTGTAAAAATTACTCTGGCTTCCCCACTTAACCCAGTAATAGATATAGTCCTCTTCATCTCTCTCTTGGTTGAATACAATCATAAAGGAAACCATATCACAATATTTCTATTTTAGGAGAAGGTTAATGTAATTTTCAATCTTCACATATTCAGAGTGTGAATTTTCAACTCCGGTGTTGCTCCGTTGCCAGCAGGCCTGAAAACTACTTCGATGGAGTAAATTCAAGAACAAAAGAATTGCTTCGGTGTTATGATCCTGGACAGTACCCTAGAGAAGTTACTGTATTCACCTCCCTATGCAAGAAGCCTTTCTATTTTTTCACTATTTATTTAGTTATTTTTATAGGACTATGCTTTGGCACTTATTTATTTCATGGGATGGAAGAGTGATCCTAACTTATTGAGAGCATAAGAGGTTGTTCCTTCATAGAAACATATATAAAAAATTTGATATTATTTTTCTCATTTATATTTTCCCCTTGTCCTTCTCTACTTGATTGGATCAGCGTGGCAAACATAATTGATGAATTATGGCATGAAAGGTGATTCCATCCTTCCATCCTTTCATTAATCCATCCAATCAGGGAGGTGGCAGCATAAGCAAGTAGTGCAGTAGCATTGGTAGTAGCATCTCATTAGTAGGCATCATAGGCATGACAATTGAAACATAAAGAACCAAGCATAGAAACAAGGATCCTAAAATAGATATGGTTTCCATGGTTTCACAAAAATATCTCCTTACACAAGGATCATATTTTCCATCAAAACATCATCAACCAAAAGGTGTGAACCAAGACAGAGGAAGAAGGAATAAAGGTTAGCCAAATTTTTCAGTGTCACAAAGCCATTTTATATTTTTCCACATTTTCATTCGAGCCAAATGGAACAACCTTCATGCAAATTCTTATTAAGAAAAACATAAAATAAGAGACAAGACACAACAAGAAAAAAAAATCAAAAGGACAAATCAAATGGAGGCTAAACAAAAAACACGATGCAAGACAAAAGTAAGAAAACACAAGAAAGAGTACAAAGAGAGAGTGAAACATGTGTGCGCAAAGGGAGACTAATATGTAGCTAGACCTACTCCTAACCTAACCAAGTAGAAGATCAGGGTCAAGTGTAATGAAATTTCCAATGTAGCCATCATAACTTCTCCCAACTTGCATTCACAAAGATACAAGCAGTTAAAATAGATATAAAACAATGTGTAATAGAAAATATAAATGCTTTAATAACTTGGAAAACATATTGAAGGTCTTTCCATTTAGTAGAAATATATGTCATAGTCATTACTTCTAACCAACTTTCAATCTCACCTTTTCAATGAAAACCATAATCAAACAAACCTAGAAGGCTTCTTTTGAATGCATCTTCATTTGTATTATCTTCCTTAGAAAGCATGAGAAAAGATTGAATTTTTTTATTTGTGATAGATATTTCCTGGTAATATTGTCCTAACCATTTAGTGATTGGATAACGAAATTCGAAACAATCCTCTTGAGAACACTGAAAATTTTGAAAATATGAATTTTCAATTAAAAGTTCGGAGTCAAGATGAGAATATTCTAAGAGAAAATGAATCTGATCATATTCAGAAGGCTTGTCAAGATAGTGAGGGCCTAGCATAACCATTAGTGAAGGTTGAAGTGCATTAGCTTCTTGAAAAGTATCTAAATAGTGAGAAAAACCATAAATATTAATCAATGTGAAACAATTGTCATTGAAAATATTGGTGAGAAAATGATAAGTTGAGTGGCAATATTTAATATCATAATTCTGATAATAAATACTGATTAAAGCATAATATTCTCGACTATAAGAAAATAAGGGTAATTTAGCCTGAACCGTTTTGAAAATTCTTTCAGTAATATAATCATCTTCCTTGGTTGATGAATATAACAAACTATTTCCTTGTAACTAGTTACACACCACACTAGCCTCATAATCGTCAAAAGAAGTGAAAAGGGTTGCAATTATAGGAAACACATGAAACTAGTCAAGCTACAATAAGTGAGAAATAATTTTATTCGCCAAATAACTCATGCATTCGCTGGAACTCAAGAGGATTTTAGGTGCAATGAAGAAAAATATTAGTCATACAACATTCACAAGAAAAACTAGGAGTTGAATATTCTAAAATTATTTTGATAGACATGATTTCAGTGACCAAAGATGTTAGTTCCCCATATTACTAGTGTAGCCCCCTTATTTTTATTGTTGTACCCCTATAACCCCCATATTGTTATTATTGTTCTCTTACATTATTATTGTTAGGTCAGCTAGGATTATATTGTGACCCCATGGACTCCTATATATAGAAGGAGGTTCTGTCATTTGTATCATCCAAGAATTGTTCATTTATGTAATGTATTGGAGGTTTCCCCCTCAAAGTGGTTGATTTCTAAGGCGTTGATCTCTCTTTTCTTCTATTTTTGGAGCTGGTTTCATAACATTTGGTATCAGAGCTTTGGATTCTAGGGTTTCGCTGCTCCAAATAGGTCATCATGGAATTTTTGCTATAACTTATTTTATATGAAGGTTCAGAAGAAATTTTTTTTACAAAGTGACACTGAAATCCTGAGGAATGTCGTTTACAAATTTTAGATCTTGTTTCACAATATTTTCGGATATATGATCTATGGAAGTTAGGGTTTTTTCAAGCTCCTGAATTTCACCTAAACAGGTCATCTTCAAATTTTTTCTATAACGTTTTTTCTACGAAGGTTCAGAAGTGGAAAATTTTACAAAGAGAAGCCGAAATCCTTAGGAACTTACTATAAAAATTTCGAATCTTGGTTCACAATACTTTCGGAGATGTGATCTGTGGAAGTTAGGGTTTGTTCAGTCTCCCGAATTTCATATCAAAGAGATGACCTTGGGAAAATCATCATAAATCTCTCTCTGAACATCGGATTGGAATTATGTAAAAAGTTTCCACAAGTAAACAAATAGTAGTTTCGTATGTATCATTTCAGAGTTGAAGGAGGAAACAGTGAGACGTGGCACGTCATACAAGTGCGCTATACTGAAGTTTTCCATAATTAGGACATTGTGGGAGATTCACATAACATTGCCTTGAAGTACACAAATCTAGTCAAACCTGTGAAAATCGAAAGGCGATTCAGAGGGCTACTATAGGATCAAATATAAGATATTGAAGATACACAATTACTGAGATAATTTAGTTTCAATATTGAGCTCCTCAAAGGTAAGAAAAAGGTGTGTATTTTTTTCAAATTTCATAAGTCTTGTTTGAAAAATCAGTTTTAAGTGATTCCAAGGGCATATTGAGCATAGATATTAGTAGTGGGTTCTAAAATTCCCCCTAAAAATAATTCAATACCCATTAATCCCTCATAATACTCTATTATGACTCATGAATATAAATAATTGCAACATGATCTATAAAAATTACAAGATCAAGTGCACCAAATTTCACTCTCGTAAAGAGCAACAAAAAATGAAATGGAAGTTTTGAAGAAAGGAGTGGAAGCAAAGATGGATGGCTTGAAGAATAATATGTATGGTTTGAAGAAAGGCATGGAATCTAAGATGGATGACATGGAAGAAAAAATGAAATACAACATGGAAAACATGAAGAATGATCTAAAAGCAGACATGGAAGGTTTGACAAAGTTTATACAAGAAATGTTTCCTAATAGAAAAAATATAGTAGAGGAAACTCATGATGAGAACAAAACAATTGTTAATCATGATTTCAGAAACTCTAATGATGGATGAAAGAACCACCATATTCCAAAGATGAGTATGAGGAAGTTTTATGGCAAGGATCCTGTAACATAGATACTACAGATGGAGAAATATTTTGATCTCAATAATGTGAAAAACACACAAAAGGTACGCATTGCAAATTTACATTTAGAACAAAATACATTTGTATGGTATCGTTGCATTTTCTCCCGTAATTTTTTTTTCACTTGGTAAATTTTTATGGAGGAAATGATAACACATTATGAGGATACAAAGAGAAACACCTTCTTTAGCCAATTTATAAGTCTCAAAAAAAAGGATTTAGTGGTGGAGAACATTGAGGACTTCCAAGAAATGAGTATAAGGGTAACTGATTTTCCAGAGGAACATAGGATTGATGTCTTCATAGGGAATTTAAAAGATAACATCCGACATGAAGTCCATGTTTGGGAACCTGATTCATTGGAGAAGGCATTCAGGTTGGCAAGAAAAATTGAATGTAAAATTATGGTGACAAGGAAGCCTACCCCTAACATCTATAAAGATGGAAGTGTTTCTACTCCTAGACTTGCATAACCTACAAGTTTGATTCCACAAAAATTGGAAGAAAAAAGAGAAAAAGCACTTTTATATAGTTGTGATAGAAAATACACTAAAGGTCATAAGTGTGATGAGAAGAAATTATTTTACATAGATTGTGAAGAGGAGGAATAAAATGAACAAGAAACTTCAAAAGAAGAAGATATACAACAGGAACCAACCCTAGAAGAAGAAGAAATGAGTTCGACCATATCATGTAATGCATTGGAAATAATTACCACACCTCAAACTCTCAAGATAGAAGGGCATATCAAGAAGAAAAAGGTAATAATGTTGATTGATTCGGGTATTACCCATAATTTTATTCATTGTAAGGTAGCCAAGGAATTTGATTGTTTCCTATACCTAGCACCAGAATTGCAAGTGATGGTTGCAAATGGAGGAACTATAAATTTCTCTGGAAAATGACATAATATCAATCTAACTATGGGGGAATATATATTTAATAGTCCAATGCTTTCCGTTCCAATGGGAGGTGCTGATTTTGTACTACGAGTACAATGGTTACAATATTTGGGGACGATATCTTTTAATTTTCAAGAACTTTTCTTGAAATGTTTTTTGGAAGGAAAGGAAATCGAATTACGGGGTATCATAGGGAAACCAGGAAAGATAATAAGATATAATGTCATTACAAAGCTTCTGAAGAAATAAAAAAGAGGCATAATTTCACAATTATGCTCACTAGCAGTTCCAACATCAAAATCATCTATTTCTCCAGATCTCCAAAAAGTCTTGGAAAATCATTCCAAGGTGTTTGAAATTCCCAAAGGACTCCCACCTATTCGTGATCATGATCATGCTATTCATTTGATTCCAATAAGTGTTCCTCCAAACATCAGGACTTACAGATATCCTTATGTCCAAAAGAGCGAAATTCAACGTATGATTGCAGAAATGGTAGAGGTTGGTATAATTCAACCTAGTCAAAGTTCTTTCTCTGCTCCAGTTGTATTGGTGCACAAGAAGGAGAGATCATGCTGCATGTGTCTGGATTATAGGGAGCTCAATAAGCTCACTATTAAAGATAAATTCCTCATTCCTATGATTGATGAATTATTGGATGAATTACATGGTGCAATTTATTTTACCAAGTTGGATCTTCGTTCAGGATATCATCAAATTAGAATGAAGACTGAAGATATTTCGAGAAAAACATTTCAAACTAATGAGGTTCATTATGAATTTGTGGTCATGCCTTTTGGCCTTACCAATGCACCTTCTACATTTCAAGGATTGATGAATTCCATTTTCAAACCCTTCCTTAGAAAATTTGTGCTAGTATTTTTTGATGACATACTAATCTACAACAGGTCTTGGAAGGATCGTGTTCAACATGTTGATAGGGTGCTCAAAGTATTGGAGGAGAAATTATTATATGAAAAAACATCCAAATGTTTATTTGGAGTAAAAGAGGTGGAATATCTCGGGCATATTTCATCTCACGAGGGTGTTAAGGTAGACCCTAATAAAATTAAATCCAATAAGGAATGGAAATTCCCCACAACCATAAAGTAGTTACAAGGATTTCTCGTGTTAACAGGGTATTATCGTAAGTTTGTTAAGAATTATGGGAAATTAGCAACACCTCTAACACAATTACTGAAGAAAGATGCATTTTCATGGACTCCTGAAGAAACTAAGGCCTTTGAACATATTAAAGAGGAAATGTGCATAGCACCGATCTTAGCTATGCCAGACTTCACAAAAACCTTTATTGTGGAATGTGATGCCTCGGGAAATGGAATTTGTGTTGTTTTAATGCAAGTAGGAAGAACCATTTATTTTTAAAGTTGTCCAATCAAAGGAAATTATTTACATAAAGCTATTTATGAGGAGGAAATGTTGGCAATACTACATGCACTAAAGAAATGGTGACCTTATCTACTGGGAAGGCACTTCAAGGTAAAAACCGATCATGATAGTCTTAAACACTTTTTGGAACAAAGACTATCTTCAGAAGAGTAGCAAAAATGGGTCAAAAATATGTTGGGTTATGACTTTTAAATCATCTACAAAAAGGGAAGCTAAATGTTGTTGCATATGCACTCTCAAGAAAGGATGAAGAGGTGGAAGCATTTCTTCGTGCAATTTCTATTATCCAAAAATATTGGATAACCAAAACAAGGGATGAATGGAAGAAGGGCGATGAAGTGTGGACACTCATTCAAAAGCTGCAGCAAGATCCTAGTACATATAATACATTTAGTCAGAAAAATGATTCCTTATGGTACAAAGATCGCTTATATATTTGTAAGAATTCCCAACTAAAACAAAATATTATTTGGTAAGTTTTTAAAAAACTTGAGTGTCCATTAGGAGGACACTCAAGTTTTTTAAAAACTTACCAGAGGGTGAAGAAAGAGTTTTCTTGGTATGGCCTTAAATCTGATATTGAAAATTTTGTGGCAGAATGTTTGGTTTTCCAACAAAATAAAGTTGAGACAATTAAGACCTGGGGTCTTCTACAACCTTTATCCATTCTGTTGGGGTTCCTATGTTTTGTCCAGATTGGCAAGACCAAAAAATGAGACAACATCAAACCACTTTCAGACCTCAGGATCTAGCCCTCCTGGGTCCAGAGAGGGACATCTCTATGTGAGCAAAGGTTTTATGTCTTTGAAGCTCAAAGTTTAAGGTGTTAGGCTAGTTATAGGCACAGGGTTTGTTTGTCTTATTGTTTGTTTGGTTGCTAGTTATCAGGAAAGAATGGTTCAATGTAAGACAAGGATGAGCAAAGAGGAAAAATGCAGAGGTGAAATATTCCAGGGAGCAGTCAAAACCATTGGGCAATGGAGTCAGGAAAGGATTTTCTTACTATCCAATGTGCAAGCTTTCAATTGGGCTAGTCATCTAAAACATTGGATCTTAAAGATGACAGTGTGATATGGAATGGTAGGAGAGGAGAGACAACAAAGGTTTAGAACACATAGTTAAAGACTAGCTGGTCGCACAAGGATCCTAGTGGATAGGGCTAACTCTAATCCCCAGTGTTCCCAAATCTTCCAACTAAATCCTTAACAAGAAACATCTAAGAACATAATTCATTTAATTCATACATCAGAGAGCAGGAAATAACATCCACTAAACTAGTTAAATCAACTGAAATCAATTCTTAGATAACACATTCAGAAGAAAAAAATCAATGGCAAGGAGAGCAGAAACATAGGGTACCTAACAAGGATAAATCCTATGCCAATATTCTGATGCGAGCTAGTAGAAACGAAATGAAATGAATATAAACACAGGGATAGGAAAACGTCACCGCCGCTTTAGATCAGGATCCAAAGAAATGTGCTTGTCATATTAAATAGCAATACCAGTCAAGTAAAATATTTCCAATAGCTGAATACTTAGTCTGAAATCATATTCCTCAGCCTATCTTACAACTTTACACAGAGACTGTGTCTAAAAAAAAACTACTTGCAATTCTCTGATAACTGATCAACAACCTTTACAATGAGTTTCTTCATGAATTTATAGCTCCAGAGGAGTAGAGAAGGTAGGTGAAGAACTAAATGCAGCATTAAAAACTCCAGAAGAGGAAGAAAGGCCGAAGCCCACTATGTATAAATTTTGTGCATTAATCTGGGACACCCATGGGTGAAAGAGTGGCCTTCGTCAGGTTTCCATTAACTCCAGATATGTCTCTGATTTAATTTGGCTGCAGTGCTCTATAGTACTTCAAGTGATCTGATCAAAAATAAATCTATGATTCAAGTCTGCCATGCTATGTAGCTAATGCTACTGATATCGTAGGACTACTGTGGGGCTGGAAAATCTCTCTTCGACACAATGAATACTGAGACCATAATGTGTACTGTATCCGTGCTCAGGAAGAAACATTCTGCTGATTTGAAATCCTGATGATATGGTTTTCTGCGTGTTGTACCTTCTGTGTGATCCATGACGTTGCTAATCGGGTGCTTTGCCTCTAAATCCCTGTATTAAGGCTTAAAGCTCTACATGGAACTGGTTTATCACTAGCTGGTATTTCTCTGTCGCTTCATAAATGTCTTGATCTGCGAAATCTGGGCTTCAATGGTGCCGGATAGGTTTCTTGCGGAGATTGAACTGTCCTGGGATAATATTTATGCCGCTACTACCTTTTTGAGTATTTCCATCGTAGTACCAGCTTCCAAATTCAACCTTCCATGCGCAACACGCCATTACGATAGTACAAATTGAACCTTGGCGGTTTTTCGCTTCTTCGAAACCCTGTAAACACAAAAACAAGTTAAGAAAACAATGAATGGGGTGGTGGATGCAGTGTGGATGATGAAAATGGTCGCGCGGCTAGTGAAATGGCGGAACAGTGCAGAGGAATGATGGAGGGAAGCCTTAGTGAAGGTTGGCGGAGCGCAGAGGAAATTTTAAATGAAAAACCTTAAAAAACTCGACCTTTGAACAAATATATGCAATGGGATGGGCGGATGTATGGTGGATACACGTGGGGGTGACGTGGTGGGACCGGGCGATGGCAGAAAAGTCAACAGCAGGGAAAAAAAATATGGACCGTCAGATCTCAAAGGAGATCGACGGTTGAAAATACAACGGAGGGCGATGAACGGTGGGCCAGGAGTACGGTGACCTTGGATTAAACCCCGTGCAACTCTATGGAACGATGACCGTTGGATGGGAAATGACATATTTGATGGTTCACAACGATATCGCTCCGCGTCTATGGATGAACGTTAATGTGCGATGGTGTAGCGGTTTGGGAACAGTGTCGGAGCCACGTGTCGAATGCTGAGTGGAATCGTTGGGCAATGGGAAAATACCGCCTACCGCCCAAAGGTGGTGTGATAGATACCACTGGGTTTGTGAACAATGTTCGTGGTGGGGACCACCGGGGCAGGTGCGTTCTGGACTGTCGATCTGGCGGGTAAACGAACGGTCAAGATGTGATGATCGAAGGTGAACGGTTGAAAGACGGATGCTGTGGGGGCGGCGATCGCCGTCCATTCCTGTTTAGATCAACAACCATGAACGTGCTCGATGACCATGTGAAATAAGCGCTCCTTTGGGCTGGCGGGTGGTTTTAGCGCTCTGGTCACGAGGTGGAAGAAAAGCCGAGGGGGCTGGTCGAAAGGTGCTAGCCCTATTATAATGTTAAAAGTGGGTTTTTAATCCATTTTGGTGCATTTTAAAGCCAAAGAGGGGTAACGATAGGGAACAGAGGTGAGAATTTGGCTAGACAAAGGGTAAAGGTGGGTTTTCAAGGGGATTTGGGGAGATTTAAGGGGACCATAAAAGGGGGAATTTTGGGATGGAAAGGGAACTTGGGAAAAGGGAAAAAAAGGATAAAATGGGGGAAATCTGCAAAGCTACAAGGGGCGAAATAAGGCCTTTTTGGAGCGGAAATTATGTAATCAATGGGACCTTATAAAGGGAGCCAGCAGGGGGGAAATCTATCAAAGGCAAAGGCATAGAAGACTTCAAGGATGATGTGTCTTCTGGGGAGATGCATTCCTTGGAGGCTCAAAAACAGTTTAGCCCCCTACTTTGCTTTGTAAAATTTTTATAGGGGGGCTAACAGTGGCTCCACATGGGGATGGCTTCTTCTTGAAGGAGTCAAGAATTCAGAGAATAGATGTTTGGAGTAGGCCAATTTCCTGCTGCTTGGCACATACCTTTCTTTCTTTAGATCAGCTGCCACAATATGAAGACATTGCATCAGCAAAAACACTTTTCCCAACAAACTACCTACCCATACTACAGTACTAGCATTTTTTCTTCTAGGGTGCATTTGAATTAGCAGACCCTTTACATAATTTATTCTTATAACAACAAATAAACCTATTCTAAATATACCCTTATTACTCCATGAGACCAGATTAAACTATTGGTATCATTTGTTTCTCTACCTAATCTAATATCTGCTGGGATTAGATTGTCCAGCAGATTTCTTCTCTCAATTCTACAATAGGAAATTTAAAAACAGTCAAAATAGGATTAAACAGTCTAGTTTGCTGTAGATCCAAGGCATAAATATAGTTGCACATGGAAAGAAATCTGCAGAAAACAGAAACAAAACTTTGAAGGCTTGAAATCTGAAGCTTGAAGTATCCTTCTTCTCCTTTGTGACTCAAGTTTTGAGCATGTTTTTTTTTTCTTTTATTTTTTTCCCCATAAGACTAATTCTATTAAGAAAAGAGAAGTATAGTACAATCAAGCTTGCATGCAAGCGAATCATATAAGCATGGGAGCTGTAGGTGATAGGCTATCAACCTCGCTCCTGATAAACAATCCGGGAATGAGCAAAAGAGAACACCAGAATACAAAAAAGCAGGCTTTGATCAAAGGAAACTACCCAGCGTGGGCAGTTTCTGCCACACGACATTTCTTTCCTTTTTTCTTGCTTACTTTGACCCAGCCAGTGGAATTTGGATGAGCCATAACAAGTTGTAGACTATTATTCTCTAGCAGCGGAGTATCCTTGTCAGAATCTGAAGACGAATATACATGAGAACGTTTTTGAGAGATCGGCGAGGCAGAGGGGACTGCCGGACTGACCGAGGGAGCATCTAGCAGAGTCTCATCATTCTTCCCATCTGCTTCAAATTCCTCCTCATCCGAACTAGAGGAATTTGTGTCATCCATAGGCGTGGGAGGGACACAGGGATTCCAGCTCTTGGATTTGGGTTTGCGATTCTGATTCTGCTTTTTGTCGAGGAACTGGGAACATGTACTCTGGTGGTGCCCTGTTTGATGACAATGTGGGCAACGGAAGGCTGTATTTTCGTAATCCAAGGTTTGTTTCCAGTGGAAATCTCCAATCTTAAGGTTGATCTGATCCAGAAGCCCTTTGCTGATATCTATTTCTGCACATAATCTGCCGTAGGTGAAGAGTCCATTTTCCTTTCTAGAAGAGTCAGTAGCTAGAAAGCGTCCTAGGGCGTCTCCAATGGCGATGAAGACAGAAACATGCCAAAGATGAGCTGAAATATTCGGGAGCCGGACCCAAATGGGAAGCTTGGTGATGAAAGCTATAGAAGGGTCGAAGTCTTGAAACCAAGGGGTGAGGAAAAGTCCTGTCGAACCCCAAAACCAAGGGCCTCCTGTTAAGGCCTTCTGGTAGTCTTCATTTGAGTCAAAAGCCACTATGAAGAATCCTTTTGAACATAAGAAGATCTGAATTCTTTTAGTCCAATTGGTATGTATCCATTGGTAAAGATCTGCTGTGTGAGGCCAAAGCCCATTAAATCTACATATGATTGCGGATTCTGCAAAAAACTGGTAGCATTCGTCAATCCCAGGATGAGTGAAATTGAGAGAAGGAACTTCCTCTGATTTATCTACCAAAAATGGCTTTGGAGCCATATCTGGTTGAGCTGCTTTCGGAGAAGCCTGAGGGTGGGCATCGTTTTTGCGGACTGCGTCCTTGAAAGAGAAAGAAGGGCCAGAGGAGGTCTGCCCTATGGAACCACCTCTTAAGCGAAAGGTAGCTGTAATATAAGCGTCCTTTTGAATGCTGTAAAAGAAGAGGGGAAGGGTGTTCATAAGTTGCTTACCCTTATATAGCAATCTCAGGTGAACTGAAGGGATCCCCAGCCGTCGTTCGATTTTTTGTAGAAGATTCTCCACCAGATCTGTTGCGTGCACCCAATGCATTGTCTTCTTGCCCGAGAGTGCGACTTGAATTTGAAAAGCAGGTGCTTCTTCTGTAAGATCTGGCAGATCTGGTTGGTTCAAAAAAGAAACCTGCTTGCAGGAAGCAGTGGACCGATCCATGTCCAGAATCGTCAGGCTCTGAGTAGTGGCCAAAGCAGGACGAGGCACCCAGACGCATTTGGTGTGTATTCCCATCCTTGGTGCCTTTGCAGGCCTTTCTGGCGGATTCGATAAGCAGATCCTCTGCTTGCGCGTGCCCGAGATGAGATCTGATCCGAAGTCTTTGTGCCCCTTGAAGTTGGAGAATGTTCCTGAGCCAAGTCGCTGGCAGAGAGGGGCATTGTCAGGGTCGAGAGTCCCTGCAGCAAGATCCGCGTAGATCCAAATGGGGTTAAACCTTCGATCTGCAACCTGGATGAGATTTGTTGCCGGTTCGAAGATCCGATGCTGCATTCTGTGGAATGTCGGAGAGGAGAGACCACGAAGGCCTGCGGTGCTGAACCCCTTAGTGAAAGCGTGCCCTGCTATGGTGACGGCGGCGTCATAGCTCAACAAGGTCGAGGGAGCAAAGGAGTCGGCGGAAGCCATTAGGGTTTTTGCAGAGCTCGGGATCTTCCGAACAGTTGTAATAGTTATGATAAGTTTTGAGCATGTTAGAGTCACTTCTTTTCTTCATTTCAGCTCTAGTTTTGGGCATGTTAGAGCTTATTTTTCATTCTTCTTTGCCGGTCCAAATTTTGAGCATGTTAGGACCAGCTCTTTTGCTTTCTTTGGCTCAGGTTTTGATCATAATAGAGACAATATTTTTCACATCAGAGGTTCATGTTTTAAGCATTTCTGAACCTCTCTTTTTCTCTTTTTTTTGAAACATTTTCTCCTTTTTCTTGAAAATAAAAAACTGCAATGGTATGTACAATGGAAATGGAAACTGGAAATAGTAAATCAGCAGAATTAGTGTTTGAGCATCCTGCCATTTACAGGACCCCCAAACAGCTCTATACCATCTAATTCTTGTAGGAAGAAGGCATTTGGACCCACAGTGGCCTGGATGATGTATGGACCTTGCCACAAGCTGTCAAACTTGCTGTGTTTTCCTTTGTCCTCTCTTCTTGAGTCCCATTTCACAACTTTATCCCAAATTTTGAAATCAGCAGCTTTGGTTCTCTTGTCGAACAACCTCTTTATGTTTTCCTGAACTTTGATAGCTTTGTTATAGACCTCTTCCCTTGTTTGCTGAAGATGAATTGTTTGGTGTATCCTTCTCACCATACTGTCTTCTTTCGTTTGAATCTCTTGGACCAGCTTGATTACCGGTATCCCAAGGTTGGTAGGAAATACTGCTTCTGTACCATAGACAAGCTGAAATGGTGACATGCCAATGGATTTCTTTGTTGTAAGCCTGTCAGCCCACAAGGCATGCACAAACTTGTTATGCCGTGACTTTTTGTTCTCTTTTAACAGCTTTTTGATGATGGCCATGAGGCTCTTGTTTGATGATTCAGCTAGGCCATTACCTTGTGGGTAATAGGCAGTTGAATGACCAAGCGTTATTTGATACCTGTGACAAAAATCAACCATTTTCTTGGATCCAAAAGCAGCAACATTATCGGTGATTATTTTCCTTGGGCAACCAAACCGAGAGAGGATATGACCTTCTAGGAACGTAATGATGACTAAATCTGTGGAATTCCTGGTAGGGATGGCCTCTATCCACTTATTGAAGTAGTCTGTGGCTGTTAAGATCCATTTGTGTTGTGCAGAAGAAGCAGGGTGGATTCCTCCAATAAAATCTAGGCCCCATTGCATGAAAGGACCTTCAACAGTGATGGGTTGTAACGGGAGGGGAAGGAGTTTCCTCTTGCCTTCGAAAATCTGGCATTTGTGGCAGGAAATTACCATCTTATGGATGTCATTGAAGAGTGTGGGCCAATAATAACCAGCCCTGAGTATTTTGTTTGTAGTGGCCTTCCAGTTTAGGTGGCCTCCACACTCCCCAGCATGGAATTCTGTTTTAATCTTTTCTACCTCTGCTTCAGGCAAACATTTAAGCAATAGGCCATTTGGATTTTTCCAGTACAAGTTTTCATTCAAAATGCAGTAGTTTCTGAATTTTAGTTTTATGAATCTGGCCTTAGTCTTTGATAGTTTAAGTGGGGCATTGAGGTGTGTAAGCACATACAAAATGTCAGAATACCAAGGAGAGCTCTAAAACCTTTCTTCAATAGTGGGATTAGGCAATCCCTGCTTCTCATCCAAGGCATTTACCATGTTAATGTCTAGGGCTTGTAGATTGGATTCAGCCATCAGTTGTGCTAAGCCCTGACCTTTAATCAATTTGGTGGGTTTTATCTCAAGGTCGTATTCTAAGATCACATCAATCCATTTTCCCCTTTTCCCATCTGGGTCCTGGGACAAAATGTCTTTAACCACTATATTCGGCACATAGGCTATGGTGTGGGAATGCAATATGTACACCCTAAAGTCTTTCAAGGCCTTAATCAGAGCATAGGCCTGTTTTTACATAATTTTTTATTTCAAGGGTGCATCCCTGAGTGCTTTGCTGAAGAAAGAAATGGGCTGTTCCATTCCCTCTGAATTTTTCTGCAGCAGAACTGCATCTATGGTATGCTTGGAGGAAAATGAAAAAATCAGAAAATCCTTTGAGAAATCTGGGTTGATTAGAACAGGGGCCTGGGTGAGTGCAAGTTTTACTGATTCAAAATATTTCTTAGCTTCAACAGTCCATTTAACTCCTACACCTTTCTTCAGCATGTTATTCATGTTCCTAAGGTGTTCAGCTAGATTGGGAATAAACCTCTTAAGGAAGTTAATCTTCCCAATGAAGGACTGTAACTCTTTGATGTTTCTTGGGTGTGTGATTTGTAGTATTCCCTAAACTCTTTGTGGGTCTATCCTAATTCCTTTTTTAGATATAACGTGGCCAAGAAGCTTTCCTTTTTGGAGCCCAAATACAGCCTTTTTGGGGTTTAATGACAAACCAAACCTTCTACATTTTTCGAACACTTTCCTCAGATGTTTTAGATGTTCTTCTTCAGTCTTGGAATAGACTATTATATAATCCAAGTAAATAACAATGAAGTATCCTATCTCATCTGAAAAAGATGTATCCATTGCTCTTTGGAAGGTTGCACCAGCATTCATCAATCTGAAAGGCATATTCACATACATAAAGGTACCTCATGGAGTGGTAAAGGCTGTCTTGAGTTGATCTTCTGGGATTACTAAGACTTGGTTGTAACATGAAAAACCATCTAGCGGGGAGATCCTTTTAGAGCCTACTACCCTCTGAAGGATATGTTCCATTTTGGGCAAAGGGTAGTTGTCTTTGAGTGAGGCTCTATAAAGATTCCTGAAATCGATGCATAACCTGATCTCACCTTTTTTCTTTCTCACACCAACTAGGTTTGATACCCAATCAGAGAACCTCACAGGCATAATTATACCTACCTCATACATATTCTTAATCTCTTTTTCCACTACAAGCATTTGTTTTGGGTTTATTCTGCGAAGTTTTTGTCTGAAGGGCTTCTAATTTTCTTTCAAGGGTATCTTATGTTGTATGATATTTGTTTCATAGGCCCTTAAGTCCTCATAACTCCAAGAAAACACATCAATGAATTCCTTGAATAGGTCAATGTATTTATTTTTCATGTTTGCAGGCAGAGACTTAGCCAGTTTGATCATTTTGGGTTTGTCTTCAGTGCCTATGTTGCATTCCTCAATATCAGAGTTTGCATGTTCTATAGTGGGATTTTTTTCCACATAATCAAAGTCAAAAAGGTCTTCTAAAGGGGCCAAATCTTGAGGTATGTTCTTATCTTTGGTCTGGAACACCTCTACTTCTTCACCATCTGCGTTTTCACATTTTCCATCTGGATTTCCAATCTGTTCATTTAAGGAGTTTATTTCTATGTTACAGGGTGTTTCTTCCTCATTTGAGGACTCTTCACTTAGGCAGCTACTGTCAGATTTGGAGTCTGAATCAGAAAATTCAAACTCACTTCTGCCTACCAGGAAATCTTCAATCTATTTATCTCCTTCAAAAACCTGCCAATAGTTTTCATTTTCCGGCACTGCAGGTCTGAAATTGGTCTGAATGATGATCTGTTGGTCGCTGGGAGTCTTAGGGTAGGAACTAGCTAGGCAAGCTAATCCGTTTGCAACGACATTTTGACTCCTAGGAACAAACACTAATTCGTATTCAACAAATGTTTTCAGTAAATCCATAGTGTCGTTCCTGTAGGCTCACAGTCTAGGATGTTTTGCTATATATTCACCATTCACCTGTTTAATAATCAACTCAGAGTCTCCACGCACAGTTATCCTATGGGCTCCTAATTTTTTCAACAGGGTTAAGCCTAGGATCAAAGCTTCATATTCTGCAATATTGTTCGTACACTTGAAGTGCAAGTTGCAGGCATGAATCTTTGTGTAATCACTCTCTGTGTTATGTATCCACACTCCTGCCCCAGCAATTCTCTTGGTGCATGACCCGTCAAAATTCATCTCCCACAAGGGCTCATTTTCCGTTTTATCTTCACTTCCTTCCCTACAGCTGGGTTCGCCATCATGTAGCATTATAGGAGCTGCGGTAGGCTATGGGTCATTTTGTTTTTCGTTATGGGTGTGGAAAGCAGAGAGGTGACTAGTTGGCTAATTGTGTTTTGTTTCTGGTTCACTTTGCGTTGTTGTTTCAGTGTATTGTTCAAAGTTTTCTACGTCTTCCTCCTCTGAGTCTAGGTTAGCCATTATGTTAAAGTCCATTGGCTCTGTTTCATCATGTGTATTTTTGCTTGTATCTACGTTTTCAGATTCTGGTCCCCCCAAAGATTCATCATTGCAAAAGATAAAGGAATCCAGGTCTGTATGTACAGAGTATAGAGGAGAATTTTCAGGCTTTTCAGGGCTACTAACCAGGAATTTCATTTGTGCTTCCCTGTACAGTCTTCTAAGTTGGAAAAAGATTGGGATTGTGGCATAAGCCCCATCCATATGCATTGTTCCTTGTAGCTTGGCTCCCCATGATCTTGATAATAACATGCCATATTTGGGTGGCACATCTGCCACAACAACATCCATGACCATACACTTGGCAGGAATCTGAGTAAGGCTCACATATAAATATTTGATCAAGCCAAGACACTTTACTCTACTAGAGTCAAATGAATATAGGTCTTTATAGGGACGGGTTATCTCTAGGCCTAATATTTCCATTACTACTTTAGGCATCAGGTTGTGTGATGCCCCCGAATCATGCATTGCATTGTGGAGAATCTTATCATGGATATTAAGACTAATATAAAAAGGGGGCACTACCCCTTCCTGAAAATTTCCTTCTATATTTGGACCAAACAGAAGGGCAGGTTGATCATCACTCAGATTTACAGTGTCACTGTTCTCACCTAAATTTAATGCTTTCAAAATTTGGCCTTTATATACATCCTAAGTGGCCAGCTCAAAGAGTGGGACAGAGATTTTAATTTTTCCAATCTCACTCTCTAAATTGAAAGTGGACTGACTCTTTTGAATGTTCAACTCTGTTTTGTTAGCCACTACCTTAGTAGCTGAATCAGTGTGTTGATTCTCGTTATGTACAGTGTTGGTGATAGTTTTATCAGGAGCACTAACTGCAGTTCTAGTGCTGCTAGCTGGTTTACCTTGTGTATCAGTGTTTTGGTTGTCTTTTTATTTGTTCTTTCCAGAACTCTCGGCTACTGATTTGTTATTTTCGGCAGTTGCTTTAGAATTTTTCTCAGGTATTTTCTTGATGGTGACCTCAGAATTTTTTGGTTTGGCAGTTTCTTAGCTCTTTTTACTTCTAATTTCATATTGTTCTCTGACCTGCATCATGGCATTCTCAAATCCTAACCTATAATCCTCAGTTTCTAACCATTCCTCGTCCCAAAAAGAGGGTGAGGGTTGATCTTCTTCTGAGTAATAGTTATGGATTGAAACCTCTATTCCAAACATGTTTATTGTGTTCCCTTCAGACTCTTCTATGATTCCCTAATCTTCATCTAAAAATTTTTCTTGGAATGGGGGAATAACTTGCTGATCTGATTCTCTTTGTCTGTTGGGAGTGGCATTGTTTCTTCTAAAGTTTTGGTTCTGGTTATGATTTTGATTTCTGTTTTGGTTACTAACTGTGACAACCATTTTTTTTACCATTTGTTGTATCTCTTCCATGTTTTTAGATAGACGATCATAATTGGGGTCAGATGTGGAAGCTACATTGTCATCTCTGTATGTTACCCTCCTCTCAGCTCTTAATCTTGCTCTTTTCTCAATCATATTTGCCTCTATATTCACTGCTCCTTTCTGCATGTCCTCCAATGTGTTTTACTCCTTATCCCTAAGCTGATAGGCCATGTTAGCATCAAATCCTTTGGGGTATTTTGCTAGAGCCATATCTTGGGGAGGTTTCATATGTGGAGGGAGAGCATTGTAAATGCTGTTGAATCTCTTTGTGTAATCATGGACACTCTCTCATACATTTCTTTTAAGGCTCATATATTCTTCTAGGAGTTGGCAAGGGTTTGCTCTAACTTCCCATTTATTTATGAAAGTCTGATATAGAGATGGAAGATCATTAATGCTACCCAGAGGTAGGCATTTAAACCATTTCTTCACATCACCCCCTAAGCTTTAGGAAAATATTCTCATTTTGACTGTATCATCGTCTATTTCCATGTAGTCAAAAGAATCTTCCATTCTATCTACATGATATTGTGCTGTGGTAGACTCTTTTGCTGTGAAGTGTGGGATCTTCGATTGATAATCATTGGGTAAGGGTACTAGAGGCTGAGGTAAAACTAGTGGGGCATACCAGGCTACCATAATGATGTTTTGATGAGGTAAAGGGTTAACTTGAGAAGCTGGTATGTGGATGATAGGGATATTATGACCAACAGAAGACTGATGAGCAGATTTAGGGTGATTGAGCCCCAAGTTTTGAATGAAGTGTATATTCGGAGGTGTAGATGGGGGGGTCTCCTTGTCCCTAATGTGTTGAACACTATGGGGTGGTGAACCAGAGAGCTCAAGGTCTGGCTGGTCTAGGGCACTGAGTGACCTAGTTCTTGGTAAACTGTTTTGAGGGCCTAGGTCAAAAAATGGGTCTATTAGAGCTGTAAAGTCTTCTGGTGTAGAGTTAGCTCTATAGATATGGCTGGAAATAGTCGATCTTTTATGTGCAGGAGATCCTTTGAGGATGCTCTCCGAATTTTCAACTATTTTAGGTGGGTCTAGGTTAGGGTAAGCTCTTGTGTGAATGGTTCTGTAAGCCAGCGTGTTGTTTTTAACCAAGCAACTTAACCCTACTTGTTACTTCTAACGAGGTTGATGTTGTTATGGGGGCTGGTCTCCCAGTGGAGTCTAATGTGAACTAAGATAATCAGCAGGCCTACTGATCACCAGTGGAGTCTTTAAATCGTTTAGGAACTATGGAGTCACCAGGTGGAAGGCTTAGGATGCTCTTGGAGGTTACATTGTCCACCACAGTGCTTATGAGATGTCCCCTTTCAAGGATATATTCCAAACACAGCAAAATCTAACCAGAGATTGACTAGGAGGGCATTTAACAGATATGTCACCTCTGAAAGAGTGTGAGATCTGGAGGCTACCTGGTCCTTTCTAGACTCTGTCTAAGAGTATGGGAGAAACACAACAAATGGTATAGAGGTTGATGTGTGAATAGGAGTGTTTAATTGCCAACCTAACCAGAGATTGTAGTTTTTCTGAGGCTTATGGTATGGTAAGGTGAGGAAAACTCAGAAAGTCCCCAGCGGAGTTGCCATTATGTTGGGGTTCCCATGTTTTGGCCAAATTGGCAAGACCAAAAAATGAGACAACATCAAACCACTTTTAGACATTGGGATCTATCCCTCCTGGGTCCAGAGAGGGATCTCTCTATGTGAGCAAAGGTTTTATGTCTTTGAAGCTCAAAGTTTAGGGTGTTAGGCTAGTTATAGGCACAAGGTTTGTTTGTTTGATTGTTTGTTTGGTTGCTGGTTATCAGGAAAGAATGGTTCAATGTAAGACAAGGATGAGAAAAGAGGAAAAAGGCAGAGGTGAAGTATTCCAGGGAGCAGTGAAAACCATTGGGCAATGGAGTCAGGAAAGGATTTGGTTACTATCCAATGTGCAAGCTTTCAATTAGGCTAGTCATCTAAAACATTGGATCTTAAAGATGACAGTGTGATATGGAATGGTAGGAGAGGAGAGATAGAAAAGTTTTAGAACACATAGTTAAAGACCAGTTGGTCGCACAAGGATCCTAGTGGACAGGGCTAATTCTAATCCCCAGTGTTCCCAAATCTTCCAACTAAATCCTTAACAAGAAACATCTAAGAACATAATTCATTTAATTCATACATCAGAGAGCAGGCAATAACATCCACTACACTGGTTAAATCAACTAAAATCAATTCTTAGATAACACATTCAGAAGAAAAACATCAATGGCAAGGAGAGCAGAAACATAGGGTACCTAACAAGGGTAAATCCTATGCCAATATTCTGATGCGAGCCAATAGAAATGAAATGAAATGAATATAAACACAGGGATAGGAAAACATCACCGCCGCTTTAGATCAGGATCCAAAGAAATGTTCTTGTAATATTAAATAGCTATACCAGTCAAGTACAATATTGCCAATAGCTAAATACTCAGTCTGAAATCGTATTCCTCAGCCTATCTTACAACTTTACGCAGAGACTGTGTCTCAAAAGAAACTACTCACAATTCTCTGATAACTGATCAAAAACCTTTACAATGAGTTTCTTCATGAATTTATAGCTCGAGACGAGCAGAGAAGGTAGTGAAGAAATAAATGCAGCATTAAAAACTCCAGAAGAGGAAGAAAGGATGAAGCCCACTATGTATAAATTATGTGCATTAATCTGGGACACCCTCGGGTGAAAGAGTGGCCTTCGTTAGGTTTCCATTAACTCCAGGTATGTCTCTGATGTACTTTGGCTGCAGTGCTCTATAATACTTCAGGTGATCTGATAAAAAATAAAGCTATGATTCAAGTCTACCATGCTGTGTAGCTAATGCTACTGATATCGTAGGACTACTGTGGGGCGGGAAAATTTCTCTTGGACACAATGAATACTGAGACCATAATGTGTACTGTGTCCATGCTCAGGAAGAAACATTCTGCTGATTTGAAATCCTGATGATATGGTTTTCTGCGTGTTGTACCTTCTGTGTGATCCATGACATCGCTAATCGGGTGCTTTGCCTCTAAATCCCTGTATTAAGGCTTAAAGCTCTACATTGAACTGGTTTATCACTAGTTGGTATTTGTCTGTCGCTTCATAAATGTCTTGATCTGCGAATTAATCTGGGCTTCAATGGCACCGGATAGGTTTCTTGTGGAGATTGAACTGTCCTGGGATAATATTTATGCCTCATCTACCTTTCCGAGTATTTCCATCGTAGTACCAGCTTCCAAATTCAACCTTCGTTGCGCAACACGCCATTACAATAGTACAAATTTAACCTTGGCGGTTTTTCGCCTCTTCGGAACCCTGCAAACACGAAAACAAGTTAAGAAAACAATGAATGGGGTGGTGGATGTGGTGCGGATGATGAAAATGGTTGCGCAACTGGTGAAATGGTGAAACAGTGCAGAGGAATGATGGATAGAAGCGTTAGTGAAGGTTGGCGGAGCGCAGAGGAAATTTTAAATGAAAAACCTTAACAAACTCGACCTTTGAACAAATATATGTAATGGGATGGGCAGATGTACGGTGGATACATGTGGGGGTGACGTGGCGGGACCGGGCAATGGCGGAAAAGTCAACAGTGGGGAAAACAAATTTGGACTGTCAGATCTCAAAGGAGATCGACGGTCGAAAATACAGCGGAGGGCGATGAACGGTGGGCCAGGAGTACGGTGAACTTGGATTAAACCCTGCGCAACTCTGTGGAACGGCGACTGTTGGATGGGTGATGACAGATCTGACGGTTCACAGCGATATCACTCCGCATCTATGGATGAACGTTAATGCGTGATGGTGTAGCGGTTTTGGAACAGTGTCGGAGCCACGTGTCGAATGCTGAGTGGAATCGCTGGGCAATGGGAAAATACCGCCTACCGCCAAAAGGCAGTGCAATAGATACCACCGGGTTTGTGAATAGTGTTTGAGGTGGGGACCATCGGGGCAGGTGCATTCTGGACCATCGATCTGGTGGGTAAACGAACGGTCAAGATGTGATGATCGGTGGTGAACGGTTGAAAGACGGATGCTGTGGGAGCGGCGATCACCATCCATTCCTGTTTAGATCAATGGCCATGAACGCGCCCGATGACCATGTGAAATAAGCGCTCCTTTGGGCTGGTGGGTGGTTTTAGCGCTCTGGTCACGAGGTGGAAGAAAAGCTGAGGGGGCTGGCCGAAAGGTGCTAGCCCTATTATAATGTTAAAAGTGGGTTTTTAATCCATTTCGGTGCATCTTAAAGCCAAAAGGGGGTAGTGATAGGGAACAGAGGTGAGGATTTGGCTAAACAAAGGGTAAAGGTGGGTTTTCAAGGAGATTTGGGGAGATTTAAGGGGACCATAAAAGGGGGAATTTTGGGATGGAAAGGGAACTTGGGAAAAGGGAAAAAAGGATATAATGGGGGAAATCTGCAGAGCTACAAGGGGCGAAATAAGGCCTTTTTGGAGTGGAAATTATGTAATCAATGGGACCTTATAAAGGGAGCCAGCAGGGGGGAAATATATCAAAGGCAAAGGCACAGGAGACTTCAAGGATGATGTGTCTTATGGGGAGATACATTCCTTGGAGGCTCAAAAACAGTTTAGCCCCCTACTTTGCTTTGTCAAAAATTTATAGGGGGGCTAGCACATTCCAATTCAAAGTTGGGAGGATATTTCAATGGATTTTATCACAAATTTACCTATGTTCGAAGGAAAGTGTGTCATCATTGTGGTAGTTGATAGAATTACCATGTATGCACACTTTTGTGCGTTATCTCATCCATTTAAAGAAAGTACAATTGTTACTACATTTATGGAAACAATTCAAAAGCAACATGGAAACCCGAAGATTATGGTAAGTGGTAGAGATCCCATTTTTACTGGAAGTTTTTGGATGGATTTATTTTCTTGTTTGGGTACTTGTTATAGGAAAAATGACCTCGTCATCATTTCAGAGGAGAAGGTAACATGGAAGGAAGAAAATGACCTAGACAAGACCCATTTCTGCCAAGGTAACGCACCCCAGAAGCAGCTAGACAACATTATAACGCACTTGAGACATGTAAAGAGAGCGTTAGTACTTAGGGTAACACTCTATCTTGCCCAAGGGGAAACGTTATCCATTTTTGAGTGTGAAAAGGGAAAATATCTTGCAGAAAAGTGACTGGCACTTCCAACTTTTTCTCATAAAGGACCAGTACAAAATAGAAACTAAAAGGCACAAACCTTTTATTAGGCCTTGCCAAATACAACTTGACTCCTAAGGAGGAAAAAACATGGATGGACATGGAAACATCTTGATATTTCCCATTACAAATTGGTTGAATAGGTTGGCAATGTTTTCCCTCTCCATCTTCTATAAAATGGAGCTATGGGCTCTTGGTCTAAGGTTGAAGGATTGAATATATGTAGAGCAAAGTTTCATTGTTGTAGTGTGAGGTTTGAAGATCGGCGAAGTTCATTAAGAGCTTTTTGCCTTGAGAATCATCACACTCAAAAATAGAGAAAGAAGGAGAGGAATTGGGAGACTGAGGAGGGCTTGGTGTAACCAATGATTGTAATTCTCCTTTTTATAAATCAATAGAACTGTATATGTTTTTTCCATTCAATGCATCAATGTCACAATTGTTTTTCAATTGTCTATGTAGCATGATATGAATGTCTTAGATCTATATTTTTCATGTTTCTTATATGCTATTTTAATCAATAACAAACTATACTATTGTAGATATTACATGGGTGCTTTGATTGATTGCAGGATCTAGATTTGGAGTCAATGAAGAAGGATCTCTACTTCATTGCTCATTGTTCTCCATAGGATCCACTACCGATAAAGGGGTAAGCTCTCCATCTTACTTTGTTGATTATATACATTAGCATGGACATGTATGCAGCTTCTTTGTGAACTTTACAATGAATCTAACTGTCTGCCTCAGGCATCAGAAAGCCCTGAGAGGGATATTTAGTAACCACCACCCAAGCATATTACCCTATAGCAGAATTGGCGAATTCGCTGGGGAGTTAACCCCAAGTTTCCAGATTGTTCCTATGACTTTCCATTTTTATTTCTATTCACATATCCTTCCGACTAGCTTATATTCTCAATGAACATCTCAAAAGCTCACAGAATCTAGATCAGACCGTTATTAGCCATCTATGCAACTTTACCCTGACTAACGCTTCCCCTGTAAGTGTTTCAGAGCGTTATAACGTGGTCTTTTCTTAGATACAGTGAGTTAGTCTCATTACTAATGCTCTGTAGCCTCTGCTTGCCTACGCTACCCAGCCAAAACAGATTTTTACACCCCTGTTGTGTTTCCCCTTTGGTTGTGGAGTTATTGGCCATCAGAATAGTTTCTCTTGCTGGATCCCTGTGCTTGTTTTCCAGCTATCATTTTTGTCTTTTTGTTCTTATTTCAAAAAGTTAAATGTCAATTGCATCTAATTTTTGAAAGAAGAAATTTTCTTTTTAGTTTTCTGAACTTAGCTGCATTATTTCTGAAAATTTTTGGTTAAAAGGCTATTAAGAGAGGATAGATAGATGTCTGAATCTTTAAATATGAACTGTGTTATTTGAATTTTTCGTGCATGGATGTTGAAAAAATCTCTCCTTGTAGAAAAAATCTTCATTGAAATTGAATATTTAGAGCATATTTTCTGCATGGTTTTTTGAGTCATAGTCTCATCACATTTCATATGTCCACTACCCCTCCGGAAGACTAATAATTAAGTACACTAAGAATCAAGTGATAATAAAATTAATCATATAAATTTTTCTGAGCTCACACCAACAATAGTTTAGGCTAGGACTTGGGGTAGGAGAAGTGAGAAAATCACCCAAGATCTCAAAATTGAGACTAGAGTCATTGATAAGTGAAATCCTACTGCACTCATATTATCGAGACCACTCCACTACCACCTAAGTTAAGCGTGAGACAACACCAGGGAGCATGAGAAGGTAGCCCACCTTTGAGTGCATTCAGTGAGAATGCTATACATTGGGGTTCCCTTTGAGGATGTCAAAACTAGATTGCAGATCTAGGTGTTCTGCCCATATGGCGTGCTATCTACGACCGTGAACCCCTTGATGATGTTTGTGATTTGAGGTATCTTTAGTGGTCAAATTTTTTAGGGACTTACAAGAGGTGACTAGGACGGGCTGTCCTGGTACCTAAAATAGACGTACCTACTCTATATTTGGTCATTGGGATGGTAATCATCTTCATGAGAGTGCTTACACGTATTGTCTGAGGTTCGGGAGAAGTGCTAGAGTAACCGTAATTGTGTTTACAACTAACCCTCTCTGTATTCTATTGTGATACTGGGTTTCATCTCCAGCAAACACTAGTACTCATACAGGGCCACCCTGTTCTAGCTGCTTGTTGATTGATTTTAGAAAGTCCTTTTTTTCTTTTTCTTTTTTAGGTGTGTGGTTACGATCACTAAGACTTTATAATACATCACAAATAATAAAAAATTGATAAAAATAAATATGTCACCGTGGTGTATTTCGATCCTCGTTGTTTGTCTCGACGACAGTGAGGTCTCCCTCTATTGACACCAGAGGAGGAGTCAAGCCTCAGTGAGCTCGTGCCTTCTTTGGAAGAGAAATCCCCAGTGACAACCCCTGATTTTCACATAGCACCATATCACATGGAATTTCTAGACGATCCTTTTACTGAAGGAGTTGTACCTCATTGCAATCCTCCACTCACTGATCCGTCGGTGCCAGTGTTAGCTCAGATTACATGAAGCCAAGATATGTCTTCGGCTACACCAACATCCATTTCACAACCGACACCTATGGGGTCGATGCCGATGGAAACCAGCCCAGGTTTGCCACCATCTTCCCCACTGGTAGTCAGTTCTACACGGCTAATCAGCAGCCCTAGTATCTAGCCTATGCCTTTTCCCAGCACTACGATCACCACAACTGTTAGTGGGTATCCAAATTATTCAAGACCTAGTCCTACGATGACTATGCCAGGACCCACGGTGCCCGCTCCCATGAGTGCGGCTACTTCAGTTCCTTTTAGCAACCCTTTTGGTTGGAACCCTTTGCTGAGTTCAAACCCCTTGGCTATCATGCTAGGGGGCAGTGTCACCAACACACATATGAGTGGGGCACTTCGGTACCCTTGCAATTATCCAGGCAAATGGAACAGCCCACTGTTAACACTATTCCCTTAAGTGGTAAAAATCTTGGTATAGGATCTATGCCATTGCTTAACTATGTGAATTGCAGCATGCCTCCAGCTAGCTCTATTGTGTCCATATGGGCAAATCAACCCCAAAATCCATTTGGACAAGGGGGAAACTTTTACATTGGGGGCAACCAACCGTTAACACCCCAGTACAATATACCATACATACAGCAGCCATACGTTCCTACACCCCCACCCACAGTGAACTTTTAACAAAAAAGTCCTACTTATCCTATTGGTAACACATTGATGGGCGGACCCTATGGTTCGAATAGTTAGCCTATTCTTCCTTGGTTGGACCCTGGGGAAAACACGCAATTGCCACTTTTGGTAGCTCTAGACATCCCCGACATCTACAAACTGACCAATGATCCCATCAATCACAACCCACTCTGGCCTCCAATACTGCACAAGATTCCTTTTGACATCCCTAAATACGACGGGAAATGAGGGGATGATCAAGCTACGCACGTAACCACCTTTCATCTATGGTCTGTCTCTAACTCCATGGTGGATGATAGTATTTGGCTTCAACTTTTCCCCCACACTATCACGGGAAATGTTGCCAAATGGTACATTGAGTTACCATGCGGAGTCGTCAACACTTTTGGCGCTTTAGCTATGAAATTTTTAAAAAAATTCCATCTACCTATTAGATACGAAACTGAAAAGGAACTCTTAAACTCGCTGTGCCAAGACACCGCCACCCACATCTCCGATCACATTCATGAATGTAGACATAGGAGGAGGTTAGTCAAAGCGCCAATCCCGGATCATCTCTCATCTAATTGGTTTTATAAGTCACTCTTACCAAACCTAGCTAAAGACATTTGTCTATCTAGTGTGGTCACGGAAGATCAATCCATTCATCGTGCACATCATCTAGATTTGATCTATTCGCAATCTGGCATGCTATATGATGTACTCCCCTATTCCCCTAGTAATCCGAATCCTCCCGCTACTCAGAAACCTGGAGCACACGCTGACGGCCTCGTTGGTGCAATCTCCAATATAGCCATAAAACAACCTAGTGGGTAAACCTCCCAGCCATCTTCGGCTACCACCGCCCCTAACCAATAAACTACACTTCCTTCTGCTGAGGTAAATTATGTGCAAGTTTCCCAAAAACCTAGTGGCGAAAACAAGAAGAACAAGAAAAATTCCTCTTCTTCAGAAGAGCAGTCGAATCACTAGAATAATCCCAATCAGAAAAATGCTACTAAAAATGACAAAGGGAAAGAGAAACCCATGAAATTTCCTTGCATAATCTATACGGAGGACCACTTGACATACAAATGTCCTTGGCTGTATGAATGCACATATTTTATCACAAACAAGGAATCTGGGAGGACACCTGCCATCCTTCATAATCCCTTCCCTAATCCACAGCAGCAACAACAACACATGATTGAAAATCCACCACAACCCCTGTAAAGGGGAAATGGTGGTACACATCCTTCCAGTGAAAGATCGTCCGCCATTTATGGCATAGAAAGTGTTGAACTCCAAACAAGAGCCAAAATTTATGGAAATCCTGTCATTGATACTTAGGAACCTAGTACCAGTTCAAATCCACTGCCGCCCAACGATTTGCATATCGAACGGCCCACTGCTGACCCCGCGATTCGTCCCCCCAAAGGGACACTTCGACGCATGACTCAAAACACCTCTTCACGTGCCACCTAAAATTAAAATATTGTAGAAGATTTTGCATAGGCACCATCAACTATGTCTCCTCTCAAAGTATTGCAAATTTTCCCAACACAAAGGAAAGCCTTGCTTTCGGCCATTGGTGGGATTGACTCCCAAGATTCTATGCTATCTATTTTTGACATGGAGAAATATAAACCTTGCCTCTCACACCAACTTGCATTCTAGGTAGAAGTTGTGTCTAAAGGGAGACGAATCCATCGTACTGTCATAGATGAAGGTGCTTCGACCTGCATTATGTCAACTACTTGTTGGCTTGCTTTGGGTTCTCCCACTTTGTCTCTGCTGTTGAATTCCCTTAAAGATTTCGATGGCCACACTTTCCTCCCAAAAGGTTACCTTGCTAGCTTTCCCATTTCCCTTAGTGGGAAAACGATAACGGTGGACATAGAATTCATAGATCGTCATCTCGACTATAATCTATTGTTGGGTCGCATTTGGTCATACACAATGATTGCCATTATTTCTTCGGTTTTCTGACTCATCATCTTTCCATTAGATGGGAAAATAGTCACAGTGGATCAGTTATCCTTTTGCACCCCTAATAGGAGGTGTTCCTGACTCATACATCAGTATTGGTACTGGTCTTCTGAAGGCATATTCCTTGATGGGCTTCTTTCCTCTCCCACCACCTGAGGTTCCACATATGGTTGCAATGATATCTACCACTTTGGATAGCTCTATCGACCCATGGATCCTACCGTTCCCTTTAGAAATTGATTCCTATGGAGATTAGATGCTGCTCTCACCAGCCGAGTTGGCTTATCAAGCCATCCAAATTACATCTAAACCCTCCAGAGCTATGGTTTCGACCAATGGTACAAGCCTCCCACCCATCACAGTTCTTTCTAGGGATCTCGTCGATGAAGTCCTGCCTACAAATGAAGCTATTTGAGAGATCATGTATTTAGAAGAACGACCTTGGGGAGAGTTCCACCATCACACTTCGATGTCCGATTTGGATGCGATAACTACTCAATTCCCATATTTTGACCCACCTGAGATCATCTCCTCTGTTTACACGATTCTTAAAACTATTGATTCGGAAGGGAACTTGGGCAACCTTTCTAAAACCTTGCCCATAGATATCTCAGTCAAAATAGGTATATTGGAAAATATTCAAATTAGAGCAGATTACAATCTTGAGGAGATTGCATGCTTCACATCCCTTTTTAAGGAATTCTGCGATGTGTTTGCTTGGTCTTACGACAAAATGCTCGGCATAGATCCATCTATCGTCGAGCATGAAATCAAGGTTTATGACAATGCCAAACCTATTCGGCAGAGACTCCGACCTGTCCACCCACGCAAAGCAGCTGCCATTAATACTGAAGTCGAAAAAATTCTGAACACTGGTTTTATCTATCCCGTTCCTTTGACAGAATGGGTTTCCAATCCGGTCCCCGTAGACAAAAAACAAGGCACCATCCGAGTTTGTGTTGATTATCATGATTTGAACACTGCTTGTCCCAAAGACAATTATCCTACACCGTTCATTGATCAGATCCTTGATGATTGCACTGGATGTGAGTCTTTTTCCTTTATGGATGGTTTCTCGAGATATAACCAGATTGTGATTAAAAAAGATGACCAACATAAAACCGCCTTCATATGTCCTTGGGGCACATTTTCATATCGTAAAATCCCATTCAGTTTGACGAATGCGGGAGAAAATTTTCAAAGGGCTATGTAATACACCTTTCACGACATTAGGCATATTGTAAAAGCTTACTTGGATGACCTTGGGGCTCATTTCAAGAAGCGATCCCATAACCTTGCACATCTGAAACAAATCTTCGCTCAGTGTAGGTTCTACAATATACATCTAAATCCACATAAGTGCGTATTTTTTGTTGAGTCTGGACGCCTTCTAGGTTTTATTGTCTCCAAGCATGGGATTAGGGTTGATCTCGATAAGGTTAAGGCAATCATTGAATTACCCACACCACAATCCATTCTTCAACTCCAATGTTTGCAAGGGAAGAAAAAATTTTTACATCGTTTCATAGAGAACTATGCCGAGGTGACAAAAGGCTTTATGTGCTTATTAAAGAAGGGAACACTATATTTATGGGATGACCAAGCTCAACTGTCATTTGATGCCATGAAATGAGTACTCATTTATGCCCCACTTCTTAGTGCCCCCAATTATTCACGCGACTTTCTCCTTTACTTGGCAGCCTCACCATCCTCACTTGGCATGGTTCTAGTTCAAGTTCACGATGATGATAGTGAACATGTGATATATTACTTGTCAAAAGTTCTCATCGGACCCGAACTAGGATATTCACATGTGGAAAGCTCTTTCTCGCGATTGTCTTCACTGTCAACTAACTCCGACACTATATATTACTACGTCAGAATACTGTTATTGCTTTGGATAATCCCATGTGACACATTTTGTTTCACCAAGTTATTGGAGGAAAATATTCCAAATGGATAGTGATCCTCCAATAATTTGACTTGGTATTCATTGCTGCCAAAGCAAAGAATTCTCTAGTATTCACTGAATTACAGTCAGACCTTCCTAGAATCGACCTAGGAGATGTAGCTCATGATCCATTTCCTGAAGAATATGTCTTCTTAGTCGATTCTTCTGATCCTTGGTATGGAGAAATTTTTCTCTACCTCCAAACTCAACGCTTCTGCCAAACTCTCATGTCCGATGAATGTCGTCGTATAAGCCACCAAGTGAAACACTACCTCGTACTCAACGATACTCTATATCGTCATGGTTTCGATACTATTCTTCGGCGTTGTCTCACTTTTGACGAAGAAGAATGCATTTTAAATGACTATCACGTGGGGGCGTGCGGCAGTCATCTTTTTGGCATAACTACTGCCGAGAAAATCTTGCGTGTAGGCTATTATTGGCCCACTTTGTTTAAATACTGCATCACAGCAGTCCAAAAGTGTCATCCGTGCCAAATTTTCACAAATAAAATGTGTTCTCACCCCACCCCTCTCCACCTGGTTGTCTCCATTGGTCCTTTCGCTAAATGGGGAATAGACTTCGTTACATGCAACCCCACTTCGGTCGACAGACACAACTACATTGTCGTGGCAGTCGACTACTTTACGAAATGGGAAGAAGACATTCCCACTTTTAGGGCTGATGGAGAAACCGCCGCTCTATTCCTATTCAATCAGGTTTTTTTTCGTTTCGGTGTACCCCTTTCAATTGTCACAGATCATGGATCACATTTTTAGAACCATATGATGATGGAATTAACTTCCATGCTAGGATTTGGACAAGATCAGTCTTCGTCCTACTATCTGTAAGAAAATGGTCAAGTCGAAGCCATAAATGGCATCCTCAAAACCATGATTCATTGGTTATTATGCAATCATAAAACCACATGGCATCGAAACTTATTGTCTGCGTTATGAGCATACCGTACGTCAGTCAAAACCGCCAAAGGATTGACGCCATTCCAACATGCATTCGGCCTAGAAGCAGTACTCCCAATCGAGTGTGAGATTTCATCACTCAAGCTTGCTGTTAAACTTATACCCAGCACCACTACCACAGAAGAGCACTTTCTCTCGCTCGATCACTTGGAAGAAATTGATCGAGATGCCACACTGGCGCTCGAAGCCCACCAGCGCCAAGTTAAAGCTCAATATGACAAATCTGTCAAGCCTCGTTCTTTCCAAGAGGGTGATCTCGTTCTACTCTATGATCATAGAAATGACCTCTTGGGGGTAGGAACACTTTAACCATTATGGCTCGGTCCTTACATAGCCATCAAAGTCCTCTCAAAAGGAGCTTATGAACTTTAGGACTGTAATGGAATTCCACTCGCAGAGCCCAAAAATAGGCTCTATCTGAAGAAGTACTTTTCCTAGTTCTCCACTAGGCATATGCTTTATAATTTTATGTATATGATTTTTGCCTTTGTTTTGATGTCTCTGGATATTTTGGGTTTTTGAGTTTTTCTCATACATACTCTTTTTATTTTTTACACAAATGCCTTCGTCATATTTATCATATGTCAGATATGCGGATGGTGCTAATCGTCATACTAGGCACATTGTGTCAGTTGCTTGGGTCCTTTACACACCTGAGTCGAAAATCCTTGGTTCCACGAGAATCTTCCTAGGAAATGCCACCAGCAACATTTCTGATTATATGTCGGTAATCCAACTCCTCATGGAGGCTTCCTCTCGCAACATCTCTAATCTGTTGGTCACGTTAGATTCCCAACTCATACTTATGCAGTTAAACATTTATTATCGTGTCCGTCATCCTGTCTTGTTACGTTATTTCTTAAAGGTGCGACTTTTAGAACGTTACATTCAAACCATTGTGTTTGAGCACATTCCTAGAGAATTTAATACATTAGCTGATTCATTGTCAAACTATGTGTTAGATTGGAATTTTCACACTTATTATAGAAAGAGTCATACACGAGTATATATTTTTTACTTCAGAAAATACATAAACATTAAAAAACACATGCGATCACAATCACCAAAATATATATATCTATATGTGTGTGTGTGTGTGTGTGTGTGTGGTGTCCAGTTTAGATTACATAAAAAAACCTCCCAAAACTCAGGTGTTTTACAAACAATTAGCTTCACTAAAGCCTCACTATGACATTTACACATCTATCTACTCCTCCTACTAAGCCTGTTGCTCAAAATAGCAGACAACTGCTCTAGCTATCCTCCTCAGAGGCACTAGGTATTTCTTCGGCACACCCATGGTATGTCGCTATAGACGGACCAGGATCTCTCTCATGGGAAAAGGCGGCACACCCATACTTAAACCCTCTAGGTTTCTAGTAAGATCCTACAAAATTTGTGTGTCATCACCCTCTTCAGCGGCTTCTGCAACCTCTACTGCTGCACCAAATACAGGTAGTTGCATTCCTCACCTTGCATAGCGAGGGGCTCCAGCAGGACGGACAGGTGCCACATTTGTGTCAAGAAACAAATCTTCATGTTAACATAAATTTTCACCCGTTAAAACAAAAAAATTGCGTAAACATTCAAAAGATACTAAAAAATACTTCAAGACTACACTGATCACGCTCTTTCTTACCATCTAGACCCCACTGAGTGCCCAGGGGCAATACCAACTCTGGATCTCTTGTACAGTTCATCCCTACGTAGGGATAATCTTCAATCATGATGATCTGGTCTTCAAGCCACTCGAAGAATCCCTCATCAAAATAGTGACGGATTGGATCCTCTCTAATCCGTGGAATCAAAGCTGCCCAACGAGCTTGTCTTGGCTCCTGCGGGCCCAACGCATCCATGACCATTCTTGGCCTCATGGCCGACACCCGCTCTAGTATGAATGAGACAATCAATGTTCCATACCGAAACTCTCTTTAGGTTCGAGCCTTACATGTTGTCAACTCTGCACGAACTCGATGGACAACCCCTTCACACCAGTCAAACACCTGGGGCTGCATACAATCCAGTGCTGACAACACCTGGGCCTTAGTGGCCACATGCGGACTCTTGGCACTAGCCAAGTGAACTATTATCCATAGTAGAGACCTCAGTGGTCTCAATGCCACCCAGTTACTCACTACCACAATATTGTTTATGCAGTGCATATGGATCAAATCGGAAGTGGTACGGGGTCAGCCCTAGATCCTGTCAGATTGGGCCTTGGCCCTCGGCATGACAGGCCAGTCAAAAAATAGGTATCATTTTTCTCAATCGAGAATTCATTACCCCCAATATGAAATACATGTTGGTGGTCATCCCATTGTTGATTATCCATCTCATAAGGTCCTCCTATCCCCTCATCAACTCTAAACGAGCATACTTTAGCAATACACATCTACGGAGAATTAGAAAGGTAGCTGCATCGGTAACCATTTCACGTTCTTCCCGCTCATGCTCCCTCTTGCACCAAATACTCATGGTAAATAGCTTTATACCTACACAAGAAACCATTTCAATGGATTAGTTTTTGTCTGGAACATTTTAAGATGCTAAAAAATGAGTTCCTAAAACATCCTTGCTGGCTAACGTGGGCTATAGTGCCCAACAGTGTGTGCTAATGCGTTGTTTCTTCACGGGAAGAGCTTTTAACATGGGCACAACACTCAACACCTGCATTAGCCACTTAAATTTTTAGGGCCTGCTAAAATTGACACTTTGAACAAGCAAAAAGACTTAAAAACACAATGAAATGACAGAGAAAGGTTCAAGCTTTTACCTAGATCTTGCGGAATGAAAAACCGTCTCCTTGATCATTCCACAATTGACACCTGAAGTTTCACCACTTTTTTCTCTAGATCTCTATCACAACACTCAATAGAGTGAAAATGAAGGCCTGTGGCCTTCTTATAGCCATTCTGGAGGTCAGAATCACTCATCTAGTCTGATACAAAGAGGTAAATTCATGCTACATTTTGTCGCAAATATTGGTTTTTATATGTTATCGATGCTCTAATGAGTTTTAAATGTTTATATGAAAAACTGACCATGTTTGACCCGGTTTCGAGCTTTCTTTTTAGGGACTTTTTCTAGCTCATAAAACTGAAAAAACCCCGAGTTGCATTTTTCGGGCTCGTTAAACTACCACGATAGATACATATGAGCCATTCTTTTCATTTTTTTCAAAGCTCTTTAACAAAAAAAGTAACCGAGTTTTTTTTCCCGCGTGACTCATTAAAATTTTATGGAAAGCATCGAGTTTTTCCTTGTTAGACTCATTAAAATTTCACAAAGAACATTGAGTGTACTCCATCTCCTCGTACTCATAACAAACTAAGGTAGATTTCCATCGAACATATATTTCTCAATGTTCCGAATTCAATGGACTAACTCACGGAAAATGTACTATTTCAAGCTTACTATTCTCCCTTTGTCGCGCCTGGTTATCAAACATGACAAAGGTACCCCCTGGAGTCATCTTTTACGGTGTTTTTCAAACTCTCTAAATATGAAAAAACCACCGAGTTTACTCGTCTGGACTCATTAAACTTAATTAAACGGGGAAAAAATTTGGAAATCATGGATACTTCTTCTCTTACATTTTCTAAAGGTCGATTTGGAAGCACAAAATCTTGAACATGGCACTTCTCAGAAAACTCTTTCGCATTTAGCTAAACCCTACCATCTATGAGTTTAGCCTTCATCTCCCAGTGTTCCTGCATTGGTGAATCCTAACACCCTGTGGTGTTCATTAAGACTAAGCTGCCTAGTACCCAGTTAGAGTGCCTTCTATTATTTAAGAGGATCCCGCTATCTACTGCTCCCTGTATCAACCAAATTCATCATATGCCAGAACTTATTTTTTGTTAGTTATCCCCATTTTATCTTGATTATTTCCATCAGTACAAAATCATCTTTTCCCGTTTTCTGTCAACTTATGTGGGACGCCTCAGTGCCTACCCTTTGATAGATCTCTTCCTATCGACTTCAACATCTTATCAAGGAAGTTGATCCAGAAACACATCAGTACCCAGATACTTGTAGACATCAGTGGCAGGTCATCTTGTGTTTCATTGGGGGTTCTCATTATTAGCTCCTGATCAAATGATTCTACGAGTGTTCGACATCAAAACCTTTTATTCACACTCCCTGTATTGTACTGTGCATCTTGGGGACCATCATCATTATCGGTGGCCGCCCTCACATCTCTTAACAGTTTTTGTTATTTACTGGTAATCAGACGATTTCCTACATGTTCAACTATGACTCATTCATTCGCATGTATGGGAATATGCAATTTAGCAAAGCTGCGACCAAGACCTTGGGTCAAGGGTTACACCATTACAGCTGTGTTTCCTCCCCCAAGTTGTGATATTTTTTTTTGGAGACAAATTTTCAGTTTGATCCTGTTATGACAGACACTTTCATGTTATGCTTATCAGTGGACATAATTTTTATATCTCTATCCTATAGAAATCATGTTGATTAGCTACTGAGCATGGGAATGCCCGACTCAAGATAAATACTATATTTTCTGACATATGTTGTTGTTTCAAGTTTTCCTTAGTCCTCCAATTCCTCTTATTCTGCTATGCTTGTTATAAAGTATTTTTAGCATCGTATTCATCTCTGACCTCACACTTTAGGGGGAATTTTTTACAGGACAAATTACCTCCTCATCAGCTCAGAGGAGAAGGTAACATGGAAGGAAGAAAATGACCTAGAGAAGACCCATTTCTACCAAGGTAACGCACCCCAGAAGCAGCTAGACAACGTTATAATGCACTTGAGACATTTAAAGAGAGCATTAGTACCTAGGTTAACGCTCTGTCTTGCCCAAGGGGCAGCATTATCCATGTTTGAGTGTGAAAAGGGAAAAGATCTTGCGGAAAAGTGATTGGCACTTCCAGCTTTTTCTCATAAAAGACTAGTACAAAATAGAAACTAAAAGGCACAAACCTATTAGTAGGCCTTGCCAAATACAATTGGACTCCTAAGGAGGAAAAAGCATGGAAGTACATGGAAACATATTGATCTTTCCCATTACAAACTGGTTGAATAGTTTGGAAATGTTTTCCCTCTCCATATTCTATAAAATGGAGTTGTGGGCTCTTGGTCTAAGTTCAAAGGATTGAATATATGTAGAGCATAGTTTCATTGTTGTAGTGTGAGGTTTGAAGATCGAAGAATTTCATTGAGAGCTTTCTGCCTTGAGTATCATGACACTCAGAAATAGAGAAAGAAGGAGAGGAATTTGGAGACTGAGGAGGGCTTGGTGAAACCAACGATTGTAATCCTCCTTTTTATAAATCAATAGAACTGTATCTATTTTTTCTATTTGATGCATCAGTGTCACAATTTTTTTTTAATCGTCTATGTAGCATGATATGAATGGCTTAGATCTGTATTGTTTCATGTTTCTTATATGCTAGTTTAATCAATAGCAAACTATACTGTTGTAGAGATTACACGGGTTCTTTGATTGATTGCAGGATCTGGATTTGGAGCCAGTGAAGAAGGATCTTTATTTTGCTGCCCGTTGATCTCCATATGACTACCGATAAAGAGGTAATATATCCATCTTACTTTGTTGATTATAGACATTAGCATGAACATGTATGTAGCTACTTTGTGAACTTTACAGCTAATCTGACTATCTGGCTCGAGCACCGGAAATCCTTGAGAGGGATATTGAGAAACCGACACCAAACCATATTACACTATAGCAGTACTCAACTAGCTCATAGCTCATCTTATCATCCTCAATCTGATGTTCAAACTAATATAGCGAAAATATGTTTGGATGGTTATCTTCGTTGTTTTTTATCTGATAAACAAACATAATGGGTCAAGTGGTTACCTCTGGCTGAATGGTGATATAACACTTCCTTCCACACTGCAGCCAAAATGACCCCATTTATGGAACTTTATGGATATCATCCACTATCCATCGCATCGTCTTTAAGAGAAAATTCTAAGGTGCAAGAAGTGGAAGATCACATCAAGCATCAACAACAAGTTCTCCACCTCTTCAAGGATAACCTAAATTTGGCACAACAAAATCGAATGAAACAACAGGCAGATCAACATTGCAGTGAGATAATATTTGATGTAGGAGACTGGATATTTTTACGCCTACCACCATACAAACAAATGTCCCTCAAGCAAGCTAAGAAGGATAATAAATTATTTCCAAAATACTATGGTCCTTACAAAGTGTTGCAAAATATTGGTACTATGGCATACAAATTAGAGCTTCCTACTTATTCGCGAGTGCATCCAGTTTTCCATGTTTCATGCTTAAAGAAGGTTATATGTGACAAGATTCCAGTTCAAACAATATTTATAGAACTTGATGAGGAAGGAAAAATCATATTGGAACCTGAAACAGTCACGAAAACAAGAACTCAACAGCTACATAATCGATCAATTTCAGAGTATATCATCAAGTGGAATAACTTACCCACTGAAGATTCTACATGGGAGGATGAGAATTTTATACAGAAGCATCCAGAGCTACTCAAGCGTTGAGGACAACACTTTTTTGGAGAGGGGCATGTTAGGTCCCCATATTACTAGTGTAGTCCCTTATTGTTATTAGTGTAGCCCGCTTATTGTTATTTTTGTACCCCTGTAATGCCCATATTGTTATCATTTTTCCCTTACATTATTATTTTTAGGTCAGATAGGATTATATTGTGACCCCATGGAATCCTATGTATAGAAGGAGGTTATTTCACTTTTATCATCCAAGAATTGTTCATTTATGTAATGTATTGGAGGTTACTGTCTGCTCAACTTAGTGTTCCTAAATTGATGTCATATATGTGCCTAGGTATCTGCTTCCTACTTCGTTGTGTTTAGTGTTTTTCTACTGTTTTTGGTTTTGTGTTTTTATGATAAGAGGAAAAGAACTAAGTGTTTGAAAAAGAGAAGTTATTGGCCACACTAAAACAGAGAAAAATCTATTCTAAACTATGTAAGGCACCTAAGAACAGAAAATGCTAATTCACATATTTCAAAACTTGACAAGAAAAATAAATCATAACATGAACTCAGTCCAATTCATTTCACTAGAAGTATGTTGGAACAACTTGAGAAAAGGATAAGTTTAATGAAATGAGGTTATTCTAAGTAAACAACAACTTACAATTATCACAGAGAAAATCTCATCCATGGTTAGAAATTTGTTGGAACACATTTGGAAAAGATTATCTGTAACATAGTAAGGAACCCTACTCTAAATTAACTTATGACACTAAAATTGATCTATTCTGCAACTCAGAATGTCACTTATTAAACCTCATTCAAAGGTTAGAAATCTTTTGGAATAGTTTTGGAAAGAGGCAAGTTTGTAAAATTATGAGAAACTGCGGAACAATCAAGACTTCAAAATGACATTATCAATTCTTGTTCCTATGTTAATGATGTATTAGTAGAGATTAAGAACAAGAGCAGTTTGTAAATAATGAAGGCCTTTAAGTCTAATCTAATAGAACTAGAGTACAACTTGTAGAAATTTGCTGAATAATGATTAATTATCCACCGAGACTATCCTGATCACACACAATTCGAATTTATATGCAACACATAATCTCTTCCACTCAGATCATCACACATGCGGAAATAAAATAAAGCGATAACACATCAAATCATCATACACATTAACAAAGTATGTATGGGGAAAGCTTATAGCTGAAAACCCCGCATCTATTGTGTATATTATAATGGATAAATCATGTAACAAAATCAGTACAATACTCCTCACAAGTACTCAATACTTTCTCATAAAGTTACACACAAACTAGCTCAGTTTTGAACAGGTTACTGGTTCAAAACTCACCGCCAATTGCCTTGCCTCTATTGCGCAATCCAGGCCTGTCTATATAGAGATCCAAGGTTCGAATCTCCTTGGCTTGACTGCGCAATTGTCATGGACAAATCCTCCAAGTGTGGTGCAAATCTCATGCACAACCGATGTCGCCACTGATAGCTAACTCCACCCTTTCATCTACCTCTTTCACTGGTCTCCACTGAACTGATCATGCACTGTAGTGAACTGATGTGTTCTTGAGTTGAATAATGAGTTACTAATTAATTAATTAAATAATATTTAATTCAATCCACTCATAACTAATTGATTAGATAGTTAAACTAATCTCAACTAGTTCAACTAAAATAAACAGAACACAACTCCACTATCTGTCTCATTAACTCCACCAAACTTCTGCCACTGAATTCCTAACTGAAGTCAACCATGCATGATGCCATCAAACCCTTGGGAATAGCGTAATTCCTCTGTCAGATGCATGAGCCACTTCCAAGGCTCGAACTGAAGTGCTCCAAGAGAGTAAACTGAAGTTTATAGTCCAAATATTATTAAGGGTAAATAATATTTAACTTCCCTATTTTTAGGATAGGCAGTCTAAAAATAGACATCGACCTATAGGTCAAAAAATAGAGGTCCATCTATTTTTACCAACATGACCAATACTCCAAGAATAACATACTGCAACCCCTGGACCATGCTCCATATGTCTAAAAATAGACATAGTCTAAAAATAGACTTTGCGCCAGAATTTGCCTGCGTGCCCACTTAGTGAAGGCGACTTCATTTCACTAAGCTCCATCATCTTGCTGCATTCTCAACACTCCCTCTCAGCAAGATATGGATTATCTGCAATCCCTATCCTGCCTCTTTGGAATTCGAACTTGCTCCTGGTGAGCGCCTTCGTCAGGATGTCGGCATCCTGATCCTCCGTGGGAACATATGAAAGCATCATGATCCTCCGCTGAACACAATCTCTGATATGATGGTACCTGATGTCGATATGTTTGGACCTATCATGAACAACTGGATTAGCCGAGAGCTTGATGCAGCTCTGGTTATCACAGTAGATCACTGTAGGCTCCAAATGCAACCTGAACAAACCTGCGAGGATCTTCCTCATCCAAATAGCCTCGCATGTAGCCAAACTTGCTGCCATGTACTCGGCCTCTGCTGAACTGAGTGCCACGGATCTCTGCTTCCTGCTGTACCAGGAAACTGCTGTCGACCCAATGCTGAAAACTCCTCCAAAAGTGCTCTTCCGGTCCGTTGGACTCCCTGCCCAATCTGCATCAGTGAAGCCAGAAAGCTTCGCTCCATCCTCCTGTCTGTACCATAGACCATATCCCGATGTGCTTCTAATATAGCGCAATACATGCTTGCCTGCCTTCCAAAAGAGCTTGGTAGGCTTAACCATAGCTTGCGAAAGCTGGTTAACTGCATAGCATATATCGGGTCGTGTATTGACCAGATACATAAGCGACCCCACCAACTGTCGATAGACAGTGGCATCCACTACCTCCGCCGAAGTAGCATCCTCCTTCCTCCAACCACCAGGAAGAGGAGTGTCAACAGGCTTGTAGCCTTGCATGTTGAACCTCTCCAGAATCTCCTGGGCATACTTGCCCTGAGAAACAAACAGTCCTCCGCTGCGCCGCCAAATCTCCAATCCCAGGAAATAATGAAGGATGCCCAAGTCCTTCATCTCAAACTCTCGTGCAAGATCCTCCTTGCATGAAAGTATCAACTGCTCATCGCCAGTCAAAATCAAATCATCTACATATAGTACGATGATCAACAGCTTCCCCTCCACCACAATCTGGTACAGGTTTGGATCCGCCTCACTCTTGGAGAATCCAAGCCCGGTGAAGTAGCTGTCTATTCGAGTGTACCAAGCACGAGGTGCTTGCTTCAACCCGTACAGTGCTCTCTTGAGTCGGCACACATGCGACTCACTGCTGAAGATCTCAAAACCTTCAGGCTGCTCTATGTACACCTCCTCCTCAATAACTCCATTGAGGAACGCAGTCTTCACATCCATCTCATGAATGTGCCACCCCATCTGCGCTGAGAGAGCAAGGATCGTCCGTATGGAAGAGTACCTTGCGACAGGTGCAAAAGTCTCCTCATAGTCAATCCCCTCGATCTGTGAGAAGCCACGGGCGACAAATCTCGCCTTGTACTTCTCCACACTCCCGTCAGCCGCCTGCTTCACTTTGTAGATCCATCGCAAACCCACCACTGATTTCCCCTCCGGTCTTGGGACAATCTCCCATGCACTGTTTCTGATGATCGAATCATATTCTTCGATCATGGCATCTACCCATGCGGGTTCCTCCACAGCTTCCTCAAAAGAGGATGGCTCCGTCACGACACATTGACTCACAAGAGACATGTATCCAGTGTACCGATCCGGTGACTGCCTCTGTCTGCGCTGTGCTGTAGGTGGTCCTACAACCTTCTCTGCATCTCGAGCCAGTCGCTCAGCTTCTGTAGTGCGCATGCGCCCTCTGATGGTTGGCGCCGCATGGGTGGTTTCTTCCACCTCCTGAACTTCCTCTTGTGGCTGATCCACATCCGGAAGCTCCTCCTTAGGAACTAACAGCTCCTCATCTGCATGCAAGTGTAGCTCCCTCTCAAGCGAACACTGCATGGCTTTCTCCTCCCGAAATTTTATATCCCGTCGCACAACAGTCTTGCGACTGTCTGACAAATACACCCGATAGTTGTGAGGTGTATCAGTGTACCCCACAAATATTCCAACCTCAGCAGTTGGATCCAGCTTCCTTCTCGCATCCTTCGTCACATGCATGTAGACAAGAGAGCCAAAGATCCACAAATGGGAAATATCAGGCCTCTTGCCAGAATAAGCCTCCTCCGGTGTACTCATGCCAAGAACCTTGTGAGGACAATGGTTCTGCACATACACTGTTGTATTGCATGCCTCAGCCCACAAGTGAAGGGGTAGGCCCTGATCATGCAACATCGCCCGTGCAGCACCCACGATCGTTCTGTTCTTCCGCTCAGCCACCCCGTTCTGCTGTGGGTTATGGGGTGCGATGAGCTCTCTCTGAATCCCTTTTGCGCTGCAGAACTCCTTGAATTCATCCGAGATGAATTCACCACCGTTATCACTCCTTAGAGCAATCACCTTCTTCCCCGACTCCTTCTCGACCAGTGCTTTAAACTCACAGAACTTCGCGAATGTATCGATCTTCTTCTGCATGAAGAAGATCCAGCACTTTTGAGAGAAATCATCAACAAAGATCACATAATACTTGTGCTTTGCTGTCGAAGCAACTGAGAAAGGACCACACATGTCTGTGTGAACTCTCTCAAGGATCGTCGTGGCGCGACTATCCTTCTCGTGAAAGGTGGCTTTCAAATACTTCCCTAAAGTACACCCCTTGCACTGATCTGACTGCGCAAGAGTGCCCTTAGGAAGCCCAGTAGAAATCTGCTGCAGGATCTTCAAAGCTCCATGGTGAAGGTGGCCCAATCTCCCGTGCCACAGTTCGCCCTCATCATCCCGGCTCACCACTTCTCCCGCCTTGCATGCCATTGCTGCGCAGCCATCTACTTGCAACTGATAAAGGTTCTTGGTTCGAACCCCTATCTTCCGGGTCTCTCCAGTAGTCTTACTGCGTAGGAAGGCTTTTCCTTCACTGAAGACCACATCATACCCCTTATCCTCCAACATCGCTACTGAAATCAGGTTCTTCTTCAATCCAGGTACATGCATGACATCCTTCAATACAAAGGGTTTACCAGACTCCCTCTGAAAGGATATGGTACCGATACCAGTCGCACTGTATCTACGATCATCGCCCATCTCGATGTGCACACCCAAATCTTTGTCCTCCAGATCTGAGAACAAATCCCGATCTCCCGTCATATGAAATGACGCACCGCTGTCCAAGAACCACACCGATCCCATCACACTTGAAACCAAGCATGCGATCAGTGAAAATTCAAGCTCGAACTGAGAAGCCAAAGCTTCTCCATCTACAGATCTTCCCGCTTGCTTGTTTTTCTTCTTCTTTGGACAATTGGTAGCATAATGTCCGTGATCATGGCAGTGAAAACACTTCACTTTCGCCATATCCTGCTTCTTGCCCTTTGCACCAGAATGAGAGGTTTTCTTACCCTTCCCCTTCTTTTCTTTGGCAACCAAAGTGCAGTTTTCTTCATCAGCTCCCTTTGATGAAGATCCATCTCGAGTAGTCCTCCTTATCTCCTCCTGCATGAGATCCGCCCAAAGGCGCTCCCATTCCGGCAGCTTCTCCCGACCATTGACACTATCTTGATATGAGTGCCAAGCCTTCGGAAGACCAAGGAGAGCCAGGTCGACCATGTCCTCGTCTTCGACAGTCACCCCCACACTTCCCAGCTCATCTCTGCATTGAGTGAACTTCGTGAGGTATTTGGCGATACTGTCGCCCTTCTCCATCTCGATGTTCCTGAGCTTATCTTTGAGCACCAGCTTCCTTTGGTCGCTCTTACTATGGAATAGATCCGTCAAAGCTTTCCACATTAAATATGGAGTAGCCTTTCCATGCAGGCTAGATACAATATGATCCTTGATGCCCTCCAACAGGATCCTTCGACACTTCACCATCTTCTTTTGCCATGCTTCAACTTCAGCAGGATCAGTGGGCTTTTGGACATCCGTATCTACGAACTCCTTCAGACCATTATCTTCTAATACTGCCTCCATGCGATCCTTCCATGCAACATAATTAGAACTGCCTTCAAGAGCATATTCGAGTTGCAAACCGTTGAAAGACATTTTCAACACCGGCACCAAGAAAACAAAACTGCTGCAAAATTTCGAATTCCACCTCAAAGCTCAGCCGCTCTAGATCTATGAGAACAAATTATTTCTAGCACAGAGATTGACTGCAAGGGGAATTTACCAGACCTTTCACTTTCCGAAGAAAGATGAATCCGGAGGCTACCTGGCCCGCATGCAGACTCTGTCTACCGAAATAAGTTTGTAATCACCGTGATGATCAATCTCTGCTTCAATAGCTCCGATACCATGTAGAAATTTGCTGAATAATGATTAATTATCCACCGAGACTATCCTAATCACATATCAATTCGAATTCATATGCAACACATAATCTCTTCCACTCAAATCATCACACATGCGGAAATAAAACAAGCGATAGCACATCAAATCATCATACACATTAACACAGTATGTATGGGGAAAGCTTATAGCTGAAAACCCCGCAGCTATTGTGTATATTATAATGGAGAAATCAAGTAACAAAATCAATAAAATACTCCTCACAAGTACTCAGTACTTTCTCATACAGTTACTCACAAACTAGCTCAGTTTTGAACAGGTTACTGGTTCAAAACTCACCGCCAATTGCCTTGCCTCTATTGCGCAATCCAGCCCTGTCTATATAGAGATCCAAGGTTCGAATCTCCTTGGCTTGACAGCGCAATCATCATGGGAAATTCCTCCAAGTGTGGTGCAAATCTCATGCACAACTGATGTCGCCACCGATAGCTAACTCCACCCTTTCATCTACCTCTTTCACTGGTCTCCACTGAACTGTCCATGCACTGTAGTGAACTGATGTGTTCTTGAGTTGAATAATGAGTTACTAATTAATGAATTAAATAATATTTAATTCACTCCACTCATAACTAATTTATTAGCTAGTTAAACTAATCTCAATTAGTTCAACTAAAATAAACAGAACACAACTCCACTAGCTGTCTCATTAACTCCACCAAAATTCTGCCACTGAAGTCCTAACTGAAGTCAACCATGCATGATGCCATCAAACCCTTGGGAATAGCGTAATTCCTCTGTTAGATGCATGAGCCACTTCTGTAGCTCGAACTGAAGTGCTCCAAGAGAGTAAACTGTTGTTTAGAGTCCAAATATTATTAAGGGTAAATAATATTTGACTTCCCTATTTTTAGGATAGGCAGTCTAAAAATAGACATCGACCTATCGACCTATAGGTAAAAATAAAGAGTCCCATATATTTTTACCAACATGACCAATACTCCAAGAATAACATACTGCAACCCCTGGACCATGCTCCATATGTCTAAAAATAGACATAGTCTAAAAATAGACTTTGCGCCAGAATTTGCCTGCGGGCCCACTTAGTGAAGGCGACTTCATTTCACTAAGCTCCATCATCTTGCTGAATTTTCAACACAACTAGCTAATAAAACTTGAAATACAATGAATAGAATTGAACTAGAATGCAATCAATCAAACTTGAAATACAGTGAACAGAACTGAGCTAGAGTGCAATTAACCTCCGAAATACTATAGCTGAATTAAAATGAAATTAATATCTGAAATACTACAGCTTTATCTCATCCAGTGTTAGTGATGTTTTGGAACAATTCATAAGAACAAGACTGGTTGTACAATTCGAGGTAAGTGAGCATAAAACATAAAGTTCAGAAAACTGCCTAAATTAGGAATGAAATAGAGCTACAGTTACTTATCTAAACAATATGCACAGAGCCTCTTGGGCAGTAGGGTCCCTCTACCACCATATTAGCACATGAATCTCCTCAATATTTTCTCATATCATGTATTAAATTTTCTCTTCTTTCATTAAAGAAGAATGCTTCAAAAACAGAGTATTACGGTCTTGCACAATCTTAACAATAAAATATCAATCTAGCTACTATCTCTCGGTCTCCCGAGTTATTCTTATAAGATAAATTCATAACTATCCTGGAGAAGAAGTAGGGATAAGTGTATTTTTCAATTAAAATCAAATTAGAACTCTTGTGGAGGCCTCGTACTTTGCTGAAGACATCTGTAGAGTCCTTGTCCTGGTAGGAATCCACTTCTTAGTTTTGGTTTCCTCCACGTGCATAACCACCTGTAGATTTTTGCTCATACTTCGTAGAGGGCAAGAAATGATGTAGGAGTGTTGTGTAATTCAAACATATGCATTTTTCCTTTAAGTGACACCTGTAACCTGTGTGAACATGAAGATAGCTGCAGAATAGGCGACTAGCTACAGAATGGATGCATTTTGTAGCTGAGTCTAGTAAAAAATTACTACAACAACATAACCATAAAAGTATAGAAAGTCAGTCTTTGTATTCGTTCTTAAAGTAAATTTAATCAATCCTATTGATCTTTTAAGATTATAACTGATAAAGGACAAAGGAAATGAAGTGAGATTTGGTGAAAGAAAAGGACATCTTTGGGGCTCAACATACCCCCACTGCAAAACTTTTACATTTCCTCATGCAATCAATCCATGTATTCTGAAACTTATGCTAGGAAATCTAGCCTCATTTTTCTGGTTTTCTTGGTGTTCAATGGCATCCTAGGTTTCCTTATGACCAACTTGAATCTCAAATTTATAAGTGCCCTGCTCAACTTTTTGTTTTTCTTCTTCAGCTTTTCACTAGCCTTGTACAATTTTTCCATTTGCAGAGAGAGAGTTGTGTTCATGTTATTCTTCAGTTTGACTTGTTCCTTTAAAATTTCATTTTCATTCTTTATATGCCTATTTAGTACTTCTAATTCATATTTGTCTCTTCTTAGTACTTCAATTGCAGATCCTGGTGGACTAGGAGTTCTTCCTTTGCTTTCCGAGGCTCTCTTTTCTAATGACTCAACATAATTATAGATTTGTTGTTGTACTGGGTCTATCTCCGGAGCTCCTTCATCAAGATCCTCTTCGTACTGATATTCAGGAGATCTATCAGTTGGTGTCTCTTCATCTTCAATGTCTATGATGCCTGTTTTCTTAACTATTGTCTTCTTCAATATGCCTCTAAGCCTATGGCTTCGTCTTAGTTTAGATGGTCCCTCACCTCTCTCCTTAGCATAATTTCTTATTATCTTCTCTTTTTTAACTTGTTTCTTGATTTCAGCCAATTTCTCAGAGATAATATCCTCACTGTCCTCTTGTATAGACTTACCAGTTTTAAGTTCAACAGATTTGGAAATTTTCCCTCTCCTTCTTCTTCTTGCAAGTTTGCCTTCAGATGGAGATTCCTTGGGTTCTTCAAAGTGATTCCTCACTAAGAAATCATCCCAATTGTCTCCCACCTTTCTCAAATGATGTTCAATTAGGATTTTAACTAGGCCATGGTGATACAAGGTGGTTTCCAAGAATTTAACCCTCTTTTGGACATTAGAAGCCATTATCTTTAGGCTATGAAGTAAGAAAAAGGGTAAATTGATTTCTTCATCTAGGAAATGCATCATAAGCCGAATGTGATAAAAATATAGGGTACCAAACCTTCCCTCACAAGTTATAAATTTTTGCAGAATGAGCAACATATTTTTCCATTTATTCTTCAGTGCCGAGCTAGGAATACCCTTCTTGAAAACTGAAATATCCATACCTGGTGTTTTGAGCATCTGCCTCCATGCCTCATTGTGAAATTCCTTGTTTTTGAACCATCGTTCACCTTGCCTTGGTAATTCTGTTGCTTATGCAATGAAGGATTCTATAACAGTAAACTTGACATCTCCTATTTCAACTTATGATCCGTTGAAGGACCGTGCAAATGTCTTAGTTACCTCCTTATGAAAACCATTGAACTTTTCCAAAAACTGTAACCACCCAACCTGCTGTAGCATCTCTCTAATCTGTGGGTAACCCTATAAGTATCTGGTTCCGACTAGTTAACACCTTACAATGAGACCTATGGCTTCTTTTCTCAACCTTCAATTTACTGCTCCGTTACTACTCTTATATTCACAGTAAAAATGGATACAGAGAGTTGTTTTCACCCCAAAGATGACTTTTCTGTTTATGCAGCAGGAATTGGCTACGAAAAGATGACATGAAGTGGTTATGGGATGAGTGAAATATGGTGAGGGTGATTCACATGAATTAGTGAGTTTGAGAGCTGTCATGGAGGAAAAGACCGCGGAAAAATTTCGTGTGAATTTCAAAATCATCACTGAATACTTTGGATTAGTGACGTGACCTAATGGGTCACTTCAATACTAACCGTTAATTTTTAATAAATGATGGTTTGGTATGGCGGAATGGAAGGGATTTTGTCCAAGGTTTTTTTTATGATAAGCTCGATCAATATGAATAATTAAAATGACTTTATGAAACACACATATAACTTAACCATACTATAACTTTCATAATCTGTTATCATAATAATTTCACAACTTTACCTTATCCCTTCCTTTGATTTTTATGGTTTTAATATGCTTTATCTTCTTTTGAAAATCATTGATCCTTCAGTCTTCATAATCCCTCTAATTTTACTTGTTGACATAGGTGTGCAGGGTCAATTTGCTGCTGAAAAAATGGTTGCTGGATAGTTTCTTGTAGGGTATCTAGCTGCAGAATGTCTAGCTGGCTGCAGAATGTCTGACTGCAGAATATCTGGCTGCAGAATATACCTATAGGAGCTTTGAAACATGAAATGAAATGATTTGAAACATGGATGGAGTGTAGTATGAAATGAAATAAACTGGATCATGAAATATGGTGGAATGGAGCATAAGTGAAGTAAAAATGGAATGAAATGGATCATAGGTGTAAAGTGGAATGAAATATAAAAAGTGGCCTGCAACTTATGATTTGTAATACTCATTTGCAGGAAGAGATCAAATTTAAAAGTCTGAAATGAAAATGAAGTGGACCATGTTAGGTCCCTATATCACTAGTATAGCCCCTTATTATTGTTAGTGTAAACCCCTTATTGTTATTATTGTACCCTTGTAACCCCCATTTTGTTATTATTGTGCCCTTAAATTATTATTGTTAAGTCGGCTAGGATTACATTGTGGCCCACTAGGATTACATTATGGCCCCATGAACTCCTATATATAGAAAGGAGGTTTTGTGAATTGTATCATCCAAGAATTGTTCATTTATGTAATGTATTGGAGGTTTCCCCCTCGAAGTGGCTCATTTCTAAGGTGTTTATATCTCTTTTCTTCTCTTTTTGAGTTGGTTACACAACATTTGGTATCAGAGCTTTGGGATTCTAGGGTTTCGCTGCTCCAAACAGGTCATCGTGGCATTTTCGCTATAACGTTTTTTCTACGAAGCTTCAGAAGCTGAAATTTTTAGGGTGCGAAGCTGAAATCTTGAGGAAGGCTGTCTAAAAATTTCAGATCTTGGTTCGCAATATTTGAGGAGATATCATCTGTGGAAGTTAGGTATGTTTTCAGGCTCATAAACAGGTCATCGTGGAATTTGCGCTATAAATTTTTTTTTACGAAGGGTCAGAGTCTGAAATTCATATGGTGCGAAGCTGAAATCCTGAGGAAAGTCTTCAAAAAATTTCAGAACTTGGTTCGCAATATTTTTGGAGATATGATCTGTGGAAGGTAGTGCTTTTTCAGGCTCCTGAATTTCATCTCAAAGAGGTGATCGTGGGAAAAGTTCAATAACTCTCTTTCTGAATATTGGATTGGAGTGCCGTCAAAAGTGGTCACAAGTACACAGCCTGTAGTTTCTTCGCTATCAATTTCAGAGACAAAGGACAAAACAGTGACACGTGGCAAGTCGTACAAGTTCGCTCTACTGAACCAGTCCAGAATTAGGTCATTGTGGGAGATTGGACACAACTTTGTCTTGGAGCATCAAAATCAAGTCAGACCTGTGGCATTTGAAAGAAGCTTCAGAAGGCTACTACAGGGCTGAATTTCAGATATCGAAGATTTTCAAGCACAGAGATAATACAATTTCAATATCGAGCTCCTCAAAGCTAGTAAAAGGTGTGTATTTTTTTTCAGAATTGCATAAGTCTTGTTTGAAGAATCAAGTTGAATTGATTGTAAGGGCCTATTGTAGAATAGATATCAATATTGGAGTCTGAAATGGCCCCTAAAAATAATTCAACACCCATTAAGCCTTTAGAAGGCTCTACTATTACTCATGAAGATGAAGAATGGAAACATGACATGTCAAAATTACAAGAGCAAATGCAACAAATTTCGCTCTCGCAAAGAACAACAAAAAATGAAATGGAAGTTTTGAAGAAAGGCGTGGAAACTAAGATGAATGGTTTGGAAGCTAAGATGGATGGCATGGAAGTGGGCATGGAAGCTAATATGGATGACATGAAGAATGATCTAAAAGCATACATGGAAGGCTTGATGACAAGCTTAAAACCAGAAATGATTCCTAATGGCGGAAATATAGGAGAAGAACCTCCCGATGAGAACAAAATAAATGTTAATCATGATTCCATAAACTCGAATGTTGGCGGAAAGAACCACCATATTCCAAAAATGGATATGAGGAAGTTTGATGGAAAGGATCCTGTAACATGGATACTACAGATGGAGCAATATTTTGATCTCCATAACGTGCAAAACATGCAAAAGGTACGCATTGCAACTTTACATTTAGAACAAAATACATTTGTATGGTATCAATGGCTTTGCTCCCGTAAAAAAATTGTCACTTGGTCAATTTTTACGGAGGAAATGATAGCATATTATGAGGATACAAAGAGCAACACCTTCTTTACCCAATTGATAAATCTCAAACAAAAGGGTTTAGTGGGGCAGCACATTGAGGACTTCCCAAAAATTGAATATAAGGGTAACTGATCTTACAGAGGAACACAGGATTGATCTCTTCCTAGGCACTTTAAAGGATAACATCCAACATGAAGTTCGCGTTTTGGAACCTGATTCATTGGAGAAGGCATTCAGGTTGGCAAGAAAATTTGAATGTAAAATTATGGCGACAAGGAAGCCTAATACTCAATTCTATAAAGAAGGAAGTGTTGCTACGCCTAGATTTCCACAACCAACAAGGTTGACACCACAACAATTGGAAGAAAAAAGAGCAAAAGGGCTTTGCTACAGTTGTGATAGCAAATACACTAAAGGTCATAAGTGTGCTGAGAAGAAATTATTTTACATAGATTGTGAAGAGGAAGAAAAAAATGAACAAGAAGAGGATATACACCAGGAACCAGCCCTAGAAGAGGAAGAAATGAATCCGACCATATCGTGTAATGCACTGGCAGGAATTACCACTCCTCAAACTCTCAAGATAGCAGGACAAATCAAGAAGAAAAGGTAATAGTGTTGATTGATTCAGGTAGCACCCATAATTTTATTCATTGTAAGGTAGCCAAGGAATTAAATTGTTTCCTATACCCAGCACCAGAATGTCAAGTGATGGTTGCAAATGGAGGAACTATAAATTGCTCTGGAAAATTCCATAATATCAAGCTAACCATGGGGAATATGTATTGACTAGTCCAATGCTTTCCATTCCTATGGGAGGTGCTGATGTTGTACTAGGAGTACAATGGTTACAATCTTTGGGGACGGTAGCTTTTAATTTTCAAGAACTTTTCTTGAAATTTTTTTCAGAAGGAAAGGAAGTCGAATTACGGGGTATTGCGAGGAAGCCAGGAAGGATAATAAGTTCTAATGTCATGACAAAGCTTCTAAAGAAAGAACACCGAGGCGTAATTGCACAATTATGCTCACTAGAAGTTCCAACATCAAAATCATCTATTTCTGCAGATCTCCAACAAGTCTTGGACAATCATTCCAAGGTGTTTGAAACTCCCAAAGGACTCCCACCTATTCGTGATCATGATCATGCTATTCATTTGATTCCATGAAGTGTTCCTCCAAACATCAGGCCTTATAGATATCCTTACTTCCAAAAGAGCGAAATCGAACGTATGATTGCAGAAATGTTAGAGGCGGGTATAATTCAACCCAGTCAAAGTTCTTTCTCTGCTCCTGTAGTATTGGTACACAAGAAGGATGGATCATGGAGAATGTGTCCGGATTATAGGGAGCTCAATAAGCTCACCATTAAAGACAAATTTCCCATTCCTGTGATTGATGAATTATTGGATGAATTACATGGAGCAATTTATTTTACTAAGTTGGATCTTCATTCAGGATATCATCAAATTAGAATGAAGACTGAAGATATTCCAAAAACAGCATTTCGAACTCATGAGGGTCATTATGAATTTTTGGTCATGCCTTTGGCCTTACCAATGCACCTTCTACATTTCAAGGGTTGATGAATTCCATTTTCAAACCCTTCCTTAGAAAATTTGTGCTAGTATTTTTGATGATATACTAATCTACAGCAGGTCTTGGAAGGATCATGTTGAACATGTTGACAGGGTGCTCAAACTATTGCAGGAGAAACAATTATATGCAAAAAAGTCAAAATGTTTCTTTGGAGTACAAGAGGTGGAATATCTGGGTCATATTGTATCTCACGAGGGGGTTAAAGTGGACCCTAACAAAATTAAAGCCATTAAGGAATGTAAAGTTCCCACAACCATAAAGCAGTTGCGAGGATTTCTCGGGTTAACAGGGTATTATCGCAAGTTTGTTAAGAATTATGGGAGAATAGCAGCACCTCTAACAACATTATTGAAGAAAGATGCATTTTCATGGACTCCCGAAGCAACTAAGGCCTTTGAACGTCTTAAAGAGGCAATGTGCCTAGCACCGGTCTTAGCTACACCAGACTTCACAAAAACCTTTATTGTGGAATGTGATGCCTCAGGAAATGGAATTGGTGCAGTTTTAATGCAGGAAGGAAGACCCATCGCTTTTGAAAGTCGTCCAATCAAAGGAAAGTATTTACAGAAACCTATTTATGAGAAGGAAATGTTAGCAATACTGCATGCACTAAAGAAATGGAGAACTTACCTAATGGGAAGACACTTCAAGGTTAAAACTGATCATGATAGTCTGAAACACTTTTTGGAACAAAGACTATCTTCAGAAGAGCAGCAAAAATGGGTCACAAAGATGTTGGGTTATGACTTTGAAATCATCTACAAAAAAGGAAAGCTTAATGTTGTTGCAGATGCACTCTCAAGAAAGAATGAAGAGGTGGAAGCATTGCTTTGTGCCATTTCTATTATCCAACCGTATTGGATAACCGAAGCAAGAGATGAATGGAAGAAGGACAAAGATGTATGGACACTCATTCAAAAGTTGCAGCAAGATCCTAGTACATCTGATACATTTAGTTGGAAAAATGATTCCTCATGGTACAAAGATCGCTTATATCTTTGTAAGAATTCCCAACTAAAACAAAAGATTCTTCTGGAATTGCACACTTCTCCTTTAGGAGGACACTCAGGATTTTTAAAAACTTACCACAGGGTGAAGAAAGAATTCTTTTGGGATGGCCTTAAATCTGATATTCGAAAGTTTGTGGCGGAATGTTTGGTTTGCCAGCAGAATAAAGTGGAAACAATTAAGACCCCAGGACTTCTACAACCTTTATCCATTCTAGGTCAACGTTGGGAGGAGATTTCAATGGATTTTATCACAGGTTTACCTAAGTCCGAAGGAAAGAGTGTCATCATGGTGGTAGTTGATAGACTTACCAAGTATGCATACTTTTGTGCATTATCTCATCCATTTAAAGCAAGTACAGTTGCTACTACATTTATGGACAGAATTCAAAAGCTACATGGAAGCCCAAGGGTTATTGTGAGCGACAGAGATCCCATTTTTATCGGAAATTTTTGGACGGAGTTATTTTCTTGTTTGGGTACTCAATTAGCTCATAGCTCATCTTATCATCCTCAATCTGATGGTCAAACTGAGATAGTAAATAAATGTTTGGAAGGATATCTTCGTTGTTTTGTATCCGATAAACAAACACAATGGGTCAAGCGGTTACCTCTCGCTGAATGGTGGTATAACACTTCCTTCCATAGTGCAGCAAAAATTACCCTATTTATGGCACTTTATGGATATCATCCACCATCCATCACATCATATTTAAGGGAAAATTCAAAGGTTCAAGCAGTGGAAGATCACATCGAGCATCAGCAAGAAGTTCTCCAACTCTTAAAGGATAACCTGAATTTGGCACAAAATCGAATGAAACAACAGGCAGATCAACATCGCAGCTAGAGAAGTTTTGATGTAGGAGATTGGGTATTTTTACGGCTACAACCATACAAACAAATGTCCCTCAAGCAAGCTAAGAAGGATAATAAATTATCACCAAAGTACTATGGTCCTTACAAGGTGTTGCAAAATATTGGTACTATGGCATACAAATCGGAGCTTCCTGCTTCTTCGCGAGTACATCCAGTTTTCCATGTTTCATGCTTAAAGAAGGTTATAGGTGAAAATCTTCCAGTTCAAACAATATTTCCAGAACTTGATGAGGAAGGAAAAATCATATTGGAACCTGAAGCGGTCACGAAAAAAAGAACTCGACAACTACGGAATCGATCAATTTCAGAGTATCTCATCAAGTGGAAGAACTTACCCACTGAAGATTCTACATGGGAGGATGAGAATTTTATACGGAAGCACCCGAAGCTACTCAAGTGTTGAGGACAACACTTTTTTGAAGGAGAGGGGCATGTTAGGTCCCTATATCACTAGTATAGCCCCTTATTATTGTTAGTGTAAACCCTTATTGTTATTATTGTACCCTTGTAACCCCCATTTTGTTATTATTGTGCCCTTAAATTATTATTGTTAGGTCGGCTAGGATTACATTGTGGCCCACTAGGATTACATTATGGCTCCATGGACTCCTATATATAGAAAGGAGGTTTTGTGAATTGTATCATCCAAGAATTGTTCATTTATGTAATGTATTGGAGGTTGCCCCCTCGAAGTGGCTCATTTCTAAGGCGTTTATATCTCTTTTCTTCTCTTTTTGAGTTGGTTACACAACAGACCATGGAATGGAGTGAATGAAGTATGGATGAATGGAGTGAATGAAATATGAATGAAGTGAGACATGATGGAGTGAAATGGATCATAAGTGGAATATGATATATAAAATGGGTCTGCACTTATGATTTTGTGATAGCTGCTTGCAGGAAAAGAACAAATTTGAAAAGCTAAAGTGTTAGAAGGATTCTAATTTTCAATTTATCTTTTCTGTATAAACATGCTAATTAGTGATTAGTTTTCATGTTTATACTTTATTATTTTATTATTATTATTATTATTATTTTTCATGCATTCGAATTCAGAAAATTCAATTAAGTTGATGAAGAAGAAGAATTATTCTTCATTAATTTCACATCATTGTCTTCCTGGAATCTCTTGACAAATTCTTCTCTTGAAAGTGGCTTATGATACAGCTTCAATCTATGACCATTTACAAGAAAAGTGACCTTCTCTTCATCTATTGTCCTGATTTTTATTGCTCCATTGTCAAAAAATTTCATAATTTCATATGGCCCAAGCCAATGTGTTTGGAATTTACCTTGAAAATATTTGAACTTTGAATCAAACAAGAGGGCCCAGTCACCTTCTTTGAATTTCTTTTCCTTGATGTACTTATCATGCCATCTAGTCCTTTGTTGCTAGACTATACTTGTTTTCTGGACTGCATCTTGTCTGATTTCATCCAATTCATTAATCTACTCCAAACTATGCTTTTGTGCCTCTGTTAGATCAAGTCCTAGCTGAACTGCCATTTTAAAAGTTTGAATCTGAAACTATATGGGAAACAAGACTTGTTTTGCATAAACAATTTCATAAGGAGTATGACCTGCTACGCTTCTCCATGTAGTTCTATAGGCCCACAAGGATTCAGGAAGCCTGTCTGTCCATTCTCTTCTATGTAAATGAACAGTCTTTGTTAGGATCCCTTCAATGATCTTATTAGTAGATTCTACTTGACCATTTGCTTGTGGATGATAGGGAGTAGATTTTATGTGTCTTACTTTGTACCTCTCCATCATCTATTCCACTAGCCTTGATGTGAATTAAGCTCCTTGATCTGTAACAATTTCTCTTGGGACACCAAAACGAGTAAAAATATCCTCAAAAATAAAATTAACTACAGATAATTCAGTAGCATAAAGTAATGGCTTGACCTCTACCCATTTGGTAACATAATCAGTGCAAAATAATATATATTTATTTTGACTTGATGGAGGACTAATAGGTCCTACAAAATCTAAAGCCCATTTCTCAAAAGGTTCAATATGTACCTGAGGCTGCAATGGCATCTCACCTGAAGGAGAGGGTTTCCCTACCCTTTGGCAACTGTCACACCTTTTGACATACTCTTTAGCATCTTTAAAAAGGGATGGCCAATAGTATCCTAAATGAAGAACCTTATAAGTTGTCCTTTTATTAGCAAAGTGTCCACCACAAGGTTCATCATGACATGCCTTGAGGATCTCAGGCATCTCATCTTCCCAAACACATCTCCTAATGATAAAATATGGACCTGTTTTGTATAAATCATTAGCAACCCATGAATATTTTTCACTGTCATAAATTATCTTTCTTTTTTCTCTTGCATTCATTATTGAAGGAAATTTCCCTGAAACTAAATAATTAGCAATGTCAGCAAACCAAGGAGTTTGAGTAGAAATTTCAAAAAAATATTCATCAGGGAATTGATCTTCAACTGGAGTATTGTCTTTGATGTTTTGGAGTCTAGATAGAAAATCAGCTACTATGTTTTGTTTCCCAGGCCTATCTAGAATGGTAATGTTGAATTCTTGTAAAAGAAATAACCATCTTATGACTCTGCCATTAGTAATTGATTTGTTCATTAGATATTTAATTGCAGAGTGATCTGTCTGAAAAAAAGTTTCATAGCCTGTTATATAGTGTCTGAATTTATTTATGGAATGAACAACAGCTAAGAACTCTTTTTCAGTTACAGTATAGTTTAACTCTGAAGGAGTCAAATTTTTACTGGTATAGTAGATGGCATAAGGAATTAGGTCTTTTTGTCCCAATACTACTCCTAAAGCTGTATCTGAGGCATCTGTTGAAATATGAAAAGGTAACTTCCAGTTAGGTCCCCTTAAAATAGGTGCTTCAGATATTTTTGTTTTCAGGGTCTCAAAGGCTAACTGGCAATCAGGATTCCACTTGAATTCACAGTCCTTGGTAAGTAATTTGAAAAGAGGAGATGCTATATTGGTGAAGTTTTCTATAAACATTCGATAATATCCTGTAAATCCTAGAAAACTCCTAACATATTTTTGACAACTTGGAATAGATAAGTTAGAGATGACTTCAACTTTTGACTCATCAACTCTAATTTCATCCCCTGAAATGTGATGCCCCAAAACAATTCCTCCAGTAAACATCATAAAACACTTATCATGACTCAGTGAAAGATTTTCTTATTTACATCTCTTTAAAAGTTTTTCAAAGTTTGCTAAGGCTTCTTCAAATGTATTTCCATAGACTGTGAAATAATCCATATATACCTCTACACAATCATGTATTAGATCTGAAAATATTCCTAGTACTTCCCTTTGAAATGTTGCAAGTGCATTGCATAGTCCAAATGGCAATACTCGATAAGCATAGGTACCCCAAGGATAGGTAAATGTGGTTTTGTCTTGATCCTCAAGTGCTACTTGAATTTGGTTATAACCACTAAACCCATCTAAAATGAGAAGTACTTTTTTCCAGCTAATGTATCTAACACCTGATCTATGAAAGGTAGGGGAAAATGATCTTTAAGATTAGCTTTGTTTAATTCCCGATAGTCAATACATACCCTCCATTTACCATTTTTCTTTGGCACAATTACCAAAGGAGAAACTCGCTGACTATCTGAAATGGGATAGATAAAGTCGACATTTAACAATTTCTGCAATTCTTCTTTTACAATCTCCCTAAGATTTGGATTCATCCGTCTCTGAGGTTGTCTGATTGGTTTACAATTTTCCTCTATGTAGATATGACGAGTGCAAGTCTTAGGGCTTATCCCTTTCATATCAGTGTACTCCCATGCATATGTAGAAGAATGTCTCTGTAATATCTTAACTAGCTTTTCTTGTTGAGATTTCTCTAGGTTCTTGTTTATGTTTAAAGTTTTTCTTGAAAACATCTCAATTGTAGAGCTGCCAAATTTATCCATGGATAAATAGACATCTGTCTTGATGATAAAAATTCAATGTTGGATTCTTCTTGAAATTGTTTATGTTTGTATTCCGAAGAGGATTCAAAATTTTCTAAGGTATTCAGGATCTGGCTGTCTTCACTAATTTCTGAAATTGTGAAGAGAGGTTGTATGTCTTCTTCATCCTCAACCCATTGAGTATCATCTAATTCTGTAATTATCTTTGTTGGAGGATACAAGGTAAATTTATTGGTTGAACTACCATCAGAGAAGTACATATCACCGGATCTACAACTAATGAAAGCATCAGCTGTAGCTAACCAAGGTCTTCCTAATATAATAGGATGCCGTCCTAGATTATTCTTAGGAGTTAGGATCATAAAATCCATAGGATACTCCAAAGAATCTAGGGACACTGTAATGTCTTCTATTACCCCATCAGGTTTGATCACAGATCTGTCTGCTAATTGTAATAATGTGGGTGTAAAAAGAAGATTAGGAATTTTCAATTTATCCATGATTTGTCTACTCATGATATTGATTGCTGCTCCTAAATCAATAAGTGCGTTTTGGATCTCAGTTCCATTGATGTGTATTCTAACAACTGGATTTCCCGGGTCTAGATACTTTGGAATGGCAATCTTACCCATCATGATATCTGCTATTTTTCCTGTCAGTTGAATTTTCTTTATCTCTTTGATTTTTTTTCTTGTTTTTTCATGCTCAACTCCTTTATTGTTTTTTCTAAAATTGGAATTTCCTTGATAGCCTGTAATAATGGGATCTTAATACAAAAATTTCTCAACTAATCAAGGAAATCATAATTAGGCACCATAATTTGTTTTTCTACACCCCTATCAATTTGTAATCTTTCTGGAATGGGAGGTGTAGAGGTGGATGTTGATGGCTGCTCTAATATAGGAGTTGAAATTATTGGTTCTTTTTGTTTTGATTTTTCAATGTTTGGGTCTTGAAAATATGTGTTTTCTTCAAGACTTTTATTTACCCGTAGAGAATCTTCCTCAAAGTTGTTCTGTTCTTGTATGATTACAGAAGGTTTCTTCTTTTCATGTATTCTTCTAAACCTAAGTTGAACATCATTAAGGTCTAAAGGAGTGATGAAATAGGTTGGAAACTGTTGGCCTTCTATCATGTATGTGTTCTGAGGATTTTTATTGTTGGGATTTGGTATGGGTTGGGCAGGCAACTGATTTGTTTTTTGAGGAAATGGTAATGGAAGTGGTGAATTTTGATGTTGTGGATTTTGAGGATTCTGTTGAGGGTTTTGCTGAAGATTTTTTTGAGGAGGGAAATGTGGATATGGTGGATGGGATGGTGGATATTGATAGTATTGAGAGTATATTCCATAGGGATTTTGTGCTCCTTGTGCCCAAGTTTGAGATTGATTTTGGAATTGAGGCCAAGATTGTTTCCAAGAATTCCAATTTGGTGGGGGTTGATTATAAAGATGATTATGGAACCCTTGTGCTTGAGGTCCTTGCCAAGGCCTCATAGAGACAAAATTGACAGATTCTATGAAATTTGTAGGGATTTCTTCTTGAAAGACAGCTTTAAGACTAGGAAGTGAAGGAAAACTCTTGGTCTCATGTTTTTCTAAACAAATTACACAAGTATCTACTAATTTTGCATCTAAAGGGCACTCTCTCAAGGCATGCTTATTTCTAAATTTGGGGACAAAATATTGCTAAGGCATGAGATTCAGCTTTTTGCTTGTTTTGTAATTTAAGGGTGTCTATTTGTTCACTAAGACTCCCTAGAATATCAGATTTGAATTCATCAAGCATATGTCCTATTTCTTCCCTACTTACTGTCCCAGAAGCAGACTTACTTTCCCTTGCAAGAGCAGGGTCTCTTGGTCCTTTTACAGTTTTAGATTTCCCTCTTGAAAGGTTGATACACAATTAAGCTATTTCAGGTAATGTGAGATGAAATATATCCCCTTTTCCCATCATGTTGAGGATATCTAACCATTCATCCCTGATTGTCTTCAACAAGAGAGCTTTCAAAGTATCTTGGTCTAAATTTTCCATTTTTGCTCTTTTGATATTGTAGTTAAACCTCTCCAACAAATCTTCTAAGTTTTCATCCTCTTTTTGTAGCATTTTAAACACTTCCTCCTTATGGTTGACTGGCATACATTAATCCAAATACCTCTCTAAAAATGCATGTTTCATGTCTTCCCATGTCCTAATAGAACTGTTGATCAAACTCATAAACCATTTTAATGCTACTCCTTTCAATGTTGAAGGGAATAGTTTAAGTTTTTGAGCATATTGTAAGTAGTCATAGGTTCTACACAGGACTTCAAATTCAAATAGAAAGGTTTTAGGATCTTCAGTTTTGACTCCATAAAAGTTTGGAAGGACAGAGGGTGAAATTTTTTTCATAGTTGCATTGGTTTCTTCATCTACTATAGGAAACCCAAAAGAGCTTCCCATTTCCCTTCTACCTCTTCCTCTACCTCCTTCTTCACCTCTACCTCCTTCTACACCTCTACCTCCTTCTCCTCTACCTCTACCTCTACCCCCTCCAAATAGTGTATGTTCTCCATTAAAGACTCCTACTCCCCCTTCTTCTGCCATGGTTGATTCTCCTGTGGAAGTGGAAAATTTTAGGTCTCTAGCAGGGGTCCTTGAATCTTCTTCTAAGACAGGTTCAGTGGATGAAGTGGAAGGTTCTTCTGATGTAATTTCTGATCTTAAGTCCTCTGGAAGTCTATGATCAGTGGAGTATGGGATGTGGGTTTGAGTTGGAGGTGTTCTGCCTCTTGGTCTTGGTGGCAGAAGTGGTGTTATAGGAATCAAGCTTCTAATTCTTATGAATCTACCCCTTGAGTCTCTTTCTCTACACATATCATTGTTTTTTGGAGGTAAGAAACAAGGCTACCTAGTTACACTTCCCCGACAACGGTGCCAAAAATGTCTGCTCAACTTAGTGTTCCTAAATTTATGTCATAAATTGTCAACCAGGGCTAGTAAAATGTTGAAGTGAAGTGCACTATATGTGCCTAGGTATCTGCTTCCTACTTTGTTGTGTTTAGTGTTTTTCTACTGTTTTTGGTTTTGTGTTTTTATGCTAAGAGGAAAAGAACTAAGTGTTTGACAAAGAGAAGTTATTGGTCACACTAAAATAGAGCAAAATCTATTCTAAACTATGTAAGGCACCTAAGAACATAAAATTATAATTCACAGATTTCAAAACTTGACAAGAAAAATAACTCATAACACGAACTCAGTCCAATTCATTTCACTAGAAGTATGTTGGAACAACTTGAGAAAAGGATAAGTTTAATGCAATGAGGTTCTTCTAAGTAAACGAAAACTTACAATTATCATAGAGAAAATCTCATCCATGGTTATAAATTTGTTGGAACAAATTTGGAAAATATTATCTGTAACATAGTAAGGAACCCTACTCTAAATTAACTTATGACACTAAAATTGATCTATTCTGCAACTTAGAATGTCACTTATTAAACCTCATTCAAAGGTTATAAATCTTTTGGAATAGTTTTGGAAAGAGGCAAGTTTGTAAAATTATGACAAACTGCGAAACAGTCAAGACTTCAAAATGACATTACCAATTCTTGTTCCTATGTTAATGATGTATTAGTATAGATTAAGAACAAGAGCAGTTTGTAAATAATGAAGGCCTTTAAGTCTAATATAACAGAACTAGAGTACAGCTAGCTAATAAAACTTGAAATACAATGAATAGAACTGAACTAGAATGCAATCAATCAAACTTGAAATACAGTGAACAGAACTGAAATAGAGTGCAATTAACCTCCGAAATAGTACATCTGAATTAAAATGCAATTAATCTCTTAAATACTAGAGCTTTATCTCATCCAGTGTTAGTGATGTTTTGGAACAATTCATAAGAACAAGACTGGCTGTACAATTCGAGGTAAGTGAGCATAAAACATAAAGTTCAAAAAAATGCCTAAATTAGGAACGAAACAAAGCTACAGTTACTTATCTAAACAATATGCACAGAGCCTCTCAGGCAGTAGGGGCCCTCTACCACCATATTAGCACATGAATCTCCTCAATATTTCCTCAGATCATGTATTAAAGTTTCTCTTCTTTCATTAAAGGAGAATGCTTCAAAAACAGAGTATTACAGTCTTGCACAATCTTAACAATAAAACATCAATCTAGCTACTATCTCTCAGTCTCCCGAGTTATTATTATAAGAGAAATTCATAACTATCCTGGAGAAGAAGTAGGGATAAGTGTCTTTTTCAATTAAAATCAAATTAGAACTCTTGTGGAGGCCTCGTACTTTTTTGAAGACATCTGTAGAGTCCTTCTCCTGGTATGAATCCACTTCTTAGTTTTGGTTTCCTCCACGTGCATAACCACCTGTAGATTTTTGCTCAGACTTCGTAGAGGGAAAGAAATGATGTAGGAGTGTTGTGGAATTCAACCATATGTGTTTTTCCTTTAAGTGACACCTATAACCTGTGTGAACATGCAGATAGCTGCGGAATAGGCGACTAGCTACAGAATGGCTGCATTCTGTAGCTGAGTCTAGTCAAAATTTACTACAACAACATAACCATAAAAGTATAGCAAGTCAATCTTTGTATGTGTTCTTAAAGTAACTTTAATCAATCCTATTGATATTTTAAGCTTATAACTGATAAAGGACAAAGGAAATGAAGTGAAATTTGGTGAAATAAAAGGACATCTTTGGGGCTCAACAGTTACCCCCTCAAAGTGGTTGATTTCTAAGGTGTTGATCTCTCTTTTATTTTATTTTTGGAGTTCGTTTCATAACAAAAGATAATTTTTGAAATGATAAACTTCATAGTTCCATGATTCGATGAGATATACACATTCCAAAATTGATTTAATTACAACATATTTTCATGGAGATGAATTATCTAAAATATAATCTTGACCCCAATTAGAAACCAAATCATGAAAGTTTGAAATACTATATCCAAAACACCAAACATCTTCCAAGAAGGAATTTCTATCAAGTGAAACCATGCAAAGAAGGTAATTTTGTGAGAATAACCAAATCTGAATTAATTCGGGGACCTTACCAAAGTCGCAACATCCTAACATAACACCCAATAGAAGTGAAGTTCCATGACTTCCTAACAAGTATCGAAACTTTCAAAAATTGTAAAATCACAATTTGAAAATTGAATCAGATCATGGATGGTGTGAGCATAACTACTTCCACTAATTTCAATGAGACCACTACTAACCAAATGGTATCCATCTCTGTCACTAATATCATCATATTTTACAACTTCAATGGCACGATTACTTAAGTCGAAAGATTCTTCTAATCACAAATCTAGATATGTATTTATAATATAAATTTCATGAGCAAGATGATTTGAAGAACTGTCCTCATGCAAAATAGGAGATGATTAGGGATGTAAAGGATACTCAATTGACACAAGGTACCTCAGTACCTTGTGTCAATTGAGAAGTTAACTCATCATATGAAGAACTTGAAGAGCATTGAGTATCTTCATCATAGGTAGATGAATCACAAATTGTAGAACAAAATGGATAGTGAGATGGAGAGGAAGTTTCCATAAGAACATATCCTTTTACCGAATAAGATTCTATATCTAAAAATTTCAAATCAAAATCTTCTCGAGGAACTAAAATATCAGCTAGTGCACTTGGGAATTCATCATCACATACATCAACAGAGCCATCATCATCAGAATAATTGTTTCCCAAGACTATAGATTAACTAAAAAAATTAACTTCATTTGATTGACTACCAAGATTAGTAGATTCAAAATCATACAAGAATGGAAGTGCATCATCTTGACACGGGGTACTTTGAAAAATGTAAGAGATATCAAAAGTATCTTCACTTTCCGACTTCTCTACTTGTGTAATGTGACAACTTTGTACCTTATCGCAATTTGAACTAACAACTCGAAAATCAAGAGAATGTGAAGAACTAATTGGTGGAGTAGATTGATCAAGCATGTCATGGTACAAAGAGTCATGGCGGGTAGATTATAGAGGATGATAGATTTCCCTTGGAAAAGTAATACTTTTGGTCAAACCATATTAAGAGTTGAGTTTAAGAATGATCATATCATCTTGAGGAGTAGAAGGATTGGCCTTCACCCTAGGCTCCATGAACGATTCCAGGGTTCCCTCCATCAGAGTTCGATCATAAGAAATGGAAAAAGGTTGAAGAGATAGATCAGCCATTCGATTTTCACATTCCCCAACTTAGACATCATCGCAAGGAGGCACCCACATCAGAACTAGAAAAGGAGGAGAACAAGGAACAAAAGGAATAGTAGGTTCCTCCTCTTTATTCAGAGGTTTCTCATGATTTACAAGAGTTGGGGAAGCAGAAACATCAAGGGGCTCAGATTCACCATGTAAAGATATATGAACCAAATTCTCAATTTTTTGTTTAAAGAAATCCCAATCTATGTCTTCTTCCAGAAATTCATAACAAAGGGGAAGGAAACGATTGGAAAAAAACCTCAATTAATTCATCACATTTCATTGTTATTTGATTAATTATTTTAAGTACATATCGATATTCATACCTATAAAATGATAAACAAAGCTCCTTGATGAGGTTTTCAAAGGAATGAGTGGAAGCGGGTGATAGGATATGACACCAGTGGTTAACTTGACCTTCAAGTGTGAGGCAGAAGAAATACAAGCCACATTTTCACAGTCAATTTCATAGTGTTCATAGAACTTAAGAAAAAGAGATGCATGCTCGTTGATGGATGTATTTCCCTCACTATCAAACTTAAATTGAGACAAGTAATTACGTTTCTCTTCGGAAATGGAAATTTTACTAAGGGATAGGTTAGAAAAACATTTTGAAATTATGATTTGGGCAAGAGACATTTAAGATAAGAGGTTCAAAATAGACTCAACATAAAAAAGTTGTCATATGGCCCTCCTTCTAGCACCATTTGTTGATGGTTATCGATATTCGTAAACCAATGGGTTTACCCAATGAAAATTCCCAATCATACTTCACACTATTTGGCATGGGATCTCATCGTGAAATAAGGCCTCACTACCATATATTCTTAGATATTTTCCTTGGCTACAATGGTCAACTCAAGAGAGTAATGCACATGCACTTTCAGATGAATAAGTGAGTATGCCTTGAGGAATGTTCAACTACATAATGTATCAAGGTTCTTCTACCATAAGGGGGAGAAAAGTGAGCCTTTAAAATAAAAGTAATATTACTAATATAGTAAATACACATGATAATATAGATATGAATGAATCGTTGGAAAACTAGTGAAATAGCTCACATAGAAGCAACGATTGTTAAAACACATACAACAAACCTTCAACAAGATAAGTACCAATGTCACCGAAATACTTAAATTTCCTTAGTACATATGAAAACAACATACATTGCAAACATTGAAAGAATAGTCTTACAATATTTACCAAATACATATGAAAGTGTGTTGGCTCAACGAGCTTTGAAATTAAGAAAAAATTCCAAGATACATCAGTACAATGAACACCACAAGCTCCAATAGTGGAGTGTTAGAGAGACAATTTCTTCTCCAAAAGAATCACTTTCCTCTCTAATGATGAGTTGTAGGAGCCAAGGTGAAAATTCATTTAGATGAGCTATGAGGGTTTATATATAATAAATGGGGTGACCATTCACCTCCCTTGTGACTCTTGGAATACCCTCATGACAGACTGAATTCTCACAACTCTTTTACTCCATGACTTTTCACACTCTATGGATGGATCTTGGAATTAAATTTTACATTACATTTCTCGAATATTAAAATTACATAATCAACAAATTATGTGGAAACTGATGACTCATGACAATACATGACATGCCACTGATGACATGGATTGCATGATAATATGTAAATTCCAAGCCACTCTTTGTTGTTTTTATATTTGTGTCTTCTTGAAATATGAAACATTATCTTATTCTTCCTCCTCCACAAGGCTTGAAGGTAGGGATTCTTCCATGTATTCTTGATTGATCAACTTGCCTTCATGGCTTCAAAGGTGTCTTCTGGAAGGGTCTCCTTCTTCATATCCTTCATTGACATCCTGTCATAACATGATATCATACCTGCAAATGAAATATGCTCATTACAAGATGACATCAATCTCATAAACCCCTAGTGTAACTTGCTTCATGACAATGACTAACTGAGTAGAATCAAGGATTGTGTAGTTGTGAATCTCAAGAGGTCAGGCTAGGACTGGGCCTTGAGACTACGCAATGCATACTTTAGGTAGGCCAGGGTAAGACATCTACACAGTTGAGGGGCTGAAGGGGTCAAGCTGGAGGATTGAGGCTTGAGTTTTACCGCTGCACAATTTTGAAGGGACAGGGGCCTAAAAATTGCGCAATTGTGTAGTTCAATACGTAAAGGCTAATTATTTTTGCTTGAGACTACGTAGTGTGCATAAGAAGGAGACTGGTAGGCAGGGACGATGCAGTTCTGGAGCTCAAGGGATAAGGCTAAGAATTGACACTATGCAGTGTCTAGTTTTGGAAGGCAGGGACTAATCATTGCGTAGTTCCAAGAGACAAGGTCTAAGATTGAGGGGTGATACTGTGCAGTTCACAGTTTAGTAGGGCTGAGTGAGGTCAAGTTGCTCGGGAAGGCACTTTTCCCTATTTGGATAAGTGTGAGATCAATAAGGCTAAAGTGAAAAAGGAAAAAAAATTAGGATTATCACACACTTAGAATAGTTGATGTCACAAAACTGATCACTCAGAACACATGAACAACATAATTCCCCCAATGCGACGACATTGCGACAACTTTTCCCAAGTGTGATACTAAAGGTACACTTTGTGACGATAGTGACGATGCTTATGCGACAGTGCTTGAAACTTAGGGTATGAGTGTGATACATGTGTACATGATAATAATGGCTCCTTAGCACTAAGATTACCCCTTGAAACAAATAAAAACAACATATGTGTGGCACTTTCCATGCTACAATATGGCATTGTTACAGAAAGAGGAAAGTGAAAATAAAAATGCAAATGATATTTAAAGTGACACATTTCATAACAAAGATAGTAGAAAACTAAATTTATTAAAGTGAGAACAAGAATTTTTTTTTTTTTTAAATATGGAAGCGACACTTGAAAATGAAAAGGTGCGCAGAAGCGACAACTGGGAAAACCCACCAAAATAGAGTAATCAACCGCTACCAAAAGTGAGAGATTGTCGATGAGTGTGTTCACTGACTGTAGAAATATGTTGAACATTGCACAGACACTATTTTAATGGAAATGTGTTATGCCTATTTACTCTTACATAGAAGAGTGTTCTCATGAATTTGTTTTGGACTGAGCATGTGTGAGCAGGTGCATTTGACATTTAACAAAGCACTGATAGACCATAAAGTGATTATGGAACAAACAAGCACAAGATCCACAATAAGCTCCAAAATTCAAGTTTGGACCAAATTTTGGAGGTTGTTTGTCACAACAACGACATATTTGAAGTCACACTTTTTTCCTTGGTACAATCATTGACAACATAAAAAAAAATTTCGGTTACTAACCAAGGAGGAAAGTTATAATTTATTAAAAACATTGTCCAAATTGAAAATTTAGTACTTTGATTTTATTTCACCCCATATAGAGCTAAACCCAGCCTTATAGTATGAGTATGTTGGAAAAAATTAGGTGATCTCTTTTCAAATTCCTTCCATATATTAGTATCAACCATAAATTGTTGTTTTCCATCAGTTCTCTTATTTTGGGTCCACCATTGCATGAGCTTAGCAATGTCTCAACATCTATACATTCGAAGCAATAGTAGGATTCGAAAAAAGTGGCAAAGAATATTTCTAGGAATTGAATTGTATTTCAACCATGCTATATACCTCCATTATTTTCATGTTGGACCTTTAGTATCACTTGCAATATTTTTGTGAAATAATACACAACCATTCACACACCTGTTGATCAGGAGATCATGTCCAAGTTAAAAAATTGCTCAAAAATGGAAGTGCTCAGAAATGGTTGCAATATGAATGACCAGAAAGGCCCATGGTCATAGGGTTAAGGTCCTGTTTGAAGGCCGAAACGCTTCAGTAAAGTTCCAGGGGACATTAGTGCCAACTTTTGCCAGCAATAGTGCAGGGCTTAGCCAGAGCTGTTTGAGACCATTTGTAGTGATCCAATGGTCATTATTGGCTGAAAACATATTTATGAATATATTTACAGAGGTTTAAGAAATTTTTTTAAGACCTCTAGAGGTCGAAAAGTTGAAAACTCAGCAGAGAAGTCTTCCTTGACCCTAGTGCCAGTGGGTGCCAATTGGTGATTGAGGTGAAACCAGAGCAGCTGGAGGCCGTTTTTGATGAACGAATAGTCTAACTTGGCTATTTAAAACATTTTGGAACCAATGGAAGTGGTTTTAGAACATTTTGAAAAATTATACATCTCGAGAAGATGATTTGAATTTTTAGGCAGCCCTGGGCAAACCATGGAGGATAGCCTATTTTGGGATTGCAGTGCTCAATTTGAGAAATTTATCAGTTTTTATTTGATGTCTGATGTGTGTTGGATACAAAAGTAATGGTTTCATATCATATGGTATTAGAGCCAATTTTTACTTTGGATTTGTTCTTGTGCAAATATATAGTTGACTGTTTGCAACTTTTGATGCTTACTAGGCTTAAGCTAAAGAGAGGGGAAGGACACTTGGTTAGAGAAAAAAATAATCCTCAACCAAGAAGGGCCAGAGAGCCACCTCCAAGAGCCATAGAAGAAGCCTGAAGCATGTCTTCAAGAGAAGGAGAATTTCATGAATACATTGATCCCAAAGAAGAAGAACGGTTGTTTCAAAAGTCTTTTTTGGACATGATGGAGATGGTGAGGATACTCTACCAAGAAAAGAATGATAGGATTGTAGGAGAAGGGTCTAGACACCAGAAAGAAGAAGAGTGTTCTTCAAGAGGAAATAAAAGTGATGAAAAGTCAAAGAAAGGACATGGAGGTAATGGTGATCCACCATCCCCATCTTCATCCTCTTCCTCTACATTGTCATCCTCTACTTCGGTGAATCAATCTCACAAGTCTAAAACCACTAGTAAAAGTCCATTTTTAAAGCTTGATGTTAAATTTGAGTTGCCTATAATGGTGAGGTCAATGCAGAGAAACTTGAAAATTGGATAAGACAGTTGGAAGTTTATTTGAGGATACAAAACCTTCATGAAGACAACACCAAGATTCAGTTATAATATTTGAGAATGGAAGGATCAACATTGGTATGGTGGGAAGCGAAGAGCAAGGATGAAATTAAAAAACATGGTAATATCACTTTATCACGGGCTAAATTTATTTTTGCAATTAAACAAAAATTTTATCCATTAGCTCATTTACAAAAGGCTATGATGAATTGGAAAAGTTTTAGACAACTTAAGGGACAAAATGTTCAAGATTACCCTCAAGAGTTCAGACAAAGGGCTTTATTACTTGGAATTGATTTGCATAGCCAAGAGACTTTGCTGAAATATATAGGTGGTTTACATAGCTATCTTATACATACTATCCTTATGTTCAATCCTACTATTCTAGACGAGGTTTGTGTCCAAGCCACACATTTAGAGACTAGAGGGAAACAATATTCTGATGGGAATGAGGATAGTGAATTTAAATTCAAAGGGAGAAAAAGAAATGCAAACTATAGGAAAAAAAAAGGAAAATTCTTTTGTAAAAATTGTTCCAAAACAAGCCACGATGAAGACCATTACTGGAAACTTCGTCCAGAGTTGAAGCCAGAAAAAATTAAAACCAAAGGTAAGGCCAAAGAAAAGGGAAAAATGGTTGCAATATCTAAACAAGACTTAGGGTCTGAATCAGGAGATGAAACTAAAAGGATAGCCATGGTACTAAAGAACATAACGAGGAAACAGATTTAAAAAGAAACAAATCCCAGTTCTAGCACTTTAATTTGTCACATAGAAGCTCCAAATGAAGAGAGGAGGATTGAGCTGTTTCATGTGAGGATAATTTCCAAACAGACAAAGTTAGACACACTATTTGACAGTGGGTCACAAGAAAATCTCATCTCAAAAGACTTAGTCAAGAAGCTGAAACTTGAAACCATTCCACATCCAAAGCCATATCCACTTGGTTGGATTTGCAGGGATGCTAATTTACAAGTTTCAAGAAAGTGCATGTTGTGCTTCTCCATAACAGCTCATTATGTTGACATGGTTGAATTAGATGTAGTACCGCTTGAAATTACAGGTGTGGTGTTGGTTAGTCTGTACTTATATGACAGAAAAGTGATCTTCCATCGCCATGATAACAAGTATCATCTGTTCAAGGATGGCAAGGAGTTTATTGTGAGAGCCCATCGGAAGAACCTAGAATATTCTTTAGTGAATGCAGGGTAGTTGAAAAGGCTTGTCAATGCAAGTCAAAATTTGACTTTGTTGATGGTTAAGAAAAAAGGTTTTGTACATAATCCTTTTCATGTTATTGCTAATATAAATGATGATATGTTTCAGTTTGAAAGCATGTCATCTTTGGAAGAAGATGACAAGATGTTGCAGAAAGTGTCTTTGGTGTCTACCAGTGCAGAGAACAAAGTGTTGGTGCAAAGTGGTGCAAGAATCCAATAAAGGGAAAAGAATGCAAGTAAAGAGGACAAAAATTTCAACATGGGTCATTTCTAGTTTCAGAATGGCAGATTGGTATGGTGAGAAAACTAGGTCAAGAATTAACACAAGTACATGGCTCATTCGGAAAAAATTCACCATGAAGACAATTAGCAAGGTGAATCTTATTTTTAGTTTCCTTTGAAGGTAGAACATTTTAGGAAAATTATGATTTCTGCAAATTTCAGTTGTTGTTCTGCAAGTTTCAAAAATTTGCAGCATGACACAGTCAAGGTTAGCAATAGTCAGTCAACAAATTCAAGGAAGAATTTATCTTTTTATGAGAAACTCAATTTGATGAAATCAAGGATATTTCACTGGTTCAAGGTTGGAAGAGTGGAGAATGAGTCTCCTCATATTTAATTTCTGTAATTCAGAGAGATTTTGGGGTCCAAAATCTTCCCAATGGGGAGGTGTGATCAGGAGATCATGTCCAAGTTAAAAAATTGCTAAAAAATGGAAGTGCTTAGAAATGGTTGCAATCTGAATGACCGAAAAGGTGTTGTTGCTTTGATTCTGGAACTATGAATGGTTCTTAAAACCGATGTTGTATGTGAAAGTTATGAAGGTTTGAAGTCTCCAGTAAACTCCATTTTTTAGTTGACCAAAGTTGACTTCTGAATTTGGAAAAAATTAAAAAAAAAGAATATTCTAAGGAATATTCTAGGAATATTCCCTAGAATATTCCAATCGGGCCTATCATATGTAGACAAGTGGCAAACATACATTGGAGGGCAGGTTGAATTTTTTGGACTAGAACAATAGGAGGTTGCCACATGGCAGGCCTGGAAGCTGCCACGTGGCAATTTTTTATGGTGATAAAATATATTGTAGTCGTAGGGGGTCAATCTCTGGACCTCCTACCCACAAACCATGCCATTTACCATTGTACCATCTATTAGTTCTTAACATCTATTGTATTGAAGTTATATTTAAAGTTTAACTTTACCATTAGCGGAAAATGTAATAGGGCTAGCCCCATCCATATGACTCGGTGCCCAAAACCTGGGGCCTAAGTCCTAACTTCTGAAGACCTAACTGTCCGCGGTATTCGGTCATGTGACTGCTCAAAAATTCAATGCGGTTGGTGGGCAGTTAACAAACCACGGGTTTCCAGGCGGTTTGGGCGGGGATCCATGTGACCCCACCCATATAGCATTTAATGTAATGGCTGAAGGTTCCGCCTGATTTGGCACTTGCCATTAATTTCAGAGATTCCACCTTTTTAGCAGATTTAACTAGAGTTCCTCCAGTTTTGGAGGAGGTTTCTAGTGACACTGGGAAAAAATTTGTTTTGGTCATAACTTTCTCAATTTTCGACCAAACAAGATGAAATTTTAGTCAATTTTGGGTTTATTGAGCATTCTAGAGATTTTTGTAACAGGTTTCAAAGCGAATAGAGGTGATCTACAGTATATTTTGCTTCAGGGAAGTTGAAGGAGCCATTAGGGACATCAGGGAAAAGGAGCTATATTGGGTTGTAATTCATTGTTTAAGGTGAAACAAAAGCCATTTTTAACTATTTTCTATCTTCTGAAGCTGAATTTATAGTTTTTTTTTGCCTTTTTAGGCATATTTTTCACTGTATAACCATTTTGAGCAAATTAATAGAGCAAGGATATGCCATTGCGGAGCCTTGGACCAACAGATGTAGCCCAAGAAGGGTGAAATACCTCATCATTTTGTTGTGTCATGTTATGGTGAAGATTAATTACTGTGTATTTATGATGTGATATATTAAACAGTAAATTTAAACAACAAATCCTCACACATATAACTCAGAAACATTACCAAAACTACTTTGTTTAACATGCAAGACATGGAGAACACTTTGCACACTAAATTAAATGGAAATGAATACTTTTCATAGCATTACAAATAGTTCCATTTTCAGATCACCTATGGATGTTTTCATACCTTGGTCCTAGCTTAGTGATTTTCACTTTACATGATCTTTGTTTTGTTGGAAATTTGGAGTTAGGTGGTAACAATAGATGTAGAAATGTCAATAAGTCATCAACACTCTCATTCGTCCAACCTTGTACTACTTGGACGTTAAGAATTAAAAGGAGTGTTGTCAAAATACTGAAGTTACAAGTACCATACACGAGTTTTAAAGCATCCTCCATCAACTTTTGTCATTCATCCTTGAAACCCTCATTCAAAATTCTATCAACTTCAATCACTTCATCTAAGGTTCCTATTTATTTATTTTCCTTTGTTTACTATTCATTTATGTTTGGTTCCTTACATATCTCATGCTATGCAATTCTATCATATATGTATTACCATTTTGAGGGAAACTGATTATACCACTATAATGAACATATTTTATCATATGATGAAAAATCACACTTCTTTTTGTCATATTTACACCATGAAAATAATTAAAAGGACACACATATTTAATAAAACTCTTCTCATTGGTTATTTTTTCATAATTCGACATTGGCTCTTCTTAAATTTTTTTCATTCAAATATGAAAACGATATGTTAACTATTTAATTTCATCTATTTTAAAAAATGTGGTATTAAAAGAGAAGCTTAGTTCCCAATCGAGTACAAATTTCATAATTATGCAAAATTTCCAAAAAAACATATAGGAAGAGAAAAATAACACATTTTTTAATAGCATGAAGAGACCCATATACAACAATCACAAAATCAAACAAAAAAAGAAAGTCATATTTGTTTTTATTTCATGCCATCATATTTTGTTGGTGTTTAAGTAACATTGGTAAAAAATGATGAATTTTATGGACCTAACACAAATAACATATCCTACAACTACATCCCATCATGGGGTTTGGCCTTAGGTATCAACCCTAAATCTTGGTGTTTTCTTCCTTGTGGTCAATTGCTATATTGTTGGGAATTTTAGAACTTAAACTTTGCCATTAAAATATGTTTTCAAGATCTATAACTAATGTTCATTGTCATATGTTAACCACTGCTAAGTTCATGAGCTTAGCTATTGTGAATTTATGGGCCATAAAACTTTGCATGTCAGTGTGAACATCTTCATTTTGGTCGTTTATTTCTGACATTCATTAAAACCTTGTTTCAATAATAAGACCTATGGGTATAGGGATTTATCACAGTAGTGTTTGCTTCCATAATTCTTCCAGTCAATTATTTCAGACTTCTAGCTATAAAACTAGTTGAGAGGACCATGTTCCTATTGGTGAATGTGATTTTATATTACAACAAAAAAAGAGCCTTAAATTTTGTAATTTATTCCTTTAATTATTAATAAAAAATATTTCACTTAGTAATTGTTACAAACAAATAGGCTATGGGGACACCTACCTCTAACGCTAAACTTTATGGCATTAAAATCCACAACAACTGACTTAAAACCAATATAACTACCAATCTAAGCCAAAATTATCATATGTCACTCAACACAAGAAGAATTTCCAAATTACCTAAAGACTGAAAATTTAAATATTCCATCATCTTAATGAGAGGAGCAGAATTATAGTGAAATTGATTATAAAAATTTATAGTTGTAGGAATATAATACATAATCATAGTTACAAAGGGAAATATTGTGGTTTGAATTCTAGAAAAGTGAAAGTATGGAAGTATTGAGAACTAATCACTACAAGAAAAAAGCACATTGGTGAGGGTCATGCTTGTGACAGACCTTTAAGGTCTGTCACCAATGTCACATATGGTGACGGTCATTAAAAAACCGTCACTGTAAGTGTATATAGTGATGGTCCTTTCTGGTCCATCACCAAAGACATTTTCAATGACACTTTTGGTGAGGGTCATTAAAGGCCCATCACTAATTATCTCTTTGGTGACACTTCTAGTGATGAAATTTTAATGACCCTCACCAATGCTCTTTTTTTTACTTTTGATGATGGTAAAAAAATGTTCGTCATCATTGATCACTAAAAACCGTCACTGTAAGTGTATATAGTGATGGTCCTTTATGGTCTGTCACCAAAGACATTTCACTTTTGGTGAGGGTCGTTAAAGGCCCATCACTAATTCTCTCTTTCGTGACACTTCTAGTGACGAACTTTTAATGACCCTCACCAATGCTCTTTTTGTTACTTTTGGTGATGATCAAAAAATGTCTGTCATCATTGATCATTCCAATGAGTTTTTGATGATTCTATGTGCTTGTTAATATATTTTTTGTCAAAAGATAAGGATTTAATACCATTATTCTGGAGAATTTTTTATAATATGTCCAAGGCCATAGTGGTTAGGGTTAGTCAATTTTTTCGATTTAATAAGTGTATATCATTTCCCTCAAGTAATGACTAGTCAAATAGAGATTTCCTATGAGTCAACACATGATTCATATCTATTAAGTTAATTATCTAGCAAATTCCATTGAGATAAAGTTTCACTATTGTGTGTAGGAAATATATTATTCAATACATAATCGAGCTCTAAAAATTCTATTAATGTGAAAGTCCTAACAATCCTCAACAATATGGGCACACCTTAAATTAGTGCTTTGGCACACAGTAACATTTCTTAGCACCCCACATGTCTTGGAACATATTTGTACCTAGAACATATTGTGATGACGCTGACGCCCAAGCACATGGTGGCATGCACTAGAAAAACATGGAGCTCTCCTAGCATGTGTTGTCATGCTGCATATAGTCCCTAGCATGCCCTGGAACACATTGGTTGAATGCATTGACATACATTAGCACTTGGCACACAATGCCACTTGGCATGTATTGGGACCTATTATTAGTGTGCCTAGCATGCCCCTTTTCAAAAATATAAAGTACTAACTTATTAAACCTCTTATTGGTTATTCCTTTTGTTTCCTTGACAGATATTGACATACCCTGGAACCCTGTGCCACATCCTTAGCACCTAGCATGTATTGGCATATCTTGGCACTATTAATTGGCACATGATATAATTAGCACACCTTGGAACTCCCAAGCACACTTTGGGAAGTCTTAACATGCCTTGATATTCCCTAGAATGCCTTACCAATGCTTAACATACCTTGTCACTCCCTCCTTGGCATGAAAACTAACATTTACCATAAACACTAGTCTCTGACAGTACACGTTCCTCATATTCATTAACTTCCATGAATTTTTACCTAGTGCTCCCTCAATGTTTTTTCCTAGTACTCCTTAACACTCATCAACATGCATTATCACTCTCTAGCACACCTTAGCACTCTTCAACATTCCTTTCCACTTCATCACATGCATAACACTAGTCCCTGAAACATATTGGCACTTGGCATGTGTTGGCACTTAGAAAGTCTTAGCATGTATGGAATACATTGAGATGCCTTGGTATGATTTAGCATGGTTTAATATTAAATTTATTTGTGAAGATCAATTGTTGGAAAGTAGATGAGAAGCAACAAAGGAATACTTGGCACTTAGAATGCACTAAGACTTTGCACTTGGCACCTATTTCCACCTAGTGTTGGTGTGCCTAGCATGCCCCTCTTGGAAAAGGTAAATTGATGAATTATTAACCCTCTTATGTGTTCATTTCCTTGTAGTTTTACTTTTTTCTCCCTTTTGTTGTCTTGACAGTCCCTGACACGCATTCACACACCCTTGCACATCTTCGCGTACCTTATCACTTGGCACATCTTAGCATGTTTGACATGTATTCCCACTATTTCGGACATCAAGGGGGTGAAGAGAGATGTAGTCCTAAAGTAGGTCAAATACGAGGGCTGAGTAAGGGTTTCTAAAGGGAGGTCATGATCATCCTCCAAGGGCAAGATCATCATGTGAGGGTTTAGAATAATGTTGCATACCTTAATGGTCAGTTGGCGCTAGGAAGTAGGATGGCATATTGTTGGTTCTCTTATGGCAGATCAAGCTTAAGAGAGGATTCTCATGAGAATCTGGGCATGTGATTTCAACGGTGTCTTTGTGTGAAGGCCGTATCAAATTCTGAAATGTTGAAATTTGCAACAAGAAACAGTGAGATTGGAAGCCAGAAAGGAAAAAAAAATGCACCCACACTGGTGAGGAATTTTGATGCACCAGGAGTGAAGAATGTGGGGTGTCTAATTTATTTTTCCCTTTAATAAATTGGACAATAAATTGTAATTTCATCTCATAACAACTTGTGTCAGTTAATTAAGTCATGATGACCGAGTTAGCTCAAGAAATTCGAGTTGAGGGTCTAATATAAGGCATCTAAAGCGATTCTAATATTTTTGGGGTCCAGTTGAAGTTGATGCATTAGTGGGGTGCTAGTGTAATTAACTCAATTAAATGAGTTAAAATCAGTTTAACTAGTTCTAACTGAGTGATGAGCTAATGAGAGGTCCAATGAATTAAATTAGATTTAATTCACACTGAGTGATCAATCAGATAAATGATAATTCACTATTAATAGTTGCATGCATGTTAGTTTCGAGGAATACCCAGTTGAGATAGAGGTTAAAGGGAACATAACTCTCAGTTGTATTCAAAGAAAATTTCCCATGTGCAATTATAAAGTCATTGGGCTGCCATGATGGATTATGCAATCAAGGAAGACTGATTTTCCTAATTAATAAGGAGTTAATTCCCTAGGAATTTCATGAGCAAGGCAGGCTGAAGTAAGGATGAGAATTGGCTAAGTACTAGACCGTGTTTTCCTAGATCAATGGGAGAAATTGACAGAGTGTTGGAGAATCTCATGAGAGATTAAGCATTGTATTGTTTCATGATTCCTTGACTTAATACATAATAGAGATAGAGGGGTTTTGATTAGTTGCTTTCCCCAAACACATCATGTTGTTGTGCGATTGATAATTTATTTCTCTTACTTATATGTGATTATGCGATCGTGTTTTGTTTCTATAAATTCTAGGAAGGATTCAGTATCTTGTTTTAGTAGATTACAAGATCATATTGAATCTCGTTGGTTAGATTTTCTACATGGTATTAGAGTAGGAATTTTTTGGGCGGCGAGTTTGTAGAGAATATTTGAAGATTTTGGTGTAAAATTTTCAAAAAAAAATAGAATATTTGGATTCCTTGTGAAAATATACCCCAATGGAAAAAGAAAAAAACCAGTCAAATCGGAGCTCGGATGAGGGAGATATCATCGATTTAAAATCAAATATTTTTTGGAAACTTTTTGTAACTTCAGGACAATTACACTATGCGTGAGTCAAGAACCTATATGCACTTGAGGTACCAGATGCATGCAAAGCTTTGAGGAGAAAGGCAGAGGTTAGAAACTTGGTGGTTTAGAGGGAGCATAAATTACCTCTCAACATGAATCCTCATGAGAAGCAGTCTCAGAAGGTTGTGGAGTAGCTGGGAGAAGTAGAGAGGAGACCGAGTGGAAGCATCCACTCAAGCAGAGACCTTTGTGAGGGGGATATTTCAAGCCAAATGGGAAGAGGGAGTAGCCATACCTCAAGGTGTAAGGTGGGGTTATGTGTAGACATAATCACAAGATAAGAAATTTGGGCAAGGTCCATTGAGATGGAATGTCTCATGGATCAAACCTAGCTATGAGGAGCCCACAGTATAGCAATAGTAGGAAGAATCAACTAGATTGATGTACTGAGATGTCAGTAAGACAAAAATCAGACTGATAGATGTCAAATACTGGAGCACAAAAAGAGTTATAAATAGCTCAAAGGGCACGGATGCAGATGTTAGTAGCAGTGCAGAGAATCCAGTACTAGACAGGTGCAGTAGCTAGCAGTAGTCAGAAGACTCTGATGACAAATTCATTATACTGATTCATTTGTTCAGAGGCAATTTAGTTTCAATATTTGTAGGTGCAAACAACACTAGAGAAGTGTAGCATGCAGAACATTCCAAAGGTACCAGATGGGGATAGATTGAATTCCTTTCTTGTTGAGAGGAAGTGTTGAAATTTGCAACAAGAAACAGTGAAATTGGCGAATAGAAAGGAAAAAAACAATGCACCCACACTAGTGAGGAATTTTGATGTACAAGGAGTGAGGAATGTGAGGTGTCTAATTTATTTTTCCCTTAAATAAATTGGACAATAAATTTTAATTTCATCTCATAACAACTTGTGTCAATTAACTAAGTCATGATGATTGATTTAGCTCAAGAAATTTGATTTAAGGTGATCGAGCTGGATATTGGTGGCCACCAGCCCATTCCACTTGGGCCCTTGCCATTTTCTCTTTTAGTTTTTCAGTTTCCTTAATTATAGCACAATTTACTATTTTTGTCAGTTTTTCGGGTCCTGAATTTTCGGAGCCGTTTTGAAGCTCCAAATGATGTTTTTTAGGCATGAAATGTTTGGAAATTTCATAGCACTCATATTAGTATTTTTAGTCCTTGGAGAGATCTTTCTAACGAGGTATCATGTGCGCCAAACGAATGTCATATGACCAAGTTACGACCCCGGCAAGTTGGCTGCCCAACTAACCCCAACAGGGCCCATAAAATATTGGTGTTACATCTATTCAAGTTAGGGTTTTGGTTGTTTAGGGTTTTATATTATTTTAAATAATAAAAATACCCTTGATCCTTATTGTAACACGGTTCAGAGGAACATAACTATCAGTTGTATTTATAGAAATTTCCCATGTGCAATTATAAAGTCATTGGGATGCCATGATGGATTGTGCAATCAAGGAAGGTTTATTTTCCTAATTAATATGGAGATAATTCCATTGGAATTATGTGAGTAAGGTAGGCTGAAGGAAGGGTGAGAATTGGCTAAGTACTAGACTAATTTTTCCTAGTTCAGCAGGAGACAATTGGCAGAGTGCTGGAGAATCTCAAGAGAGATTAGGCATTATATTGTTTCATGATTCCTTGAATTAATACAAAATAGAGATAGAGGGTTTTGAGCAGTTTTTTCCCCAGATACATCTTGTGTTGTGCGATTGATAACTTGTTTCTCTTACTTATATGTGATTGTGCGATTGTGTTTTGTTTCCACAAATTGTAGGAAGGATTTGGTATCTTGTTTTAGTACATGATTAAAAGATTAGATTGAATCTCGTTGATTAGATTTTCTACGTGAAATAGAATAGAGGGTTGATACCATCTTGTCTTGTGGTGGTTAGTAGGCCGCAAGGTCTATGATAAAGACCAACATAAATGGAGGAGGGCTTGCACTGTAATTTAGAGCCATAACAGAAGTCGATGCAGGCATAATATTGACTGAGTTAACCCTAGTTTGAGGGTCAACATTGAGATTTGAAGTTCATGTCAAGATTCAGTTAAAGAAATGCCCAGAATCTATGGATCCATATAAGCTAGGTCGAGTCCCTTATGGAGGAAAGAATCATGTTTTTCTATGTGTGGATAGCATTTGTTCTACAATAATTAGAAGTACATAAGTATAATGCCCTAGTTAGGACAGTTTCCTAGGATGTTTAGTTCATAAGGTATGACCCTAAGACTATGGAAAATTAGCGTAGAAGAAGATGGGTTGTGACCCTTAGAACGAGGTTTATTTCTGCAATAAAGACCATAGATATGGAATATGATTTGTAGATTCAGTATGTGTGGAGACAACAGATCCAAAGGAGGGTGGAACCTGAGCAGAAGATTGAGCATGCAGAAGAAATGTTCCATATGAAGAATGGATTGACATGCAGAGGAGTTGATTTTGATGAAGTTTCCATAGAGTTTTAGACAAATATCTGAAGAAACCTATAAAAAATCAGTAAATGGACTATTACTGGCTGATTTTTTACCCTAGTTCAGTCATCTACAGATTTTTAAACGTATGATAAGAGGAGTAGTTCATATTTGTTCATAGATTTGAAAACACAGATCAAATTTTTGATACACAAGAATAGTGATCTTGAGAGGACTCAAACCATTGTTAGGTGAAAGATTTGAAGAGCCCTAGATGAAGACAATATTTTGGGCCCTAGATCAGTAAAAAGAATTGACTATGGTTGGGCAGATTGATGGTAGGCCAAGTACAGTTGGAGGGTTGTTAAGTTACTATCAAAGAAGAACCTTGACTCTTATTCTAGTGAAGGCCAAAAAAATTGGTAGAAGAGCAGGTGTATAGGGCCTAAGGATGTGCAAACTTTGAAGGACTAAAGTAACAGTCAAGTGGGCCAACCAACTAGCCCTAGCTCACTATATTGTAGAGGAGTGATTCAGTGAGAAGAAGGGCAACCTAAATAGCCCTGGACTTCTCATCTTGGACATGTAGTATGGAAAAAGTGGGCATACAAAAGAGTTGTTCACAAATGGAAATGTGAACAACTTGTTACCACTCAAACTAGTAGTGGATCTAAAAGGGGTTCCTAAGAGGGTGACTGCTAGGATAAGGGAAACAATGGAGGCTAAGCCCATTGTCACCACAGTTAAGGATCCTTGCTCTTCACGGACTTTCACCAATGGGTGGAGTCCCGGTAGTTTAGGAAGTCACTTGTAGAGTATAGGTAAATGAATAGGTTGGAAGTGACCCTTGAAACCCTTTCCCTAAGATAAAATAAAGAGTGGGACTTTCTTTCCTTTTAAGCAAGAGAATTATCTTCTAGGGAGAGAGGAGGGGGATTGAAGGGTTGAGGGAGAATAATAAGACTTATTAAGGAAGTTCTCAATCCCTAAAATCCTTTGGCAACTTCGATTCCCAAATGGTCCTTAATTAAAGGCCTTTGACACCAAATGGGACCACAAGGGGCCAAGTGGACCCAGCCCAGGTTCGAGGATGGAATTTAGAAACCAATTATGTTTCTATCCTGGACAAGGTGATAGGAAAGGATCATACAAGTGTTTTTACTTCCATAGGTCAAATTGATCCTAGTAGGTTCTATCCTTGGGAAAAACTAGGCAAAACTTGATCCTAGATCTAGGGCTTGAGGTATCCAAAGATTCCAACGTCGGAATTGGCCTAAGTTCTAAGGAGAGTGAGGTCACCCAGCAATGCAACTGCCTCTAGGAGATAGAAGTTTTCATCTAGCTAGATTCCTGGGAAATTGTTGCCCTTGGTGACCTAATGGGGCCAGACCTAGGGAATGTGAAAATTTCTTAATCTAAGAAACCCTATTGCAGTATCTTGATTTACTTCTCCTACTTGAATTAAGTTATAAGTTAATTTCTGAAATATTCAATAAATTAGCGAAGTAAATAGTAAATACAAATAGCAACCTACACATACAGATCAAATACTGAATAACATGCTCATATACAAAGTGACACACGGGTTTTTTGGAGAACTATCCCTGGAAAAAACCCAATGTGGGAAATCCAGTGTAACTAGCTCTGGAGGGTTTTCATTATTATGCAGAATCTAAGTACAACAATCCTGGGCACCAAAACTGGTTCACCCAACAGAGAAATAAAAACAGAAGTAATACGCTTCTCTGAATCCCTCTACATAAGCCTAAATGGCCTACGTCAGACTCTGCACTGCTCAGTAAGGGCGTGTGTCACACCTAAAGGGCTTACACTACCCCTGCGTTGCCCTGACTGGGCTTGCGTTAGCCCTACGCGGCTCCTGCTTCCTCTGCACTGCCCCTGCTGGGCTCTGGCTAGACTGTGTGGCTCCTGCTACCCCTGTTGCTCTGGCTGGCTGGAATGCTTAAGTAGAAAAAGCATAGGTAAGAAAGAAGGCACTGGCCAAATGTAACGCATAACAGCTAGAAAATTTGAAGAAATGAAATGAAAATAGATCAATGTCCACAAATTACTGAAATAGCTTAATGGGACTAGAGAGTAAAAGCTTTGAAAACAACAATAAGTGCTTATAGAATCATTTAAGAGACCAGAGGAGACTAATTCATGAAGTTATAATGTTGTATAATTGTTGGCACAAAAAAACTATAGAATTGTTAGAGTAAATATCTGCGGGTACCATTAGTTGGTGATCATCGATAATCATTTCATTTCATCAAATACCTTGATGAATAGGCCTTACAAGCTATTTGTGTAGACAAACCCCACAGAAGCTATGTGATGGAAAAATATTCACACTATATTGAACAAAACACCTACCAAATAAGGATGACATTTCAAATTGGGCAAGAAACAATAGGGAGATAAACATCGAAAAAGTTAAAATGCTAGGGCAACAGGAAAGCAACTAGGTAGCATGGTAGAAAGAACAACAAAGAAAATTATAAAAATGGAAAACCCTATAAATTAGCACCCATCCAAACATCACCACAATTTTTTATTTAACTCTAAATCTCCAAATTCATCAAATTATATCCTTTATTCAAACTTGATCCTCTCTGTTAGCCATTCTAAAGATAAGGCTAGGAAATTACTATAGAACCATCACCTACATGTAGTGATCTTATTCTGTGATCAGACAACCTACTTTCATGAAGACACAGAAAGGTAAACACTCTCTGCCAAGATTTTCCATACAGCCCAGGTTGAGCAACCACATATACATCACCAGTTTTTTCTCTTTAGATTTGTAACTTAGAAGAGCTTTGTCTGACCACCTCCGAGTTGCTCCCAGAGTCACCCAGGCAAGCCCTCTCAACATCATCTGGGTTTTTTCATTGTTTTTAATCACTTCCTTTGGACGATAATTTTGGCACCCTATAAGAAGATTGTTGAAACAAAATCCACTCATAAGCTCTTCTTCAAGCATATTTTGCTTCATTTTGGGTTGCCAAAGACCATATTTCTTGATAGGGATAGTAGGTTACTCAATATTTTCTGGTTTAACCTCTGGTCCATGATAGACATCAAGCTTGACCAAATCCACTGCCTTCCATCCCTAGATTGATAAATAAAAAGTACCCATATGATTATTGTAAATGTCCTTAGAGTATACAATTGTGAGGATCCACATACGCATGTTGAAAGCCTTCCATATTTTCAACATAAATTTGACATAACTCTTCATATTTCGGTTTCCCTCAAGTGTTTTCAAGTGTGCTCAGGGGTCCCAAAAAATTGGCACAAACTGATGTAGCTATATTCATGGAATAACACATGAAGATACCTCCAAAAATTGGAACGAGGTAAGAAATGATAGCAATTTTGAGGAACTTATCTAACAAATTCAATAACGAGTTCATGACATTTTATAGAAAGTTGCGAGCGGCAAGTACAAGTAGATACACAATCCATTCGGATCCACATAAGTTTCAAGTTGATGATGAGTTATGGTTGGACTTGCATAAAGAGCAATTGACAAACTCCTTGAAGAAGCTCATACCATTTTGATACAAGCCTTACACCATCACCAAGGCTATGGGTGAGAATTCTTTCAAGGATAGTCATAGGATGATTTATATTACTTCAAATGTATATGTTAGGATGATTTATGCTTGATGGGGTGCATGTCTAGAAAGAGTTCCTTTAACAGAATGAAAAATATGATCGCACAATTACTTACATAAATAATTGTGATATCTACCCGAATGACATGAGGTAACTACATAAGAGATTTTAAAAGTGACATTTTAAAAGTTTTTATTATATCAAGGTACATGGATCATTATGTCTTTTTTCCAAAGCATTTACATATGAATAAATTTTTTAAGTAGTACATCACTCTAATATTATCTCTCTTACATGCTCCTAGGTTATAATTCAAAGCATCATAGGTACTAAAATTCATAAAACTCTTGGTTTTTTTCTCTAAATAACTAAAAATCCCAAGTGTGCTACTCTTAATATTCAAACTTGCACTATTGTTAATACTACTTCCTCTAATTGTTATTTTTGCTCCATAAGTAAGCTGACTACGAGGTGGACTTGAACCATTATTAACACGCTAGTGCAGTGTTACCTATTTGTATTTAAGAAGCATACAGGGTGGGGTTGGTATAAGGCCAACTTTTCTATTGTTTAGTCCCATGCCCACTACTAGGTTCTCATCCTCTATTGGCCTTAGGATATGGTTCCCCATTAGTTAATTTGATTCTTTCTCATTCGCAATCTCATCCTACATTGCATCCAACCTACTACTTTGTAATCACATATCTCTCGTAACCTCACTCTAGTGTGTTCATTAGACCTCATTGAGGTGCATTGACTACCACTCTTTATTGAGCTATATTTTATCATCAACCCTTTGTTTCACAAACATCCGCTCACCAACTCACCTTTCTCATTGAAATTCTCCAACTCTCTCATCCTCACTTCACTACGCTCTTCCTAGTTAATCTACTTTTGCAAATCCTCATTGCCTTCTTCATTTGCTCACATCAAGTTCAACCACCACTCATTAATTATATCTACTTCCTCAAAACTTATTCAACTTACTTTCTGGCTTTTATGTCCTTCATAGCCATTTAGTCTTTTGAACTCTCATCTTTTCTAACCCCATTGTAACCCTTACTTTATTACTTAATGCAAATTTCTACACCACCATACCATAATAAAAAATTTAGTAGTAGGAAACAACTTTCCTAATCCTTGTAGAGTTTATGTTCAATAATCTCTCTCAAAACCCTTTTTCCTTAGCTTTTGAGTAAAACTAGTTCAAGGGATTTTTGTTTTTCGAATATCAAAATTTTTCATTTCCCTCGTCTATTTCCCTTGCGTTGCAGGGTTTGTCCAATGAAGGAGGAAGGGTGTGTCCATGCTATCCAACTATGATTTGATACACTTAGTTGAACTCAAGAAATTGGAATCTCAGTGCCTCCAATCACAGTGATTTCTATCTCGAGACTACCACAGAAAGCTCCATTAGCTCCATTACACCAAGGGGTTCAAGTGGGATATCAGAAGAGGCATGGATGGACATGATCACGATCAATTCCTGCGAGATGAACTACCTGGTTTTTCGTTACCTCCATGAATCAGGCGAGAGTTTGTATTAAACCGATTTCAGTGAAACCATTTTATTTTATATGAACATCACATGTAAAATTGTTTTTCATTGAAATTGTTTGAAGCTTTCCATGTAAGTTCCAAAGCTTTTGAAATTTAGGGTAATGGCAGACTTAGTATGATTCTTACTCTTCTCTGTAAGATTCGAAGCCTTGCCGCACTAGTGAAAGAGTTGTGTATATCATGTAACCAGAAATACTCTGCAGCTTAACGTGGAAGTGGAGGACTTGAGTGAATTTGAAGTGTAATAACAAAAAATACATAAATATGTCTTAAACCCTAAGCATAATTGAAGGTATTATATCATGGTTATAACCCTAGCACAAAAAATTTGCAGTTCCGCAACATTGATTGAAACCCCTGCGTGCTAAATATTTTGATTCGACCTTTTTTTTCAGGATGAAAAAAACGTTGTTATATATAATAGTTGATATTTGTTGATCAAATATCATTTTCCAGCCCATTAGACATACCATTCTAGCATATGCTAGATAGAAGGCAATATATGAACCCCATGAAGAGGCAAACCAAATCCATCATAAGAACAGTACAAAGGCCATAAAGACACATAGAAACTCTGCATACCAACCATAGAAAACCCAACCAATACGTGACTGAATATAACATCACTGAGCCTAGATAAATACCGAGGGTCAGTGGGAACATCATCTGATTGAAAAAATCATAAAGGAGAATATGGAGAAAGGCAAAAAACAGAAAAGAATCTAGTATGTACAATGAAGATATAGCCTATAAAAGCAGCATAAGAAAAAAGGATATCCTGCTTGCTTGCAAATGTATTCTAGCTTGCTTGAGAAGATCAGGCTCCCTTGATGTAGATTATGGTAGAGGAAAAGATTGAGAGTCCAACAGAGTGGAAGCCCTATAATGCATGATCTGAATAGCACCATATTTGGACTCCAGCCCACTTTTGGAGAGAAGGTTAGCACACATATTTTTCTCCATATGTATGTGCTGAATAGCGTAGGCTTGAAACTTTCCTAATAGATACTTGATCCACTGTACCCAACCAATGCTATTGCTGCATTTCATTCCACATCTTCCGCTGATCCCATCAATGGTGTACTTCAAGTCTCCATATATGTGAATTGAAGGGAGATTTAGATGATAAGCAATCAGTATCCCACTCCATAACTCATAATTTTCACCTTATTGTTTGAGCCAACACCTCCATTCAAAAACATGTGATATCGGTCCTTGTTTTCAAGCTTTATCCAGGCCCCACAGCCACATAGGCCATCCTTATTTGCACCATCAAAATATAAATTCAGGAGCTCAATATTGTCAGGTCAGATTCTCTTAGAAAGATCCTTAATAGCAGGTGGGATACAACGATGATCATTAATCCATAAAGCAATATTCCCTGTAATCTTGGAATGTTGTGGGGGAACCCATTTGAAAATCCAATGATTCCAAGCATTCCAGATTTCCCAAAACACATAAAAGGGTAAATATTTGTAAGAGAAAATTACAACAACCCAAGATTTGATAGCTTGAATAAATTTAGAAGCATGCCAAGAAGGGTCACCTATAAGCCCAACAAAATGCTGCCAAATAGAAAGAGAGAAGGTACACGTGAAGAAAAGAAGAGAAGCAATCTCTTCATGCCGGAGACAAAATGGACATCTTCCAGGACCACAAAATCCTTGTTTTCATAATACCTCCCAAGTTAGTACTCTGTTTTTCCACAATAACCATGCAAATAATATTATCTTTGTAGATATTTTAAGATTTCATGCAATATAAAAAGGAGACAACGTAGGGTTGGGAGTCATTTTATCAATTTGATTTCCATACTCGTCCTTAACGAGTAATCCTGCACCCTTGAATTTTCCATTCCAAACTAGAATGTCACCTTCCCCTTTGAAAGATAAGCCCATCGCCTATAGAAGAGCTTTATGGCATTCTGAGCTGTGTGATTCACTGCTGCGTAACCCCATCATCTCTGTAGATTTCCATATGGGAGCCCCAAGGTTCCAGCATTATATAAGATCAAATAGAGAGAGAATGCCACTGTGATGAAGTTTGTGAAGTAGGTGTGAATCAAAGAGAATTTCATTTTTAGATGCGAGGATTCGGTCGACTCCAATTAGAATATTTTTGCCATTGCTAAACTCCCAAACCAGTCTTTGTCCCAAGATGTTCATCACTCTTTGGAAACTGCACCAGATGGCTGAAGCCTTTTGTACAGGCCTTACACATCCAAAGTATATAGATCAAATACAGCCCAGGTGGAGAAACCACATATACATCACCAATTTTTTCTCTTCAGATTTGTAACTTAGAAGAGATTTGTCTGACCACCTCCAGGTTGCTCCCAGAGTCACTCACGCAAGCCCTCTCAACATCATCCTCTTTTTGTAGTACCTAATTAGTAATTTAATTAACCATAACAATTTCTTGATCATGTAGGTATTTAAAATATATTTCCAATAAGAACAAAGCTTTCATGTTAAACAATCAGGTCAAAATACTTTAGACTATGATGCAAAAAATACAAAGAAGCCTCACCAACACTGAAAGGACAAACAAATTCAAACCTCTACAAAGTATAAATAGATATCTGATAAACTTCATTCCACCACAAAAATGTTTTTAACTAAAGAAAATTCTAATTACTGTGCTTTCAAGACAAAGCTTTCAAGGGCAGTGATGTTATAAAGATACCCCTACACCTCGTGAACAATCAATGTGTATAAATAGACCATCATAAGGCTCATTTTAAACATCATTATTATCATTTTATAGATCGTTTCTATTAAATCAACAAGAAGAAAGCAACAATTGCATTACGTTCCACTAAAGCAAAGTATATAGCAGTTTCATATACTTATTATGAAGCTATCTAGATTTTCAACTTGATTGTAGAGTCAACCAATCAGTTGTTGAAGCCCAATATTGTCTCTTGTGAGAATCAAAGTTACATCAAGCTCTATGAAAATCCAATGTGTAATGACCATTTCAAACACATTGATATTCAATACAATTTCCTAAGATTCCAAGTTCATTAGGGAGTTAGTAGTGTTAGACCACATTCTGACAAAGTTGCAAATGGTTAATAGTTTGACAAAGCTCCTAACAAAGGGGAAGTTTGACAAGTTGGGGGAGAATCTTGGGTTATTGGAATTTTTTTTTTCTCAAGAGTGTTAGATTACCTAGTTGGTCCGAGTTGGTATCACCTCAGCCTTGAGAAGTTGAGCAACACCAAGATTGCAGAGCTAGATTGTGGTACACTAGTCAGAAAGATTCTTAAATATAACTAGAAGCTTATAACGACACATTAGGGGAATTTTGAGGTCTAAAATGGGCCTCCTAAAGAAAATGTACAATCAAAATTCACTTTATAAGAACCAATCACATTTTAGGGAATGACATCATCCCTAATGGTTGAGGTGGCAATTCTTGAGTTAAAGGTACTTACTTGTCACATTCTCAATGGTGGATAAAAACTCATGGTTAACCATGGTAGTGCTCTAAGTAATTTTAAAGTCATAAAGTAAAGTACTCATAATAAATGTCATTTCACATTTTTTTAATAAAATAATATTATTGTCATTTCATATTTCTTGAAAGAAACAATGCATATCCCTATACATTTATTATATTATATTATAATATTTTTATATAGTATATTAATTACATGTTATCATACAATTTAAATAATATTAATTTTAATTAATAACATATAATATAATTAAGAATTTATAAATTTATATTTATATTTTATTTTAAGTTATCTAAGTACAAAGAACAAATGCATTAGTTGTTCAATGATAATGATTTTTTCTTTAAAAACTCATTAATATTTATAGTCACATCAATACAATTTTTTATTAATTTTATTTTGGTACAACTTTTGAATGGAATTTAACTATGGTTACATGGATTGTGGTGCAAAAATTGAATTGCAAATTCATAAATATTATTTTATTGGTTTAGCTATTATTTTATTATTTCCTTAGGAGGCCCATTTTAGACCTCAAAATTCCCCTAATGCCTTCAAGGATAGAAGAATTAGTTGTTGGGTCACACCCACCAAGTATGGCACACTATTTGAGGAGATTAAGACCATAATCTCAGGTGCATTCGTGAGTGCACACTTATGGAATGAGGCACCTTCAGAAGAGGAGTTATATCTACTATGATAATGCACTACTCTAAAAGAAAAGCCTTGCATACAAGGCAAAGTTATGAGGGAGTTGCTCATGATTAAGGGAGATGCGCCACTAATGCTATCATTAGCCTATTTTCTAATGGCACCTTCTCTTAACTTATAAATGAAAAGGATGGGCACACTAGTTAGACATTTGTAGAAATAGATAATAAGAGTGAGTACTGTTAGCTTGAAGGTTGTAGTAGGAGCTTTTGTGAGATGACAAATTTCTGTGACATTCTTCTATTTGAGTAATAAAGATTTCTATGCAACTGTTGTTGGAGCCTGCTCTTTTTATCCTGAATTCTTAGATTTTAGATTTGTGTAGAGTGGGCCTAATATATTTGTTGTTTTAATCCATTGTACATGCTATGTTTTCACTCTTGAATTTACATCCTTCAATTTATGCTCGAACAAAACTGAAATTTTGATAGGCAGATACTAAAGTTCAGTCCTGCTATTAGGATTTTTTAATTCTCTGAGGGTATTCTCTTGTTTTCAATATTATTTGCATATTTCTGCATCACAGCTCATCTCTTCCATTTTATTATACTATAATACAAAAATCATTTCTAGTATAGTTTAGTTTATATCCGCTTTTTACTTAATTGATCTTTTATTTTATTTTATAGGAGCAGTAATTAGCAATCTCAATTCACAGTCCCTTTGTATTCACACTCTTGTATATGTGTGGTCATTGGAAATGGTTAGGTTCGGTACTTGTTTTTTCCATATCACATTAAAAATCCAGTGCCTCCTCATAAAATCCTCTCCTCGGATAATCGACCACCATTACAGACGTTTACACCACATTTGGTTTATACATTTAATAGGTAGGTAGGGTGCCCCTATCTCCCATCTCCATATAGAGTAATTTGGTCACATATTCTTTCTTCTATGATACTGGTTCCTCTCTCTTAAGTCCTATCTCTTGTCCTTCTTCTCTCTCCCTTTCTCTCCCACCTTGCTCTCTCTCCCCCCCCTCTCTCTCTCTCTCTCTCTCTCTCTCTCTCTCTTTCTCTCTACCCTCAAATCCTCTCACTATATCCCTCCCTCTATCATTCTTTCTACCCCCCTTCCATATTTGTGTCACTATCTCCCTCTCTTACCCTTCTCTACCTCTCTCACTCCTCTCCCTCTCTCTCTCTCTCTCCATTCCTTCTCTCCCATCTCCTTCAGTTTATCTCCATCTCTCCTTTGTGACTCCCCTTATCTCTCCACCTATATCAATCTCTCTTGTAGGTCCCAATATGCCTCGCCACCTCTATCATTCTATGTCTTTATTATTCCTTCTGATATATATCTAGAGTTAATATATATCATGACATATTGGGACCTACGATTGGGTTAATTCTACCTTGTTGGAAAGGTTAAAATGGTTAATCTTCGATAGAAAAAATGTAGATCAAATATTTCATCAAAAATAGGGAACCATACCCTATCTTCCAGGCTATGCATATCAGTTGCTTGGCCTATTCTTGCTCTCACATGAATGTACTCTTGCTTGAATGGTACAGAAGAATGTTTCGCATTATCAACTATTTTTTTTGGAAAACTTTTAGTTGTTTCAACACTGCTACATTCTTCAAGCTTATCCTTTAAACCATCTTAGTCTTTTGTACTCTCTTCAACTTTGTATTTCTTTCCATTCCTCTCAGTCACATATGTTTCCTTGGTCTGTTAAGGGACAAGGTCAGTAACATTAGGATGTTTTTGTAATAAACAAGGGTATATCTAGGACACAGTCAAGTGGAGCAAGAGTATAAGAGCCAAATTTCTCATGAATGTGGGACACTCGAACTTAATATTTTCTGGACTAGTCATGAGGTGCAGTCTGGTTATTAAGACTTCATCAGATGGCCATTCTCCGAACTTAAATTGTGTGACAACACTGTGGCTGAGTTTGAAACTAGAGATTTAACATACATTTGGTTTAATTGAAATAGAAATTTTCATCAATAAATGTAAATCAATGGCTAACAAATAATATAAATTAATAAATAAAGAAGACATGGCAACAATAAAAATACTTGCAAAATTGTTACATTGAGACGCAAATAATAAGCAACTATTGTGCACAAACAGAGACCAATGAAACTATCATCTTAACCCCTAACCCCTTAAACACTAATTCCCAACCCCTAACCCATTTAACCCCCTAAACATCTAAACCCATAACCCATTTAACCCCTAAACCATAAACCTCTAAACCCTTAACCCCTAACCCATTTAACCCCCTAAACCCCTAGTAAACCCCTAACCCATTTAACCCCCTAAACCCTAAGCCTATAAACCCTTAAACCTAACCCATTAAACCCTAAACCTTTAAACCCTTAACCCTAACCCCTTAAACCTTAATTCTCGACCCCTAACCCATCTAACCCCCTAAAACCTAACCCCATTAGCCCCTAACTTCTAACCCCTAAAATCCTTAACTGCTAAATCCCCTAACCCCCTAAACCCCTAACCCATTTAACCCCCTAAAACCTAAACCTATAACTCCTTAACCCCTAACCCATTAAACCATAATCCCAACCCCTAACCCATTTAACCCCCTAAACCATAAACCTCGAAATGCATAATCTTAACCCCTTAACCTCTAAATGCATAATACTCCCTTAACCCCTAACCCATTTAACAACTAACTCATTATTCCCCTAACCCATAAATGCTCATAAATACCTTAACCTCTAAGCCCTCAATCCCTAATCCCTTAACCCCTAAGCACCCAATCCCTAACCTCTTAACCACTATCGCATTATTCCCTAACCTCCAAACCTTAAACCTCTAACCCCTAAGCGCCTATTCCCCTAAGTCGTAAGCCCCTAATCCTTAATCCCTTAACCACTAAATAATTATTCCCCTAACCCTTATAATAATCCTTAAAACCCATTGGGATTAGCCATTCCAAATGAGAGCAGGTCTAGTTGGGACCTGTGATCGGGTTAATTTCCCCTTGTTGGAAAGGTGGAATAGCATGAGCAAAACCATGGGTTGCAAAAACCTCTCCTAAATTTACTATTTTATCTCAATTTTATTTTAATAATTAATTAATTAATTTCTTTAAAAATTCTTCTGGATAAATCACATAAAATTTTTAAGTTACACGCCTTTCAAACCACTCATTGTGTGGTTCGCCATCAATGTTTTTAAAATAAATTTATTAGAATGAAACTGAATTGATTTTTGAAGCTTCCTTTTAAATCAATTGTTGACATTACAAAGAATCATGGAGTGCGCTCAAAATCCATGAGAAAAACAATGGGTATGATATTAAAATGATATTTGAAGGTATAATATTAAAAATGATGTTTGGAAAAATGGAGGGCGGGAATATTCATTTTTCTTTTAAATTTTAGAACTCCAGTTAAAATAACATTTCTCCCACCCAAAACATGTGTTTTTGTTATCTCCCGCTGGCTTAGTGATTAGGTTTTTGTTGTGGGTCTTGTTCTTGCAACTTCCTTACTGCAATTTCTTCTGGGTGCTAGTTCAGTCTTAATAATCTGCAGTTTTCGAAGTTGCATTCTTCAAGGATTATACTAAGTTCAATAGTTAAGATGCAGGATTGGGGGACCTAATGTAATTTCTTTTGGGTGAAATTTTAGTCTCAGCAATCTATGGTTTTCGAAGCTGCATTCTTCATGGATTCTACTAAGTTCAATAGTTAAGATGTAGGATTGGGGGATCTATTGAAATTTCTTCCGGGTGCAATTTCTGTCTCAACAATCTACGGTTTTCGAAATTGCATTCTTCAGGTATTCTACTAATTCCAATAGTCAAGATGCAGGATTGGGGATCTATTCATTATTTTCTTGGCTTTCGTCCGAATGGTTTAGAATGCAACCAAACCCTTGAGAATATTGATGCTAGTAGAATTTCCCCCCAATATGATCCAAATCAAAGTGAATGGCACGCATGGGTAGATAAAATTTCTTCATCGGATGATGCATTGTGCGCTAGTTTTTGGTAAGAGCCCATGATCATCAACAATACAAATATTGGGCTTAACATGATCAGTCAGACTCCAATGGTTTCAGCTACAAATGTGGAATCACACCTTTAAATCTCCTCTTACTGAAATCTCATCTTGGCACAATTTCCCATTCAATTCAGACAGAGGACCAACAATATGTGAATCTTCCTAACTGCATATTTTTGTTCGGATAATTTAGGTATCCAAATTTGCTATTTTCAAATGTGAAAACCTGAGGAGCACTATAAATTCTGAGTGGAGATGCATGTACTTTTTAATGGTTTTCTCAAAGGTTCTCTAATTTTTGTTGCCTTATTTCGATTTGAATAAAGATATTTTCTTGTAGCTCCGCATTAGAGTTCAATAATTTTTGAAGTTATGTTAGTGTTGAACCATTTTTACTGAATAATTGGCAAAGTAATATTTTATTGCATTTGAATTACTGGTTTTTATTCTATTATGTGGTTTGAGATTCTTTAATATTTCTATGTCGAACACGTCTTTAAGTCAAACTGCATTGCGTTACACTGAGCTGCAAGTCTAGGTGGGATAGACAAACCATCAGCTATAGAAATTTCCTTTCTGGCCATGAAAACATATTATCAAACTTGAACTCTAATTCCTATTAACTATGCAACTTTAAGTGACAATAAAAACCAATTTTACAATTACCTGAATCTGAGGTCACAATTCACTGCTCGATGCATTGCTCAATACACGACTTCGGCTGCCTTCCATCTCATGGTGTTGTTTCAAATTCTCTGTAGCCAACATTAACACCAATTTCAGATTCCAAGTTGATATGACAAGCTTTCCAATCATGCTGGTTCTAGCTATTCTAAAACTATGTTCAAATTCCAAGTTCAAAAGATCATATTAGTAAGACTATTCTTTATTTCTATGCTAGTTCTGGTTACGTCAAAACACTCTCCAGATTCTGGCTTCATATGAGCACTTTGCTGGTTGGGATCATCCTCTATTTCTGTGGTAGTCCCCACTGCTTTACCCCTTTCTTCAAATTCCCCATTCATAAGACTAGTCTACTTACTATGATCACTCTCCATAATACATTTCCATGCTAATGACAATAAATTCACCACTCTTTTGAAATTCTAGGTTTGATTGTTCAGTTTTCTTTGCACAGCTATTCACTATCTTCATGCTAAACTGAAAATTTTGCATTGCTTGCTGATAACCATCAGTCACATTTTTTTCCATAGGAAATGTTAGGGCATTAAGTTTCTGAGGATAGGTGGCTTCTGGTGCAAGCTGCACTGATTTCTCAATATTTTCAGGTTCCTCTACCAATGGATAAGTCTTGTCAATATCTCCATTCTCTGTTGCCATGCCCGTTTTGGCTATCTTCATAATGTGTCTACAATCATCAATTCACTTTCCCACACATTCAATATTAATTCATTAGATTGTTGTTTAAGATGAGGCTTCTAATCTGTGTCGATCTGTGAAGTGCCCAATAAAAGAAGAATGAGAAATTATTTCCCTCATTTTATATTTAGACTTGATTATGAAACTAAAGACATTGCAGAACTAAAATTCATTTCCCAATAGATTTCTATGATACACATTAGCTATTTACTGATAAAATTAAGAAGACTTGTAATAGCTCACCTTTTGGAAAGGGAAAGGTCCTATTGAAGTAGATATATTTTTAGTCTCCGAGTTTTTCACTGCATCACATTCACTCAAATTAGCAATGACAGATTATGAAACTAAAGACATTGTAGAGCTAAAATTCATGTTCCAACAGAGTTCTACTATGCTTGGGTGTTAGATATTTAGTGATCAAATAATTAAGACTTGTAAGAGCTCACCTTGTGGAAAGGTAAAGGTTCTATTGAAGTAGAAACTTTTTAAGTCTCTAATTTTTTCGGTGCATCACTTTCACTCAAATTAGAAATGACAGATTTTTCAAACTTCTTAGAATCTGTCAATAATGAAACATTCAGATCCTGGACATTTTCAAGAGTAAAAATATCAGTGCCAAGTGATTTCCTAATTTGTGATCCACTATTATGATAGTGAGTGGCTTGTTCACATGCCTTTTCAACTTCTAAGTTGGCAAGAAGAAAAACCTGCAGTGTCTATGTTGCAACTTCCTCATAACCTGGGTAATTAGAAGTACATGTTATTACATAGAATGCACTTCTAACAGAAAAAAAAATTTCAAGTGATTTTTTTCATTTGTGTGGAGAAGAATGGCCATCTTATTTTAATGCGTGTGCTTTTATTGCAGATGATGCTTTTCTTTGTGCACAATTAGCTTAACTTGGCTCAATAATGTCTTTATTGTATAATACGGTACTCACTGAAGTTGTCATGAGGGAAACAATGTAGCCTTGAAATAAACTCTAGTTCTTGAACTTCAGAGGCCATAAATCGAGTTGTTACACTGCCCATGTAAATTATCTTAGCTTTCTCCATATAAGAAGCTAGTTTATGGTTACATATATGTGCCATATTTTCACTAGTCCATGGTAACATAGAAGACTCCTCTCCTCTCTGACTGAAGGTTGTTGATGAAAACTTTGAAACACTTACCTGGGCATACTTAGGAGATTTTTTTCCAAACACACTCATTATCGTTCACCATTTCCACATCTCTGACTGCAAACTCCTCTTCCATGACATTTATATAAATAGATCCTGAATATTTCAACAACTAATTATTTTCATTATGCCTGTTAACTAGAATTTTGGTCAGAGATTTTCATTTGGTAAGCACGTGAGCAGTCTAAAATTTTAATAAAATCCATCGAGAATTGACTACTATATGTTCATCATCATTTCCTAACAATTGAAATCCATCCAGATGACTCTTTTAAATCCTTGATTGAATTCATTCTTATGAGGATTCTCATTAATGTGAACCAAAGGTTTTGGAACCTCTTGCAATCCAACCACTACGATGTTTGCTTCAGTAGTATCCATGGCATGCTTCTGTGGAATAGCTTGACTACTTTCATCCAAAAATGAATTGAACATTCCTTGCATTTGATTCTTTAAAAAATCATCCTAACAAGCACCTACAAAATTTTCCCCTGGTTTAGATTTCTTCGATAATCGAGCAAGCATTTCTTCCATTTCCTCCATAGAAACTTCTCAATATTTCACTAAATTTTATTCTTTACAGGAATACAACGACAATCTTTGCAAATGCACTGTTGTTGCACCTTCATCTAGAGCATATGTAGCATGCATTCTTACATCATTCTCACTGGTTTCCTCCAATGAAAAATCCAAAACTATTCTCTTTTCCACCAACACACTGATTTTCACAATGCCTTTGTAGGGTAAGAAATATAAAACTCCTTTTTTTTCCAGCAAAGAAACATTTTCCTATAACGGCCCTGTGTTATGCTTCCCTGTGTTATCTATGTGAATTGCTCCAACTAACGACTTTAAATTCCACTAGATTTTTGCACATCTAAAAACAACATAAATTAAACAAGCTGCCTCAGTTACTGCATTCTTACAGTCAACCTGTGTTGCATGCATCTCTACATCACTTTCATCATTTACATCAATCACCAACTCCAACCTACCATGCACCATTTACAAATGCAATATGTTCATGTGTAGTTACTCTGGCACATTCACTTCTTTGATCTATAAAGGAATTTAAATCTCCTGTCATTTGTCATATGAACATTCTTGAGGGACTCCTGTTTGAGATGCTTCACTACAGAGCTTGACATCCAATGGATTTCTCTCTATCCCAAAGCATCCATCAATTCATAAGAGGATCCATTCCCGGTTTTAATCTCTCATGCCTCCTTAGTTGATCTATCCCTATTTCTTGAAAACTCACACATTTAACCTTCTGCGTTATCACTTGCGTCTAGATTATTAACAGAACCTACAAAGGTGCAATGCCATCCACTTCTTGGTTTGGTACTCCTTCCAATTTGGCAGGTAAATGTTCCTGCCGAGAAGGCTCCTTGGCATGCATTGCTACATGATCTTCTTTGCTTACATCAAATATCAAATCTGGTATTTCCTCGATGTCTACCAGAAGATCATCTTCTAGTGGAACAATCGAACATGTCTGATTTCTCTCATCTAACAAAGATTCTGGTATCCCTTTCATTTTCACTCTTGCAATAGCCTCCTTGCCACTTGGCACCTTTTACTAAGACTCCACTTAATTCCTCCACGACATCACAATCCCTATTAGACTCGATGAATTGTTCATCGACATTTTCTTTCTTATTTTCATCTAATAAAGAACCCAACATCCCTTGAATCTGTTTGTGTTTAAAATCAATTATCACCGGATGAGAAGATACATCTAGGGTGGCATTGTCCAAAAATTTTTCAATCCTTATAAATGGAGATGAATATTCTCCTTGTTCATTCTGTGCCTCCATCCAGTTCTTGTTTCCTATACATTTCTTTTTCCTTCCTCCTCATATGATGTACTATTTTGAATTTTCTATTCTTTGCATATCAAACATTATAAAGCCTCTTGCACACTGTTCTCATCTCTTTCATTTGAACATAATTCCGATAATCATTACATTTATGAAGAAAGGATATATTCATGTGAAACCCTGTTCAACTTCTTCTCTTGGATAATGCCATCACCTTCATCCCATAGAGAATCCGACAATTGAATGTCGACTTGACCAAAGGCATTGCTTACTTCCTACTGAGATTGAACAAGAGAATCAAAATCTCTCCTTCCAAGGGGCATTACTATGTGCTTTGAAATTGAAGTTTGCCTCTTTTCCCTTCTCTTGTATCCCGAGACTCCAAAAACTTGCTGCAACCCATCCTTTTTGTCTCCTCTACCCATTGAAATTTCAAAAGCACTTCATCCTCGCCCTTATATGCTCCTTCAGTTTGAAATCCAAAATCATCATTTCCACTATTATTGTTTTCTGTATTTACTTCTATTGAATCTATATTTTGTGCTAGGTTATGAGTATATTGTTTTAAATTATTCACTTCAGAAAAAAAACCAATCATTAGAATATTCTTATTTTGTGCAGGCCTGCAATCCATGACTGAGGAGGAATTGACAGCAAACAATAAACCACATTTCTCAGAGGCATTCAACAAAATTGGCAGATCTTTGGTGTTTTTTCTCAAATTCATCCCTGACTGATCAAACGCTGGCTGATTCTTCTTACCTGTATTTTCAAACCCATATCCAAAAATATATAGCCATTTAGAAGGTAATGACACTTTGAGCCCTTTGAAAAATAATACATAATAATCTCTACCCAATTGTTTGAGCTACTTATCAACTCACCAATGTCTGGTCCAAGCAAGCTTCCTTCAATGATCAAATTAATTTCCTCTTTTCAAATAGAGTTTAGAAGCATTTTCATAGATTCTGGAGTTGTTGCTTCTGACCATACATTTCAAGGTCTCAAATTGTTTGATTTATATGTATTTGCACCATTTGAATTGAAATCTATATTGTGAAAAATTGTTTCAAGCTCAAAAGTATTCTCCTGCTTATAGAAGCCTGAACCCCAATAATCCTCACAGTGGCCATTTTCACCAAGTAGAATATGTGCTTCATCAACATCATCAAGCCTCAAACCTTAATTGCACTTCCAAGTTTTTCTCTATAACAATTTTTGTGAGCCCTGCTTGCCGGACACCAATTACAAACATTCTTTCACTTGAAAATTCACAAAAAATGAATTTAAATTAGCCTCACCTGGGTTTTATTTCATTTTTAGTATATTTCGCTTGATTATTTCTTTATACAATATCCCCACTTCTCTTATTCATGTTCCAACGTTCCTTTGCACCTCTTGGTGCAATTGCTAGTTATAAGAATATTTAATATTATGGATCTATCAATCTGAGATGGATATTACAATATAAATCTGAAGGATTCTTGAGATTACTTCATGTTTGATCAGATTTTTTTAATGATAAATTTTATCTTGTAGGAAAATTCAAAATTTGAAGTCATTAATTCAGTACATTGATGCAAATTCATACGCTGATACAATGGTGCAAATGCATGGATTTAGTTGTTGAATGATATATGATGGTTTAATAGGAGGACATGACACTCGCACCCACCATTATAAGCTTAAGATCCAGGATTCTCATGAAAACCAGTCAAAGGAAGGAGCAGTGGGTAGGTTAACCATAAACATATGTAAAGCCATCCTTATTTTCACTAGGCGCAGAGACGTTTCGTTACAAGGTGGACTAGCTGTCATATTCATCAGTTTTGATTTTCTTGTAAGGTGTCTCATTTCTACAGTGGAATAGGTTTTGCTTGATGTTCTATTCTGTCTTTCTGGTTTATGTCAATGCAGGTGATCAAATCACTAAGGGCGACTAGAGATGATCGGGTGCTTAGCATGTCAAATTTGGAGTAAATTCACAGAGGTAAACTGCCAGAAACATTGACAGGGACATTAAGGTGAAAAAATAATGGAGCAAGAGACAATCAGTCATATCACAATTGTGATATGTACCCACTCTAATTTCTAAGCAAGACAGGGAGGATTGGCATTAACTTTGTGCAGTTGATTGATTTCCCATCAACCCATGGTATATGCTGGCACTAATTTGGAGGGGATGATTTGGTAGATCAAACCCAATACAAGCTATTTAGAACAAATGTTTGAGGGCAAGCTATAATAAAAAAATTGCTTGAGCAGAGATGAATTGGGTTGATCCATGATGGATTCTAAATTGGGTTCTTCAGGTTTGTTCTCATGGGCTATTCAACATAAAGAAGATGAAAACTCATGTACCTCTCCTCTGCTATGGCATCCTGGATCAAGTTATTATCCCATATATACAGACATAGCATGTTCATATCCATACCCCATGTCAACCAGGGTAGAGGATATTTCCAAAGGCAGACAGGAGCTCATGAAAATGTTTGAAGGAATGCCTGAATCAGCTTATGAATTGTCCCTGCGTGATTTGGTGGAGCAGAAGGATGCCATGCAGAAGAGATCAAATGAAGAAGTGAAAACAAAAAAACATAAAGCAGAGGAGAGGAGTTCAGGAAAGAAGGACAAGAGGAAGACAAGTGGAAGCTATATAAATGGGTCAAGTAAGAGCAACGGAGAAAATACTAAACCGTTTCTTCTCAATATATTTATTCCCAGAAACTTGACAAACCAATTTCATTCTACCTCTAGGTCAATACCTACAAGTTGTTCTCAGGTGAAGAGCCATGATTTAGAGAAAGGATCAAGGGATACATATCCTGTTGCAAACTTGTATAAGATAAAGACGTCATATTCTACTACTGGTTCTTCAATTGGCTTCTCCAAGGTGTCTCCTAAACCATTTTCCGCCTAGGATGGTCAGTCTTATCAAGTTCTCCCAGCTTCTACCATACATACTGGTTATAATTTTGGCCTTTGTAAATTGAGCATGAGTGAATGCTCATTCTGTTGGGGGTACACTTTCTTCTCCAAGACTATTTTCCAAGTGATTCTTATGTGTTTCTCTTCATGCAACTTCTAAATTTTCAATTTCTGACCATTGAACATATTTTATCTTAATTATGAATTGGCAAACCCCAGGGTTCAAGCTTAACTCCATGCTTAATAACCACCCATGGCTTAAGAAGTCCACACCAGTCACTTAGAAATTCTAAACATCATAATTTATCTACTTACAGTTTCACTTATAACAGCCCCAGTGCCTTGAGATGCTATCTTTTACTCTTAAAATGTGGGAACAAAAGATTGTAAATTAACGGGGAGGTAGCACCTTCATTAAGAACTGATTAATTTATGAAACCTCTCATTAAGGAGTGGAAATATGGAACCTTAAAAATTTGTCTTTATATGTTTCTTCCCACGTCAGTCTTGTTGTCGAGTGTGAACTTCATCCATGCTTTTTGTTGAAGTTTTATCAGATTTTATCTCTTTATGATCATGTTTTATCCATGTCGTTTGACATCAAAACAATTTTTGGAATACAAGTAAACTTTGAGAAAGCAACCCCTGAGTCATCCTGAAGTCAAAGTCTTTCTGCATATACATCAAAAAATGTTAGGACATGCTAGTGAAAAGTTGGAAACTACTAACTAACTATTGTCTGTTTTCTTTTTGTTTATTTTTTTTATCATGACAATCGATAATTAACCACTGTCATTTTTATTTCTATTTCTTTCTTTTTCCTTTTTTTCAATATTAGGAGAATTTCTTTATTTTTCCTTTATTTTTTATTTTTTGGGTATTAGGAGAATTCCTAAACTTACTGCATGTCTCTGAGGAGGCCGAGGGTCATTTCTGAGGGACTGACCCTATACTCCTGAACCTAATGCATTATGAAACTGCCCACAGACACGCTAGGTGTGTTAATTTAGTTTCAAACCTGGGTGGGGCCTCAATATTTCTCAGCAAAACTTTCTTCCTTGGACTAATCTGGGGGAGGTCCAGGATCAACCTTTGTGGCTGCCTTATAACACCAAGAGTATATCCAGCAACCTGTAAGCCAGATATAAGCCATATATACCAGATATTATTATTTATTAAGAGCCTTATAACACTAAGAGTATATCCAGCAACCTGTAAGCCAGATATAAGCCAGATATACCAGATCTTATGATTTAGCAAGAGCAGAGACTCTAGGAAATGGGGAGTCTAATCCTTGAGGCGAGATCATAGCAGGCCATATACTCAATGGGATTTGAACTGCAGTCTTTTTAGTTTCACCCAGTGAGGCCATATACTCAATGGGATTTGAACCGTAGTCTCGTTAGTTTCACCCAGCGAAACTTAGCGTTAAACCACATATCACTGTATAATTAACTATTCTCTATTACTTGAAACATTTCTAAAACTTTAAAGTCCCTGGACGATTGGATTGCTCTAACACTGAGCTACTTTCCCTTTCATGAGGTGGGTAAACTAAGTTTTGAACCTATGTGGGGCCTCAATATTGGTCAGCAAACACTTTCCAATGCAAGTCGTCCACCGTTTGGCCTAGCACAATAGGCTAATTAACAATTGTTTGTTACTTGAAACATTTCTGAAACTTTTAAGTCCTTGATTGGTTGGATTACTCAAACACTGAGCCACTTGCCCCATGCAATCACTTTCCAATGCAAGTTGTCCACCGTTTGGTCTAGCACAATAGGCTAATTAACAATGTCTATTGCTTGAAACATTTACGAAACTTTAAAGTCCTTGGCTGGTTGGATTTCTCTAACACTGAGCCACTTTCCCCTTCATGAGGGACGCCCTTAAGGGTTCAACATAGATGTGTGTATTCCTATTTCCAACACCCTCGTTAGGCCACACTTTGGCTAAGGTCCCCTGCCTAACCTCAAGCAAAACTAGCTCTATCCCCATCTTGAAAATTATACATACTAATATTTAACCCAGATTTTCCCTTGGCCAATGTGCTGCTGTACTACTGAGCTACATGCCCCCTCATTGTGGGCATCATTAATGGTTCGACCTAGATGTACAGATTTCTATCTCCAACAAAAAAAACACCTAATTTGGAAGTAAAGCATCAAAACTGAATGAAAGAGAATGTATAATGAACAAAGTTTTTATGCCAACATTCTACCATATTCCAAAGTTGTCATGTTTGAATTCTAAGTCATTTATATAGATTTTAATACTTGCTTTACATTTAATTGAGTATAATTGCAGCCCAATTCATTTCATATTTAATCATCCCTAAATTAGGTGTTCTCATGCTCCTAAGTCATGACTTTTGGACCTGTGTTTAGAAGTGCTCGTTGCTCTGTTTCCAAAGGTTTTGAAAGTGGTCATTTCAAAAGTCATCCCCATTTCCAAATTTTGTCCTTACCCTGTTTCAGGCAACTAAGACTTCAAAATATTGTGCTCTTTGGTTGAATCAAAAATTTTATTTGCATATTAAAGAGTGGGAATCCAAAAGGAAAAAGTGGTTCCATTTAATGATATGTGCAACCTAAATTATCCAAATTATTTTTATTACACTCCATCCATATATTTCATTGCAACATTCGTAGTCCTTTAGTATTCAATTATAACTCTATAAAATCAAGATGACCATCCATATTCAAAGGCTTATGCTTTTCTTTGCGTTATCTTCTAATAAGGATTTTTATTTCCAAGTAATTCAACTACCAAAGGTAGTACATGCGAGTAGAGAAGTAATTCAACCACTAGTTATTCTCCTACATAGTACATGCTTTGATAGATTATATCAAAAGTCTTACCAATACAATAACATTGATTGTTGTATGTGGACATTTTTGTTCAAGATGGTCAATTACATAATCAAGATGAGGAGCTGGATCATGCAATTGAACTTTATCTTTCTGAATAACTAACCAAACCAGATGGTATATGATGGAAATTTCATTTTTTATAGTTACTTTTAGTTTAACTATATCATTTAGCTCAATGCTTTTCATATATTCAACTAAACCTTTGTTTCTTAACAAGACTTTTTCATTTCCATGTTTTAGTGAAACTGTTTATGGTTTGATACTCTCATACAACCTTTATCAAGTTACATGCACCCTCATTAGAAAAAACAAGAGAATTTTTCTTGCCATGACTATATTTCTTTGTCATTGTAGACTTAAGAAAGTCTTTTAGCTAAGAAACTAGTTTCAAGGTTATGGCATAACTTGTCATATAAATTGAACATAATTTATATCCAAAATGTTAACTTGTAAACTACTTAGATGGTTTTAGGCTTTACATTTAAAATCTACTTCAATTTGAACTTTGAATGAGTTGTTCCATATACTTGAATATTAAGAGATTTTGGTGTAAGGATTTAAAATTAGCCCGTAAGGCCTCTTAGTTATTCATTTATTTTATCTAATATAACATTTACTATTAAATTAGTACCACTCAGCAAAAATATGTTATAGATCAAGATCATACTTTGTATAGTGTCGTAGAATAAAAATAGGAGCAAGGACACTGAGTTCTTTTGATTTTCCTGGTTCTTATTCCTTTGGTGTATCTTTGCACCTTTAGGGTCAATTTATAGTTTAAAGTCTAATTCTTTAAAGGGTGCTTGCTCAATGGAAGAGCACCTGCTTTACAAGAAGGAGGTTGGTGGTTTGATTCCATCGTGCCCTAATATTCATATATAGGGAATGATGAAGATCAGTTTTTGGTGACGGATGCTCTTTTGACCATCACCAATGAGCTTATGGTGACATTTTTTGACCCTCACCAAAATATGAAATGGTGACGGTCAACAAACACCAGCATATATACGCATCAATAGTGATGACCATTAAAGGTCTGTCACCATAAATCATTGTTGTTTATATGAAATGGTGAGGGTCATTGTTTGTCATTACAGTCATTATTTGTGATGGACCTTGATGTCACCAATGTGTTTATGGTGACGGTAAATGGATGTCACCATATATATGCACCAATAGTGACGTCCATGAAAGGTCCATCACAAAAAATCGTTGTTGTTCATATGAAATGGTGACGGTCACTATCCGTCATTATAATCAATATTCACGACGGACCTTGAATGTCACCATAACACATACTTTCGGTAACGCCACCTTTGGTGACGTTCAGTTTTTTGGTGACGGAGGCTATTGTGCTCACCATTGCTCATATGAAATGGTGATGGTAACTATCCATCACTATAAATCATTATTGGTGACAACCCTTGAATGTCACCACAACACCTATACTTTTGGCGACGCCACCTTTGGTGATGTTCAATTTTTTGGTGACGGAAGCTATTGTCCGTCACCATTGCTCATATGAAATGGTGATGGTCACTATTCGTCACTATAACTAATTATTGGTGATGGACCTTGAATGTCACCACAACACTTATACTTTCGGGGACGCCACCTTTGGTGACGTTCTATTTTTGGTGACGAAGGTCATTTTGACCCTCACCAATGAGCTTATGGTGACCATTTTTTCCCCTCACCAATGTGTTTTTTTCTTGTAGTGGAAGGTGAGTTCAAGAATTGTGAAATTGAGAATGTTTATGACAAATATAAGCAGGCCATTGAAGCAACTCAGGTTGATATACTATAGATGAAGGAGAACAATATTCCAAAGGGTCTCATACCTTTGGAAGAATTGTTTGATTAGGATGATGTATCGAGGAAGCCAACTTTGGTTCCTAAAAAAAAAGGTGTGGAGGATGTAAACATTGGGGCAGTGGAAAAGACTAAGATGGTAAAAATGTCTAGGTCTTTGTCTCCTGAGGTAAAGGACAAGTACATTGATTTACTTTCTGAATTTTCTGATGTTTTCACGTGGGATTATCCAGACTTAAATGTTTGTAATAAATACATCATACAACGTACTTCTCAAATTAATCCCGATCAAAATCCCTTTCAGCAAAATTTGAGAAGGATCAACCCAAGGTTGTTGCCATCAATTGAAAAAGAAGTGAACAGGTTCTACAAGTAAGCTATAATTGTTCCTATAAGGTTTTCTAATTGGATATCTAATTTAGTCCCTATAAGAAAGAAGACGGGTGAAATAAGGCTTTTCATAGACTTCACAAATTTAAGCAAGTTGTCACTAAAAGATAATTACCCCTTTCCCAAAATGGTTCACATCTTACAAAGAGTGGTTGGGGCTTCTCAAATGTCTTTTCTTGATGGATATTTAGGGTATATTCAGATTTTAGTACATGAGAAATATCAGGACAAAAATACCTTCACTACACCTTGGGGTATGTTCAAATATGAAAAAATGACATTTGGACTAAAGAATGCAGGGGCTAACTTTTAGGGTGCAATGGATATAGCATTTTCAGATGAGAAAATGTTTTTCTAGTGGTATATTTACATGATTTGACAATTTTTTCCCATTCATATGATGAACACTTGTATCACCTAAAGATTGTTTTTCAAAAATGCAGGAAGTTCAAAATCTCCATTTATCTGTAAAAGAGCCTTTTTTCGATGGACTAGGGAAAAATTCTCAGTCACATCATCTCTAAGGATGGAATCCGTACTAACCGTTCTTGGGTTGAGGAAATTCAACAAATTGATTGTTAGGTTCCTATATTACTAGTGTAGTCCCTTATTATGTTAGTGTAGACCCCCTTATTGTTATTGTTGTACCCTTCTAACCCCCATCATGGATAATTTTAAGCATGGAAAATTATCTTGAAGTTTAAAAAATTGGCAAATCTCACTAGTCCCTAATATGCAAACTATAAAATTTTTATTGATGTATTTGTAAAATTATTCAATTTTATAATGATATTATATATATTTTCTATATAATGTGGGCGATTTTTAATGTAAAATAATTTTATATTGTAAAATTTCGGCGAATCATTTTTATAAAAAAATGGAAATTGGCGATTCTTTTTTTTGGAAAAACCATTGAAAATTAGCCCACCTGCGAATATTGGCCCCTAAAATTTTCCATGACCCCCATATTGTTATTATTGTGCCCTTACATTATTATTGTTAGGTCAGCTAGGATTACCTTGTGGCTCCACTAGGACTACATTGTGGCCCCATGGACTCCTATATATAGAAAGGAGGTTTTGTCATTTGTATCATCCAATAATTGTTGATTCATGTAATGTATTGGAGGTTTCCCCCTCGAAGTGGTTTATTTCTAAGGAGTTGACATCTCTTTTCTTCTCTTTTTGGAGCTGGTTTCACAACATTTGGTATCACAGCTTTGAGATTCTAGGGTTTTTCTGCTCCAAATAGGTCATCATGAAATTTTTGCTATAACATTTTTTCTGCGAAGTTTCAGAATCTAAAATTTTAGAGTGCAAACTAAAATCTTGAGGAACATCACCTCAAAATTTCAGAGGTTGGTTCGCAATAGTTTCGGAGATATGATCTGTGCAAGTTAGGTCATTTTGCAGGCTCCTGAATTTAACCTAAAAAGGTCATAGTGGTATTTTCATAATAAATGTTTTTCCATGAAGGTTCAAAAGTTGAAATTTTTATAGTGCGAAGCTGCCATCCTGAGGAAAATCATCACAAAATTTCAGATATTGGTTCGCAATATTTTCGGAGATATGGTTTGTGGAAGTTAGGGCTTTTTGAGGTTTCTAAATTTCATCTCAAAGAGGTGATCATGGGAAAATATTCATAGCTCTCTCTCTGAGCATCGGATTGGAATGCTGTAAAAATTGACCATAAGTTCATGGATTTTAGTTTTTGTTCTATCAATTTTAGAGCCAAAGGAGGAAACAGTGATATGTGGCAAGTCATACAATTTTTCTCTACTGAACTAGTCCAAAATAGTTTCAGTGTGGGAGATTGGACATAACTTTGCCTTGAAGAATCCAAATCAGATCAGACCTGTGGAATTTGAAAGAATCTTCAGAGGGCTACTACAGGGCTGAATTTCAGATATTGAGGATTCGTAATTATATACATAATTCAATTTCAATATAGAGCTCCTCAAAAGCAAGTAAAAGGTGTGTCTTTTTTTTTTGTCTGAATTGCATAAGTCTTGTTTGAAGAATCAAGTTGAAGTGATTCCAAGGGCTACATTGTGGCCCCATGGACTCCTATATATGGAAAGGAGGTTTTTTCATTTGTATCATCCAAGAATTGTTCATTCATGTAATGTATTGAAGGTTGCCCCCTCGAAGTGGCTTATTTATAAGGCGTTGATATCTATTTTCTTCTCTTTTTGGAGCTGGTTTCACAACATTGATTTTCCACAGAGCAAGAAAGAAATTCAGGCTTTCAATGGTAAGATGATTTTCTTGTGCAGATTTATTCCAAATTTGGCTGAGCACCTTCAAGATATGACCAACATATTTAAAAAGTATAATGAGGTAAAGTGGTCCGAGGATGCTAAGAATTCCTTTAACACAATGAAATTTTCTTTGACTACTACCCCCGTTTTAATAATTCCTTATTACACTATTGATTTTATGATATTCTCATTCGCCTTCAAGCACACCATAACTATAGTCTTAGTGCAACAGGAGGACAAGAATGAACAACCCATTGCATTTTCTAGTCGAACCATTAGGGATGCAACTCTTCGGGACAATATCATAGAGAAACAGGCTTTGGCTTTGATATAATCATTAAAGGATTTTTGTGTCTATTTTTTACATTCTCATACTTTGGATTATGTACCTAATGCAACAGTCAAAGATGTTATTATGCAGACATATCTAGAAGGAAGAAGAGGGAAATGGATAGAAGCAATGTTGGAATATGACCTCAAGATCAAGCCCACAAAGCTGATCAAAGGTCAAGGTTTTTCAAAGCTTATGGTTGAGTAAAGTCTTCATGTTTTAGATATTAATATTATTATAGTATTGTCCGATGAAAAACATATTGTCACTTTGATATAGGTATCTAATATGTTTATTTCATCACCTTGGTATTCAGATATAATATATGTGCTTCAACATTTGAATCCTCCTCGAGGCATGACTAAGAGTAAGGGTAGGTATTTAAAGTTTAAAGCTTCCAAATACTTCATTTTGGACAATGCCCTTTATTGGAAAGATCCAGGAGGTTTTTTGCTGAATTTTTTAGTTGAGAGTGAAGCCCAGGAGGTTATGAATGATTTTCATAAGAGAGACTGTGGGGGCCATCTTTTTTGGAAGACCACAGCTAGTAAAATATTGAGAATGGGATACTATTGGCCAAATATATTTGCAGATTTGTACAAAACAATGATGGGTTTCCATGAGTGTCAAGTTTTTCAAGGTTAAAGAAAACTTATTCCATTACCTTTGAAGCCTATTTCAATTCATGCAACGCTTCAGCAATGGGAACTTGACTTCATCGGAGAGATTCACCCTACTTCATCCGCACAACACAAATGGATATTGACAACCACGAACTACTTTACCAAATGGATTGAAGCAATCCCAACAAGGCAAGAAACAGACCTTGTAATTATTCAGTTTTTGGAGACTAACATATTGTCTCGTTTCAGTTGTCCTCATAAGATTATTACCAATAATGCGACACCATTCAAATCAAAAGGGATTTTTGAGTTTTGTGACAAATATAATATCAAATTGGGGCCCTCAACTGCCTACTATCCACAAGGTAATGCTTTTAGATAGTCCTCTAATAAATCCTTGATAAATATCATAAAGAAGATGTTGGAGGCCAACAAGAAGAACTGTCACAAAAATATTATGAATGCCTTGTGGGTAGACAAGGTGAGTAGTAAGAAACCTATTGGAATTTCCCCTTTTCAGTTATTTTATGGAATAAACACTATTTTTCCTACATCACTTGCAGTCCCGGTCATGAAATTGTTGCAACAAGCCGGAAGTGAGGAAAATCATGTACAACTCTGGATCAATCAGATGATCCATCCTTAGCAGATGAGAGATGAGGTATTTCAGAACACCTCAAAACTTCATGAGAAGATAAAGAAGGTGTATGATCATAAGATCAAGGTAGATAACTTTAAGCTTGAAGATGTAGTCCTCTCATGGGATGAAAGGAATGAGGAAAAAGGGAAGCACATAAAGTTTGAAAACCTACGCAAGTGACCCTACAAGATCTCATCTATTTGAGGAAAAAATAATTTTCTGCTACAGGAGATGAATGGAAGAGAATGTTTGGGAGGACCAGTCAACGATACGCTCCTTAGGCATTATTATTCTTGATGTAATTTTCAGATTTCTCACTATCATTGTAAATATCAGTTTACCTTTCTTGCAAAGTGTAAAGCGGTGAATCATCGAATCTCGGGGCTTGAAGTCAAGGATATAAAGATTCATTGGTTTTATATTATTTTCAAAGTCAAGTTAGTTTTGAGTCAATTTTAAAGTCAATTTTCAGTCAGTTTGAGTTTGTCACAAATCAGGTTAAGATTTTAGTTTTGAGTTCGTTTTAGTATTGACTCCATGTCCAATGGATATGAACTTGGTATATGGTGTTCTTGGAACCTCCAAGGAGCTACTATCCCCAGCTAGAGCCAATGCTAGTGTTAGTATTTGCATCCTTCCACCACTGATCAAAATTTAAATTTTTCATGTCATTTTAGGGGTCCCACTCAAATTTTTTTTATCATTCCATTAGATCATGCAAAAATTTGGTCACTTGGTGTTGTTTTTCATCAAATTTCACTCTTTTCACAAATTCATCTCATCACACACTAGCTCACTTTGCCACTATGTTGAGTGTCCATTATTTCATGAATATTATCATCTTTTCAGTCATATCATCATGAAATCCATTCAATCAGTGTGTCCATTAGGTCTTAGGGTTTTCAAGGTCCAATAAAACATCATTTATATTGCATAAAAGAGAAAGAAGACTAAGAGTGATCAATAAATTCACTTTACTATGTAAAGATGAAATTCAATATTTAGTTTTTATTACATTATGTAATTTTCATTTCATCATGTAATTTTATGTTTTCTCAATTTGTAATAAGTTGAATTGTTGCAAGATAGTTGTCATCTCAAAGGTTTCATGTGCCAAGAAAGCTTATAAGCTTCAAATTCTAAGTGCTCTCAATCCATCAAATGATCAATCTCCAAATCAGAAACAAAAGTGAAAGGTAAATATGTCAAAGTGTAAAATGAATGAGAAGAAAGAAAAGTGGGCCCTAAAGGAAAATGCATTCAAATAATCAAGTATAAATCCCATCACCATACATAGAAATAAATCATTTTCTCTCCCAACCATCAAGCTCACACTCCCTCAACTCGAAAAATAAGTTTGTAGGGTCAAATTTCAAGTTTTGGGTGGCGCTGCACTCCTAGAACTAGCGCTGCGCTCCTGGAAGAGGGTGTTGCACACTTGGTAGTGAGAGGATGCGCTCCTAGAACTGGTGTTGCGCTCCCACCTAGTTTCATCCGTAGTCATAAAAAATTCATCCAAATACTCCAAAACACCAGCAAAGGGTTTCTTAACCTCCAATACATGTAAGCAACACCACTTGTGCCCTCCTAGCATTTTCCATTTGCAAGATTAAGGTGTTGAATCTCTCATTCAAGTTTGCAATGTGTTTAAGCTAAGAAGCGATAGATTTCATTTATACGTCCCTAAATCATTCCCTAGACCCTACATTCCCTTCCCATGTCATATTAAACCCTAAACCTATCCCTACATCACTAAATCCATGTTCTCAAACTTCATTACCCAAAACCCTATCTCCTAGACTACATATTTTCTAGGTAGCTTCCCCTATACCTATAATCAGTTTCCCAATCTCATTTCCCTAACTATTTTAATCCCATATTATTCCCCTAAGTTCCCTAACCACTTTCCCTATTCCCCCTATTATCACCAAATTGATTCCTCTTGGGCTGCTTCAATGGTCAACTCGAACTAACTATTTCAAACCAACTTGTAACTAGAAATTACCCTTTCCAGTATGAGAGGGCACTCTCAAAAGGATAAAGGATATTCAATAAGTAATCTTGAAAGCAGATGGTTAAATCTGAATTGGATTGAGTGTGTTGTTTTTTTGTAAGTGAAAGATGTAAAGGGTTTTATACCATTGGGATTATGGAGTCAATATGAAAACTAAGTCAGAAGTCAACTTATCTCATGGAATTTGAAGAAACTGTATTCTTATTAAACCACACATGAAGGGAAAAAAAAAAAAATACATATGTATACAGGAAGTTGGAGCATGTTACCATGAATTCCAAGTGATTATATATAATCAAACTAATAAAACATGACAGAACAACAGACCATGTGTATAATGGAAGTTGGAGCATGTAATCATGAATTCCAAGTGATTATACAACTAGAACATTGGAGAGAAAGTAAAATAATGATATAAGACACATACATAAGAATATAGATAAGAATATCAGGTCTAAAATAGGCTGCTGCAACTGTATATTACTCATAGACAAATATTAGAAGAGTAGTGCTTACATAACATCTCCCCGGTATCATTCGATCTCTCGGCTACAAATAGACCTTTGTTGAATACATAGGATCTGCTCAACTAGCTAGATCATTTAATTATGACCTTGACACCTATCATAATTGTAAACCACTCTCCTGGAATCAAAAAAGAGAACTAGTCTTTAAAAGACTTATACTTCTAATAGGACTCTGTTTTATTTATTACAAATACTTAATTGAATGAGTTCATAATTACATCAAGAGTAGTTAGGTGCTCGAATGACACTATCCATAATCAAAAGAATAAATACCCTCACTGAAGCACAAAGAAGTCGACCCTTTTTTCCTATGTTGTGTTGTTGCTAATGTGATGATGTAGTGGGGTAGTTTTAGGACGTGGACCTCGATTCGGTGATATGATGATAGATGAGATGACAGTGCTAAGGGAAGATCTGCTATTTAACGGAGTGCTGAACACTTTTGGCTGCCCAAATCGACATTTCTATTGCTTTATTACCTAAAATCCTCTTTCCATGTTAAAAAACATTTTGTGAATAAAACAACAAGAAAAACCTAAAATACTAGACTCGAAACCTTTTTAACTTTAATTCTGAAGTGCATCGCATCTGCACACTTTACAACTTTTAATGTTTAAGTTATGAAGAATACAATCAACCATGCTATGTGATGGGGAGGTGACATGGAAGGGAAGGAGTGGGACTGGACCGCAGTGTAGATTGCAACTTTTATCTTTTAATTATAAGCTGTGGGGTTAACTCTTAAAATTTGCGAAGTGTGAGGAAGAGGGACCCACTGGAAATTAATGGAGTGTTATGAATCAGTGGAAGGTTTTAAGCGGTAAGTGTTATGAAATTTTTATGATATAACAAAGTATTGCAATAGTATTGTAATGGGAGCAGAGCTGCTGAGGTGGGGCCAACCTACCACATCGCAAATTAAAATAAATATTTTGTGGGCGATTTTAAAAGGTAAGTTATAAAATGAGGGCAGTACGAAGTGCAATACGTTAAATGTGGAAAGGTGCGAAAAGGCGGATGGGTAAGGAAAATGCAAAAACAAAGGTTTTTCATGTGGCTTGGAAATATATAAAGGTTTGGACAAGTCCCATCAAAGTGCATCGACGAGGTTTTTATATTTCAGTGATGAATTAAGAAAAAGGGTAAAGCTTGCGGAATGCAGGCATAGCTAGAACTTCAGACTTTTATATAAGTGAGTTTTATAAAGTGATAAGCCCAGAAAGGTTATATATGTGGGTTTTTGTCTTAGGATAAACATGATAACGAGTGATAAAAGTGGCCCCACTAGGGATGGTGTGCCCCAGTGGTACAACAAAGAACTTGTAGTTCTAGTGCCACCTCCATTGGGTTGCTCCCATCTTCAAAATGAAAACTTGCAACAGGCTCTGACCTGTAACTATTGACACTGAAAAACCAATAGATGCTAAAGAACTGGAAGTACAGATGGTAAATTTAAAAATGAAACTGAAAAATTTCTTTATCTTCAAGCTTACTTATATACAAATGATCCTACTCTACTTGCTCAGCATAAAAGCTGAATCAAGTGATCTCACACTTCTAATGAAGCCAATCAAGAGGTTGAGTACTCGATTGGAAGATACATTCAACTTATCTGATCATAAGACCATTCCTGAGAGATGAAAACTTGTTCCACCATCTGAATTTCTCTACATAACTGAAAATCATATTGAATTTTATTCTTATAGAATATTCTGGAAGAGTCGCAAAAGGATCTTTGAGAGTATGCAGGAATATTTCTTGTTGATCATTATTTTCATTTGGGAAAGAAAAACTTGGAGTAATCCTGGACATTTCAGAAAGAACTGCTCTAGTATGTAGCACAAGAATTTATAGAGGTAATTCTTCATATGATTCAACATGCATACTCATTTGATTGTCTAAAATTTTCTTTTCAGAAATTCCTCCATTTGTTGTAAGCCGATGCAAGGAATGACATGAAGAATAAATTTCTTCCTTTACGTGAGGGTTATATAAATTATCTTCCAGTGTTTCTTCATGATGTTGGAAATTATTCTCATATTCCTGATGATCAAAATACTAACAAGTCTGCTGCAACTTTTCATCAAACTCAGAGGATGTAGCATGATTGCCATAAATAAACTCCTGTTGGATTTCATTTTCAACCAAGAAAGAGGCTACCCTTTCTTCTTGATGATGCAAGAGATTGTCATGAAGGGCCCCTAAAATTTCCTCATCCATGAACTCATCATATTCATAAAAATTCTCCAAATATTCAATAAAACTCATACAACGTTGTAATATTCCAAAATTAGCATGCAGCTCATTGGAATATTGATTTTTGCTGTTTACACTTAGGAAATGATTAAATGGGTAAGGAGGCCCATGCATTTCAGAAATAGGAATAAAATCCTTCATAATGTGAAAATGGATCATCATAGGAGCTGGATTTCACACCCTCATGTGTGAAAAGGGGCATTTGCATGTGGACAAGGTCAAGTTTGACCAAGTCAACAACGCTGGGATAAGAGGTGGAGACCATCTATGGAGACAGTGCAGTGATAGTGGGAGGAAGACTCCTTGGTGGAGGAAATCGTAATGAGTGGGACCTAAGGTAAGAGGGCTTCCATTTTTATAAAAGGAGGGAAAGGCAACCATGTTATGATATGAAATGGATTATTGAATTAGTGGCCTGTTAGACTATTGTGATTTCTTCAACTGCTTAGTTGAGATTGTTGTGTTTCTTAGCATAAGGAATTACTATTTAGAAATTCCTTCTCGTTTCTTCAGAGGCCTTTTGAAGGAGATTGTAATTCATTTCTCCACATCCAGGCTTGAGGAAAAGCTACCTCCTTCAGCTACAGTGTTATTTCTGTTGAAGTATAATGTTGTGTTGCAGGGTGTTGCAGTGGAGGGTTCACAACACCACTTCTGGAGCTTATTTTTCAGAGGAGGAAGCTTTCTTTCCTTTGGGAGATCAATGAGGAAGACTTTGGAGCTGGTATCATATCTCGGCACTTGGCCAAAAACTTTTCTATCTCCTATAGCGCAGTCCCTTTCCTTGACTATGTTATTTTCAGTGAGCATTTGGAGTGAGGGTTTGTAGTGATTGTTGGAGGGTGAGATCTTCAGTGATTGGATCAGCCTTTCACCTGAAGGATCCATTGGATGAGGTTCATTCATCACATTTTCTATCTACAGCCATATTCATCTAAATTTTGAGTTGCAACTTCCATTATTCTTAGGACTGCGATTCCGAAATTTTTTCACTTTTGCATATTTCAGGAAATCCTTCCAGGATTGTCTTGAAATTGTTTTTGGGAGCTTATATTTTCACTCCCAACATTGTATGAGCCATATAATTTCATATTTTTGTATTGAAACTTTACAACAGTAGTTATCCTCAATAAAATTTCACTTTCATAGCCTTGGGCATTATTTTTGTAGCAATGTACTTCATTTTTCATGTACATGTTCTCTTGAGGCTTGTGTTGCCTAGCTTGAGTGATTATTTCCTCAAGATATTTTATCTATTTGCTGCTATGACATTAATATGATGGCTATATGGTTCTTCTTACAATTTATGTGTTTATGTATCACTTCTATTTCATTATTGTGTTAAAATATTGATGCATCTTCATTTTGGGATATTACAGTGGTATCAGAGCATAATCTTGGCTCAGCCTGTGGATCTCATCCATTATGCTATCAGAAGAATAATAAGACAAATATGAAGATTAGAATGATGGAGAGAATTAGCTTTATCTCATCTCTTTTCATATCTAGAGAGGACCTTAACAAGGAGGTCAAGCAAAGAAGAGAAGAAAGTTGCAGTGAGACCTCTAGAGGGTTTCAAGAGGAGGGAAGCCCATCCACTTCCTATGATCAGAAAAGAGAACCAGTGTTTCAGAAAGCTCCAAATAATTTCACCATGCCCTTTTATTTTTGGGAAAGAGACAAGAAAAATGGAGATGGAGGCCACTTGGATCACAATATCCTAAGTGAATACCTTGTTGAGTACAAAACTCAACCTAGAGCCTTCAAGGAGACTCTAGCTTTTCCACATTTCATTCAGTTTGAGGAAGAAAGGAGGCCTTGTAGGAAAGGGAGAATCAAGGGCAATATGTTTCTATTTTCTACTTTTGATGAGTCATCTAAAAAAAAGGCTTGGGCAAGGAAAGTAGAGGCATTCTTCCTACTACATCCAGTGGTAGAAAGGCAGGTTGTGGAGATTGCAGCGCTGCACCTTGAGGGTGAAGCAAACATTTGGTGGTTCAGCCATTTGAGTCATGCAAAAGTGAATAATTTTGAATAATTTACTCAAAGGTTGATTAAAAAATTTGGCAAGAAGAAATCAGAGGAGGAAAATCCCTCACCACCATTAGAGGAGACTTATACCAGTTTTTTCACAACCATGGAGGCACATCCATCTACATCAGCAACTGGGGGAGCCAACACATTGAAGGAAGGAACCCTTACAATCATACAAGATGTTCCCAATTACCACCAAGGTATTCCTAATTTTCCACTTTCTATTTTAGAAAATATTATGAAGGATTATGGAAATCTACCTTTGCATGACCTAGAGTCAACCTATACTGAAAATTTGGAGGAGTAGAATTGCACTGCGATGTGCAACCTTGAGTTGAGAAAGAAAGAGTTGAGACATCATTATAATGTGCCATTATTGAGCTACACACAATACTTGGTGTTGGGGTGTGGATTCTTGAGGATATGATGAACTTTCCTTTGTAGAACTCTATGTTCATCCTTGAGTTGGAGCATGAGACAACAAATACAACATTGAGGAGATTAACAGCACTGTCATTCAACAAAAATGAGGAGTTTTTTCCTCCAACATACTTGGATCTTCATGGATTCAATATGGTAATTGGTGTGAGATATTCTCTAGGAGATCTCCAAGGAGTTGGATATCAACATGCCATGAAATGCAAAACGAGAAGTCCGATTTGGGAGGATGGTAGTCTTCATTGGAAGAGTACCAAGGTAAAGCATGATGGGAGGCACCCACATTTGGATGAATGGGTGTGGATGGAGAGCAAGAAGCTGGAAAGCTACTTGAAAATCTATGACATTGGGCAGCAGGAGGCTTGGCTGTGTTGGCTACTCTTGAAAGAGTTTGGCCATCATGTGACGTATCCTCTTTCAAAGGGTATGTGGGTGGAGAAAGTTTGGCAAGATACTTGCATCATAGGGAAACAAGGAGTATGGATGCATTATGTTGATATGACATTCTTCATTTCAATCATTATGTTTTCACTACATGATTTGTATGATGAAGGTATGAGGAGGTAGAAAAAAGTATTGTTGCTTTGGTTGTTCTTGGGAGAGCATGAGCAGATTTTCTCCCATGATTGGCATGATGTTGTAGAAGTAGGGTATGACACTATCATGGTGAAAAAGGGCTACCCCTTAGCCTTGGATGATCAAGAGATACTTCCACCTTGGAAGGAACTTCCTACATGTAGCAGCATTGTGGGAGATGTATTTGACAATGGGCATGTCAAAGAATGGAGCTATGAGTTGGCAGGAGCCTATTTACATAGGCCAACAATGCTGTCACTTGGAGCTTGGACTTATTGATGGAGTGTCCCCAAGATCACTTCAAATTTGATGCACTTGGTGGACAAGGAGGAGGTGAGAGAGATGGGGTAGTGGATGGAAACATCTATTACAGAGATATGATGTTCTTAGCTTGGATTTCCAAGCATAAGAAGGGTGATCTTCATGCAATGTATGATTAATTCCTCTTCATGGGAGTATGTCATACCACTATGGAGGACTTATTCATGGATCCATACATCTTCTTACTTCTATTACATGGTAATAATCTTGTTTTTCCATTTATTGATTGTCTAACACAGTATTTGCATACTCTTACCGTTTCTATTCAGTGCATTGCTCCACAAGAGGGCAAGCTTTCCATTGGGCTCCATGGTCAAGTTTGGGCCAAACTATATGATGGAGAAAACCTATTTTATGTGGCCTTGGGAAAGTGTTTCATTATTCTTCTATGTATTCTCATTTGATTCACCAAGCCATTTACTATTCACTAGTAGATGTTATGACATATACAACTAGCCATTTGTCAAGAAACAACTTGCCATGTTATTTTCTGAAGAAGCAGTCAGAAAAAATGCACTGTAACCACTTGGGAAACTGTTGGTACCTTTCAGAAATATATGATACCTTCAGTATATTTCTAATTTGGATGCCATATGATGATCATGTCCTATTCGCCATATATGGGATGGTTTGGGCCAACTTGATTCACAACGTTGGAGAGGAGATATTTGGAGATATAGTCTTCTTCTGGCCACTTGAGGGAAATATTACTGCAGCCCAAGATTAGTAAATACTATAAATTTATCATAAGTGGAGAGAAGGAAATCATGGGGTAGGCTATTTTTTCTACCATGTTCAGATATTCAGCCCACCTACATTGCAGGAGCCAAAGGTGGAGGAGGATTTGCATGAGTTACCATTTTGGAAGGTGGCTCATTTTGTATGGATAATAGCTTGGGGATGGAGAATCCACATGGGAATGATGATTTCAAATACATTTAATATCTTATGCCTCAAAGGGACCTCTAGACAACACCTTATTGCCTCCTTGAGTACTCTACTTATTCATGATGATATCTATTTAGCTAGCTTGCATGATTGGGAGGGGAAATATGGAGATTTATTGATGAGACAACATCTCATTCCTTGGAGGAGTTTATCATATGTGGATGCTACAATAGGAGGAGGTGATACTTCTCAGTTATATCCTTGCAGTTTCTTGAGGACAAGCAACATTTGGGAGGGGAGGACTGTAATATTCCAAAATTAGCATGTAGCTAATTGGAATATTGATTTTTGTTGTTTACACTTAGGAGATGAATAAATGGGTAAGGAGGCCCATGCATTTTAGAAATAGGAATAAAATCCCTCATAATGTGAAAAGGGATCATCATAGGAGCTATATTTCACACCCTCATGTGTGAAAAAAGGATATTTTCATGTGGACAAGGTCAAGTTTGACCAAGTCAACAACGTTGGGATAAGAGGTGGAGACCATCTATGGAGACAACACAGTGATACTGGGAGGAAGATTCCTTGGTGGAGGAAACCCTAATGAGTGGGACCCAAGGTGAGAGGGCTTCCATTTTTATAAATGGAGGGCAAGGAAATCATGTTATGATATGAAATGGATTATTGAATTTGTGGTCTGTTAGACTATTATGATTTCTTCAACTGTTTAGTTGAGATTGATGTGCTGCTTAGCATAAGGCATTCTTGTTTAGGAATTCCTTCTCCTTTCTTGAGAGCCCTCTTGAAGGAGCTTGTAATTTATTTCTGCACATCAAGGCTTGAGGCCAAGCTACCTCCTTCAGCTATAGCGTTATTTATGCTGAAGTATAACGTTGTGTTGTAGGGTGTTGCAGTGGAGGGTTCACAACACCAATTCAAGAGCTTGTTTTTCAGAGGAGGAAGCTTTATTTACTTTGGGAGATTAGTGAGGAAGACTTTGGAGTTGATATCAGATCTTGGCACTTGGCCAACACCTTTTCTATCTCGTACGACACAATCCCTCTCCTTGGCTGTGTTATATTCAGTGAGCATTTGTAGTGAGGGTTTGTAGTGATTGTTGGAGGGTGAGATATTCATTGATTGGATCAGCCTTTCACCTGAAGGGTCCATTGGATTAGATTCATTCATCACATGTTCTATCTATAGCCATATTCATCCAGATTTTGGTTTGTAGTTGCTATTCAGTCCCGGGACTGCAACTCCGACATTTTTTCGCTTTTTCATATTCCAGGAAATCCTTCCAGGATTGTCCTGAAATTGTGTTGAAACTTTCCAGCAGTAGTTATCCTCAATAAAACTGTGCATTCATAGCCTTGGGAATTATTTGTGTAGCAGTGTACTTAATTTTTCATGTACATGTTCTCTTGAGGCTTGTGTTGCCTAACTTGAGTGATTATTGTCTCCAGATCTTACATCTATTTGCTGCTATGACATTAATATGATGGCTATATGGTTCTTCTTACATTTTATGTGTTGATGTATCACTGCACTTTCATTATTGTGTTCAAATATTGTTGCATCCCAATTTTGGGATATTACAAATGTTTATAGCAGTCTTTGATCAACAATAAGGAAGAATGACATTATTTATACCTCTCATAAAATGAAACATGGAAATAAACAAGAGAATATAATCAACCATTTTGAAGGATTTTGTACTAAGACCATGCTTTTGTTTCTAAAGTGACCATAAACATCTTCATGAGACAATCCTCAGGGAACATAACCTTAAATCTATGAACATTCATATGGAATCTAACCAAATGAAGAGAAAAAATTTCTTTATTTTCATATTTAAATATGGGAATATCAGTTAACCAATCAAATTTTGTCATAGGATTTGGAATACTATGGATGTGAGACTGATTCATAGGGGCATACCAGGCATTCATTCTTGCAATAGAACTCATCTTCAAACTTCATCAAGCCAAATATCTTGGAGTAGTAAAGTCACCTTCCAATTGATTATTTGATGTGTGAAGACGTCAAAGTAGAAATATAGCCAATATGTTCCTAAGTGTCTGCTGCTCTCAGACCTTAGAACTGAAACTTTGTCGTTTATCCCAGGGAAAATTTACACCTTCATTCTTCGACAACGATGCCAAAATGTTATCACCAAATTGAGTCTTGTTGGGTTGCTTCAATGGTCAACTTGAAGTAACTATTTCAAACCATCTTGTAACTGAAAATTAGCCTTTTGAGTCTGAGAGGGCTCTCTCAAAAGTATAAAGGATATTAAATAAGTAATCTTGAAAGCAGATGGATAAATATGAATTGGATTGAATGTGTTGTTTTTTTGTAGGTGAAAGATGTAAAGGGTTTGCTACCATTGGTATTAAGAAGTGAATATGAAAACTAAGTCACAAGTCAACTTATCTCATGGAATCTGAGGCAATTGTATTCTTATTAAACCAAACATGAAGGACAAAACAACAAGCTTTATGTATACAAGAAGTTGGAGGATTTCACCATGAATCCCAAGTCATTATACATAAGAAAACTAATAAAACATGACATAACAACAGATTAGGTGTATAAAGGAAGTTGGAGCATGTAATAATGAATTCCAAGTGATTATACAACTAGAACACTAGAGATAAAGTAAAAAACTAATACAAGAAACATAAATAAGGATACAGATAAGAATCGCAGGTCTAAAATAGGTTGTTGTAACTGTATATTACTAATAGAAAAAGATTACAAGAGTGGTGCTTAAATAAAATCTATGTCCCCGGTGTCAATCGATCTCTTGGCTATAAATAAACCTTTGTTGAATACAAAATATCTGCTCATCTGGCTAGGTCATCGAATTATGACCTTGACGCCTATCATAACAGTAAACCACTTTCCTGGAATCAAAAAAGACGGATAGTCTCTAAAAGACTTATACCTCTTATAGGAATCTGTTATATTTATTACAACTACTTAACTGAAGGAGTGCATAATTACATCAGGAGTAGTTAGTTGCTCGAATGGCACTATCCATCATCAAAAGAATAAATTCCCTCACTGAAACACAAAAGAGTCCATTGTTTTTTCCTGTCCCGCAATGTTTCTAATGTGTTCATGTAGTGTGGTAGTTTTAGGACGTGAACCTCAATTCACTGATATGTTGATATAAGAGATGAGTGTTGTGCAGGCATATCTATTGTTCAACGGAGTGCTAAACGATTTTGGCTACCCGACTCGACCTTTCTGTTGTTTTATTACCCAAAATCCTATTGCCATGTTAAGACCCTTTTGTGAATAAAAAAATGCAAAAAACACAAAATACCAGACTTGAAACCTTTTAAACTTTAATTATGAAGTGAATCAAATCTGCGCACTTTGCAACTTTTAAATATTAAATTATGAAGAATACAATCGGTGATCAAATCTGCGCACTTTGCAACTTTTAAAGATTAAATTATGAAGAATACAATCGGCGATGTGATGTGATGGGGAGGTGACGTGGAAGGGAAGGAGTGTGATCAGACCACAACGCGGATCATAAATTTTATATTTTAATTATAAGCTGTAGGGTTAACTCCTAAAATTTGTGAAGTGTGGGGAAGAGGGACCCACTGGAAATTGATGGAGTGTTATGAATTGATGAAAGGTTTTAAGGGGTAAGTGTTATGAAGTTTTTATAATATAACAAAGTATTGCGATGGCTATGTAATGGGGGCAGAGCAGCTCAGGTGGGGCCAACCTACTACATCAAAAATTAAAATAAATAACTTGCGAGTACTTTTAAAATGTAAGTTATAAAATGGGCGTAGTGCGAAGTGTGATACGTTAAATGCGGAAAGGTGAGAAAAGGCAGATGGGTAAGGAAAATTCAAAAACAAAGGTTTTGCATGCGACTTGGTAATGTAAAAATGTTTGGACGGGTCCCATAAAAGCACATCGGTGGGGTTTTTATGTTTCAGTGATGAATTAAGAAAAAGGTTAAAGCTTGCGGAAAGTGGGCAGAGCTATAACTTCTGAATTTTATATAAGTAGTTTTTATGAACTGATAAGCTCCGAAAGGTTATATATATGGGTTTCAGGCTTAGGATAAACATGATAATGAGTCATAACACCCCCAATTTTTCCTACTCTCATCCCTAGTCTCTAAACCTATTTTCCACTCCCCTTTCCCTACCCTAGGTTTCCAGAACTAGAAAATATATGGAGGAGGAAGCCATAGATTACATGGACGAAGAGGAGGAAAAATGGGGAAGAAGACCTCAGAAGGGAGGAAGAATTTTTAGGCTTGAGCCCACCAACACCAGAGAACTGATGGCCTCCCCTATGACAGTTTCTTGCTTTGATTATATTGGTTGTCTTGATTTCTAAAAAATGATCCAAAGAGTTCCACACCACCCTGTTTTGAGCAAAGTTTTCATCACAAACCTCAAAGATAATCAGGTGACCCTTGTAGGTGTGACCTTCACCATATCCACACCTATCAGTGCTACTACCACAAGGATACCAAACATGGGTGAGAAGTGGTTTAAATACAAAGACTTGGCTGACTAGTATTATGAACCATTCATCAAACCAAGGTAAATAAATGAGAGGAAGAGATTATTCCCTTTCAGTTACCTTCCTGATAGGTATACCCCCATTATGAAAATAATCATGAAGTATTTCTCTTGTGAAAGAAGGTTCTCCAGACTTTACACAGATCATATTAGACTTCTCATGCACTTCATAAGAGTCAAGTTTCTCAATATCCCATATATGTTTTTAGGAGCATAGAAAAAATGGCCTACATAGTACAAAAGAGAGAATATGGTTAGCAAATGAACAACCTCTTTCATCACTCCTTGATAAAAATAATTTTACTCCATCACCTTGATCAGTTCCACATTTCATGGGATACCTTAATTGCGAATGATGTTTTCACTGATCCACAAAATTAGCATGTTGAAACCATCCCTCCTTCATCTTGGCTCTCTACATCTATTCCTCAATCATCTCAGCCTACTAGACCCATACCACCACCACCATCAGTATTTCAAGGTCATATTGGGTCATCTAGCAGACTTATGGCCAAAGAGCCTACAAAGACCAAAAAGGTTGAGAGACACATTGGATAAAACATATCAGAGAGGGGATAGGAAGGTGTTTTCCCCATATATTATGGGAGGGACCTTGCCTTCTTCATCAGCAAAGCAAGTACAAAAGGGAAAGCAAAAGCAGGAAGAGGCAGTTGTGCATGAGGAAGTCATGCAAGAGAATGATGACCCTCATGATGAGGAAACACATTTTGACATAGTTGACTTGGATCAGTAGGGTGATCATGAGGCTTATAACTTGATTTTCAAAGAGGAGGATGCTCAAATTAGAGAGCTGAAAACTAATTTAGATAGAGCTCAATTTGTCATTTCATTTCTTGAGCAGGAGAATAAGCAACTGAAGGATAAGAAAGTTCTCATGGAGCTAGAGATACTCAAAATAAAGAGAGGTAAATCAATGATTCCACTTAATGACCCTGACCATGATGACATCCAAAGTATCAAAAAAAGACCAAAGAGAAGGGGTATTAAGAGGGCTTTACAACAACAGAAGAATGAAGATGAAAAAATCACCTTTGAGGAGAGGATTTCCAAGGAGGTTGAAGATTACAAAGAGACATGGATTGATAGGTTCAACATCCATCTTGAGAAACTCCTCCACAAGGAAAATAAGGAAAAAAAAATAATTAGAAACTTGTCTAATAGGTACATCACAAGGAACACAGTCTATAACATGAAACTCAAGCAATTGCAGGAGAAACATAAGAAAAACCTAGCCAAGAAAAAGGAAGGAGACAAGCTTGAAATCCTTGCTGAAGAATCCCTCATTTATTAGCACACTTCATCTAGCTTCCACAACAAAATCTTGAAGAAATTTTGAGCAAGTTTTTCTTTTTTTGGTTTTTGCAAAGTTTTGGTAGTTTTGGCACAGTCACATTGCTAGGAGCGCAATGCCTTAGGAGTCGAGCTTCTTCTAGGAGGCTACAAATGAAAACTTGAAGGCATCATTATATTTAGAATGCTAAATAAATTTAGGTTAAGAAATTTTCCAGCAAATTTGGGCAAACTGGCAGGTGAAAATGTCAAAAAACACTCAAAAAACCATGTTTCTTCCCTCTTTTTCAGCTTGCTGCTACACTCCTGACCAATCTTGGGAGATTTACTTTTTGGAGGGTAAAATATTATCGTTTTTGAACACCAAGTAAATTTATAGAAACTAGATAGTACATGCTTTCCAATGAGAGATCCAGAGCTCAATTTGGACATTAGAAACCCCTTCAAAAGTTGATCTAAGGTTGGCATTGCGCTCCTGACACTAGTGTTGCGCTCCTTACCTTTCTTTGCTTTTTCGAACTTTTTCTAGTTATCTCAGTTTCACCATGGAAAAATCATGTTTTTACAAACGTAATTGATGAATGTAAATGTAATAATGATGTTTTTATGTTACCCAGGGGTAAATACATTAGGTAAAACTCTTTGAGAGGATTTATGAATCAGTTTCATTGAAGTTAGGGATGTGTTAATTAGACCTCCCTACACTCTAGGTAAGCAGTTCATACCTTTGTGGATTAGCTCCAGAACACAAGGATTCGACCCTTGAGGTTGGGAGAAGATATTTCATGCCTATATATTTCATTTCTAGACTCATTTCATAGGTTGGATGTGTTTGTATTTATCACATACACTAGTGTATTCAGATTTTGGCAGGAATATATTGGATGAGTTGCAGTTATTCTTTTGGGATTCATGCGGTACTGTACTTTGGCATACTTTCTTCTTCTATTGCATATGTATGAATGTTTTGTAGATTACATGTTCATTCCAATTCTATGATATGTTTGATTCTCAAGTTCGATAGGCAAAATACATCTTTTATGCTATGTTTTGGGAGAATCACCAAAAATTGTTTCACTTCTTCAATTTAAAAAGAATGCATGTACTGTCATGCTCTTTTTATCACCTCAACGATCTGATCCATCCCACCCTAAAACCATAAAGTGTTAGAATTCTTACCTACCTATCCTCCATTTTATGACTACAATTTTGATCTTATTTCCGCTGACCTAGTTACCTCTTTGATCTAATTCACTCATCTAGCACCCAAATCAACCAATCAAAACCCCTGTTCTATTATACCTAGCCTAAAACCTAATTGATCCAGCCTTCTTGGTTGTGATCTCGTGGAGAGAGCCCTTTCCTGCCTTGTAGGGCTAGCTAATTGGCAAGAGCTTGGTCTGTAGTTACCTTCGTTGGTCTCTTCTTAGCCTTAGAGATCCAGTGGAGTGCTAAAAACACTATTGGATCGAGTGATGTGCCTTTGTAATTGTACATTTTTATAGTTCTACATCACCATCAGAAGCTATTTTAGTTAGACATCATTTTTCACACATATGTCATAAAGAATTGTAAGACTTCTCTTGTAATGGTTGTGGTATGTGTTTTTATTCATATGTGTTTAAGGGAAAACAATAATTTTTTGTCTTTAGTACAAATATTAATTGAAATTTTATGCTTTTTATGATTTCATGATCATGTTTGGTTGAAAAGAAATTTTCAAAGAACTAGTGGTTCTTTCCCCACATGTGAATTTATTACATAAGTGCTAACATTGTTCTTGTAAAGGATCATGCTATTCATTTTATTTGCAGAATTACTTTATGCACTTTATACTTGTGAATTTCACAATTTTAATGTTACTTGCTTGTTTGAAAAGTTATATTGGTTCTCTCATATGGAATCTAGGCTAATATTCTATATGCGACTCCTACACCTAACAATTTAGGGTATAATTGGGATTTTATACTGGGGATATCCCCATTTGTTGGTATAATATCCAACATTGTCAACACATTTTGGTGCCAAAAGGAGGGTCACCAATGCATGGCATGTCAACATTTACATTCATTTTCTAATTCATCCCAGCAAGGTAGAAATCTGGAGGTTCACCTCCATCATGTCTTCCTAAGATAGAATAGACACCTCCAAATAGTCCAGAACGTGTATTGAAGTTATGTACGATCAACTTGTATCTCTTCATCCCATCACACATGAGTTCATGGGAAAAATAGGATTACTTTTTGTATGTTCTTGTATTCATATCATCAATCCATATGGCCTTGTGTCGCATCATGGTCGGACGTTGTGCAGTACGCTTCTTCCTATGAAAAAAAATTGGGTACTTGGATTTGTGGTGTAAAAACACCTGCTAACCCTTATCAAGCCTATGAACCTAAAATAAAATTGGGCTTGGGTAAACACTCATTCTACTCAATCCATTCAACATCCATTATGTCCCACCAAAATCGTAACTCCCAACTTAAGTAGGGCCATCTCACTTGACTCTTTGAAATATGTCTTTGGGATGCCTCGCTCGACCTAAAAACTATACCTCAGGGCCACCTTTCCTGACACTTTAAATTTCAAGCATTATCTTCTATTAGTGTCTATTTCGTGAAGTTCTAGGGCTTATAATTTTTTCATAAAACTATCTCAAGCCAAGAAGAGTTGCATTTTCAGGTTTTGATTATAGTAAAGGGAATTTCCCCATTTTCTATGAGCTCATGGATCATTAATACAAGCTCATATAGATATCATTTGGACTACCTTAGACATGGAAACATCAGTCTCCCACACTTAACCATCATAGTTATTTTCTGAAGTGCAGAATATTTTAATATTCCCCATACTTCACTAAGCTATCACTAAAATATCAAACCATTACATTTACCCATTAAAATACAGGGTATCATACATATGAACATAGAACATAAGTTTATACAGAGGCTCATCTAGCTCCCAATTACTTACAAATAATTGTACATGTAAGTTCATTCATTCATAAAATCTCAAAGACACACAAATAATAAAAGTATAAATGGAAGCAATACATACCAAAATACCCTGCTGAATGATTAAGAAAAATAATGTCACATAAAAAAAAAAAATCATAAGTAAACAATTATCCTATAAATATGTCCGAAAACTTATAATGGTACTTCAACTCTTCACCCAACCTTAGATTGAAATACACTACAACGTTTCTTGCAATCATCCACCCTTGAGATAGATTTAAGAGCTTGAGGAAGAGTGTTCAAAGGAACACAACCAATGCTACTAGTTGAAAAAATGACTCCATTGGTATATCCACCTTCACCCACCAACTAATCAGGAAGTCAAGATAAAACAAGGAATTCATAGGCTACACCACCTCCAACCACCAACTAATCAGGATATCAATCTAAAATAGGTAATCCATAGGATACACCACCTACACCTACCAACTAAGTAAGGGAATCAAAAGGCTACACCACTAACACCATTAGAGAAATTCCCTCTGTTGTTCCAACCCAAAATGAGGATTCCATAACTCATTGAGAATAAACTAGAAGACAAGGGAAAGAAGGCACCACGACACTGCTTGGCTAGGAATATAAAGAAGATGGTCTCCACCCACCAGCTAATCAAGGGAATATAAATTTTGAACCATCTCTAAAAAAATAGATCCATAGACTTCCAGCATTCACCTGAGAGGTTCCCATCTAAATCTTCCAGTTCTCAAGCAAAGAATCTCCTCTTCTCTTTTATAATGACAACAGTAGTGCAGAAGTTTCCCTATTAATACTTTTCTATTCAATTCATTGTTGTCTTCCTTCTGTGGGATGCCTCCAAAACCATGACCATTATCCTGGTTTTCTTCAAAATTATTATCCACAAGTTTCCACTACCATTATTGAAATAGTATAATGGTGGCATGGATGTGTGTATAACTAGTGAAACCTCCTTGCCAATGCAACCCACCATAATCAAGTTTTTTTCCTCTTTCCCTTTCTGATTTTTCTAAGTGATGTATGGTTCTTTTCCTTTATTTATATAGCTAAATTAAATGCACAATTAACATCTTTAAGGTAAAATAATTAGTTTCCCATGACTATAATTAATAACCAGCTTCCTCTAACTTCCTAATCAATCTCCCTCCCCAAGATTTGAAATTTGTGTTAGAATATCTTAGCTAGTTTAATTTTAACAAAATTAGATACATTATTTACAACAGGGGAATTTTCTAGGGGCTATGACAAATCCCACCCCCTTGGAGGAACAAATATTTAGTTTTCTATGCCTGGACACATTTACAACTATGCTTTAAACCAAGCATAAAACCATTAGGAGGTTTATATACACAACTTTGTACAATAATTTACAAACTTATTTACATTTTCTTAACCAAAAAACAAATATGATACCTGCACATGATCAACCATCTCCTACGTGATTTCCTCAAGATCAAAGTTACTACACTGCACTTTAACTTTCCTAATTACTTGATTCTAGGGCATGAGTTGTCTCTTATAGGATTCATAGAGGTTTTGGCTAGAAATCTCCCTCTAGTTCTACTTGTGACACCAACCAATAAACCAAATGATTAGCATCCTATATATACTTTTTGGGTAAAGAAACATGCAAAACATTATGAAATTTTATTGTTGGTGGAAAGCCTAGCCTAAAGGCCAATAGCCTTATCCTTTCAAGAACTTGAAATGGCAGATAAATTTGTGGTTCTAACTAGAAAAATCATCCATTTTAGAGAGCTTCTCTTTGGTCTAACTCATAGGTATAAATGATCTCCCACTTTAAATTCCTTATGAACCCTATCTCAGTCTTCATGTCTCTTTTTCTTGTCTTGGGCCACCTTTGAATTTTGTTTGATGGCCATAATTTCCTCCTCCATTTTCCTAAGCATATCATGCCCAATGAGGACCTTATTCATTAGGTCACTTAAGCTGATAGGAGTATTGAACCTCCTGCCATAAAGAGCCTCAAATGGACTCATTTTAAAGGATTATTTTTAACCATTATTATAAGAAAATTCCATAAGTGGAAGATTTTCCTCCCACATCCTTGGCTAGTGCATCACATACATTTTGAGCATGTTTTCATGTATTGTGTTTATTATATATGTCTTCCTATATATTTCTAGATGGCATGCCATTCTAAATGCCAACGCTATCCCTAAGATAGAAAATAGTTCCTTCCAAAACGTGGAAGTAAACTTTTCATTTAAATATGAGATGATTTTATTGGGTACTCCATGCAATCTCATTACCACCTTTATGACTACTTGGGCTAAATTATTCACTATATAAGTGGATTTTATAGCCACAAAGTGACCTACCTTTCTCTAATTTTCAACCATAACCATGATTTCATTATTATTTTTTTTCTATCCTTGGAAAACCAATACTCAAATCCATTGAGAACACGTCCCATTTCCATTATGGAATTGAAATTGGATGTATTAAGTGTGCTAGGTGTCTATATTTAACTTCTACTATTGACATACAATGCATCTTGAGGTAAAATTAGGCACCTCCTTTTTCATTTTGGTCCAATAATAAAAAAAATTGATGGTTTTTAATGTCTTTAGATAGCTTGCGTGGCTATAATATGGTTTCTTATGAAAATAATTTAGTATGTGCTTCTTCAAGTGATGCTCATTTGTTACATATATTTTATTTTTGAATATGGTTAGCCAATGCTCTGTGAGGTGGTGAAATTTCTTATCTTTCTCACCTTGGAAGTCTTACTGCATTTTCTACTTCAATTGTTGACATTTAATATATTTTTTCCCTACTATTTTAATTATTCCCTTGAGATCAATCCTATATGAACTTATGGCTAATGTATGGAATAGCTCCAACTTCATGCTAACTGCACCAGTCACTTTATTTTCCTTTCCTTTGATATACCATATTTCGAAGTCAAATTGATTAATTTTGGCTATTCACCTAACCTGGATAACCTTTAGCTTTGGTCAGTAAATTAAATATTTTAGAACCCCATGGTTTGTCATAAAAGTGTATTTCCTTCCAAGGAGATAATTCTCCACATATTTAGTACATGAATGTGCATCTAACTCCAAATCATGAGTCACATAATTTTTCTTATGCTAATTTTTCTTTCTTGATTCATAACACTTGGCGTTCCTCCATCAAGAATCCACCAAGTCCATCCCTACAAGAATATTTGAAACAAAAAATTACTTGTATAAGTCTTCTATTATCAACATCGGTGCATCAATAAGCAAATTCTTCAGTCATTCAATGCTTGCAAAACATTTATATTTCCATTCAAATTTCTTCCCCTTATTCTAAAATATTTTGATTGGATAACCAATATTGGAGAAGCCTTTGATGAATATTCTGTAATATCCTTCCAACCCCATAAATGATCTATTCTCAGCCACATTTATTGGTTTTGGCCATTCCATGATGGCTTTAATTTTTTCTGGGTCAACAACCACTCATTCCTTTCAGATAATGTGTCCCAAATACTGAATTTTAGATTGGAAGAGCTAAGACTTGCTTAATTTTCCATAAAATTTGTACGCCCTTAAGAATTATAACAGTAAAACTAGGTGTTCTTCACTCTCCTCAATTTTTGATTAAACCAATATATCACCTAAAAAAACTACTAAAAACTTGCCCAAGTAAGGATGTAGTAGATTGTTCATCAAGAACATGAAAGTAGTAGGAAAATTAGCAAGCCCAAAGGGTAAAAACACAAAATTCATAATGCCCATACATCATCTTGAATGTTGTTTTATAGGATTCTTCATCTTTAATGTGCACCTGGTGATATTTATATTTTAAATCAATATTCAAAAAGATTGTTTTTCCCCACAATTGATCAAACAAATCATCAATTTGCAACAATGGATATATATTATTTATGCTGACTTTGTTAATATACCTATAATATATGAAAAATATAAGTGTGCATCCTTCTTTTTCACCAACAAAGACCGGTTCTCCCCATGGTGATATACTCGGTATTATATACTCTTCTCTTAGAATCTCCCTAAGCTCTAGCTTCAACTCTACATTTATGGAGTGCTCATTCGATAAGGAGCCTTCAATGTCAATGTTCTCCCTGGTAAAAGGTCAATGCATAAATATACCTCTCTAAGAGGGTGTAAGCCAAGAATATCATCTAGGAACACATGTGAATTTATTTTAGGATTAGGTGCTACAAAAAATTGCTGCTACTATCACTCTCAGTAGTGCTATTAATTTGAATAACAAACATTTTTCATACCTTTCGGTAACTTATCTTGGCCTGCATAGCTATAATCATCCTCACATATATCAGTTGTATTTTCCCTTGTAGTACTCTTATTTCTTCATAATCATCAATGCATTCAATCTCTTTTTGCATAATGATCGACCTCAGTTTGATGAAGGGCCAACCAGTCCATTCCTATAAATGAATAATATGCACCCAAGGGTAGAAAATTAAAATTTTTTTTTGTAATTATACTTGCAAAAAAAAATGGGCATGATTTTACTATGTGTTCCACTTTCCTTTTAGTCCCCATGGCTAACTAAACCAACCATGATTCCTTGTGCAGTTCTTTGGATAAAGTGCATTTCTAAAAAAAATGTTAGACTAATATAGTTAAGGTTTGACCCTATAAATATTTAAATAGAAATTTTTTGATTTCATATCATACCTTCCATCTCAATAATGGATTCCTAGTGATCAACTTCCTTGTTTTCCATAGTAGCCTAAATCCTAGGCACATTCTAAGCCACATTCCAAACTTTATCGACTTCTTTAATATTGTAAATCCTTGAACAAATTTTCTTGCACTATGGGAAATACACCTTAAGGTAACATCTACTGAGTCTTACCTATAGTGTTGGTGATGAAACTTCTTTTTTTTTCTCTAGGACATTTTCCCCGCAATTCCCTACCTCCTTCCTTTGAATTTGATTCTACCTTTCTCTTTCCGTTCAACCTCAAAATATGATATTCACATACATTAAATGTAACAATATTATTTTAGTTTCATGATTTTTTCCTCAATATTATATGGTTCATGAAGCTCATTTTCTTCTTTAAATGACTGTTGGATTCCACTAATATACCTATTAATTATTTCCTTTTCATTTTTAATTTAGGGAACGTACCTCAAGAAATCTAATAATTTTTTGTTGTATTCTTCATCAGACATTTAGCCCATTTTTAGGTCATAGAAATACTTAAATTTTATTTCAAATTAATTCTCAAAAAGTTTCTTTTCCTTTAAATATGTCGCAAACTACTACCAGGACAACTCTTCCTACCTTATATCCTTCAAATTATTCAAATCCTCCCACTAGATATCAACCTTTTCTTGCAAACTAAAGGTAGCCACCCTTGATTTAATTTTATTAGACTAGTTGTGGACTCTAAAGAAATTATTCATGCTAAGAAATCATTCCTTAGCATAATTTGCCTTCTTTACCTCATCATCAAACGTAGAAGTCTTGGATTTATTGAATTCATCTTATGCATGTTCCTCATCCCTCCTTCTATTATGATGATGATAATGTCTTTGAATATCACTCGATCATTGCCCATGGGTTCTTGGCCTTCGCTCTGGAAAATTAAATAGAGTAATCCCCTAAACATGTCTTCACTTTCTAGTTAGTGCCTCATCATGGATCTACATCCATATGCTCCATCAATCATTTCCTCTTAATTTATTTTTTTTGATGAGATTTTCCTTAGCATGTGGCTAGCTCCCAACTCATGTTTCTTTTTCCTTTATAGGTATAAGATACCTTGTAGTATAACTGCATTCACTTGAGATTTATCCATTTATGCACTAAAAATATTATCATTGTCAACTTTGGAACTCCATGTTTCAACCCTTAAATTTCTCAATGTATCCATCAAATACGGAGAGACTGCCTCTCCTCTTTTCTCAACCGGTTCTTCCTCCTCATGTCCATGAATTAATCTATCAATGTTAGAATGTACCATTCTATTGCACATTACCTTTATCCCTTAGTGTATTCTTATGTGTTGTCACACACACATAACTGTTAGCACATCAAACATAAATGCATAATATTCATGATCACCTTAGCTTATTATTGTGAGTATATTGGTGTAAGGCTAACTAAAAAATTACACCTTAAGTTAGCACATCTATAAAAATAAAATTCTTGTCAAAATCAGTACTAACATACTATATGCATATTCCACGATAAAATAAATCAGAAAACACATATCATCAATCCTCATGACCACCATCCTTCATAACAAGTTTTAAGACCTATCACATTGTTCTAGAGCCCTATATTATTTACAAAGATCCAGTGTTGAACCTTTAGCTCTAATATTCTATAATAAAGCTCTAAATGTATTCCTAAAACTCTAGTGTTGAACCTTTGCTCCGAAAACACTATGTAACATGCCTCCATCCACCACATAGTCCTTACTAGGTCAAAAGAGGTGTTGTATCAATGACTTGACCTCCATTGTGATTTCATGGAAATAGGGTCTTAAGAAGTTTTCTTTTCCAAACTCCTCAAAACCTAAAATAAATGTATCCATTATGTTCAACTCATCGAGAGATTTTTGGTGATATAAATTTTCCTAAATCTGACTTTTGGGTCAATAAATATGGCCGTTTAAAGGTTGGCCATTAGTCTCCTACCATGTAACTAAGATCTACCATGTGGCACCCACATTATACTCTAATGGCATCCATATCACTACCTTTTCATGTAGTCATATGGCCTTCTCTCCCACCATGGTCTGCCGCTTGTGCAATACGTTTTTTCCCATTGAAAACTAAAATTGGATACTCAACTATACATAGTGAAAACACCTACTAAGCCTTTTCAGACCCCCAACCCCAAAATAAACTAGGGCATGGGCCTAGAATCAGGCTACTCGGTACGTTAAATATATGTTAGGTTCAAGGATCATTTGTTGAGGGAATTTCTCTTGCTAAGAAGGCCATGTTTAGGAAGCCAAGTTCCCATGTGAAGGAAAATCAAAGTAACTACGAGAAGGAAAAATTTTCTTTGACTAATATTGAATATAATAAATTATTTGGTGCCGATAAACCATGTAATTTGTGCTTTATTTTAGGTGGTACTCATAAATTAGGGAGTTGTTGCTTCCTTTGAATTGGTGTTCATAAATTTGGGAGTGAGTGCTTCCTTTATATTGTTGTTGATAAAATAAAGAGATGGACACTTCTCTTAGTTGGTGTTCATAAATTTGAATGTACTCTTAATATATATTAAGAAAAGAATTTGTTGTTTTCACATACAAATGTATTTGTTATGCATATTTGTGTGCTTTTCTTTATACTTGTGGATGCATTTACAATTTTTTGAAGTTAAAATTTGTTAATACTAATTCAATACCTCTTAGTATTGATAATATTCCAACATATCCATCCTAAGAACCTAGAGGTACTCTTTAACTACCCAGCGGGTATATAAAACTATCTACAAAAATAGATGATGTTGTTGAAACAAAGATTTATGAATAAGGCTTGTGTGTAGGTGAAGCACTTGGAAAAAATAGGCCAAAAGAATGGGAAATAAAGTGGTTGAAAGTGGAAGGAATACAAACTTCCAAATAATAGGATAAGAAACAAAAATGGGGTAAGGATAAGAATTTTATTGGTGAAAAAAAAAACTAGTACTAATATTGTAAAAAAAATTGCAACCCTTGTAAGATTGATAGTCATAGAAAGAAGAAGTGTTATAAATCACCTCAAAAACTCAACCCAAAGTACTAGATGAAGAAATATATAATATCCAAACATTTGAGCAATAAGGTGGAAATCAAATTAGTCATGGATGAGAATATTATTTGCACACCACTACATAAAGGAGTGAATCGGAATACCCTTCAACAACAGGAAGAGGACGAGATTACCAAAATATTCCATATAAATATATAAGCTTAAAAAAAAAATATTAATGCTTTGTTCAACTCAATGTCATAAACGAGCCTTATTGTAGTAGATCCAATCAATGAATTGGGACTAGACATTTGAGATCATCTTAACCCATATTGATTGGGGGTGGGTAAAGAGGGATGCAGAAATCAAGGATTCAAAATAGTGTAAAATAAGGTTTTCTATCAGTGAATATTTTATCCATGAGGTATAATTGAATATAGTTCCAATTTTTGTATGTGGAGTTATATTTGGGAGTCTCTAAATTTACACATGGAATGTGATCTTCATGTATACAACCAAAAAATAGCACCTAAATAAGGATGGAAAATCATTTATCATTACTGTGCACGAGGGAAAGACTAAAATTTATCTGGTAAGTGCCAACCTAGACTGGTAAAAACATACAATAATTTTATTCATAATGTTTCTTACTGAATTAGATATATCATATAAAATAAGTGTTTTAAAAAGTTTTGGAAATTTATTGGGATGAAAAAATATGAGATGAAGTACTAGAATTAGGAATTTATGTAGGATGTGTTCACATATAATATATTATTGAACATTTCGATATTATTTTTCATGAAAGATAGTTTACATAAGGTTTCAAACTTGTGTGAAAAACCTTGTTTATTTTTATATTTACCTAAAGTGGAGAGAGAACGGAAATTATTTTATAAATTATATAGAATTCACCCGCAGACATGTGCACACATTTATAATAAATATTTTGGGGTGAAATGATGATGCATACATATAACATAGCACGTCTATAAAGGAATAAGTTATTCAAAGTTGTTGACTAGGAGATGGTGAATTTGGTCAAGGAGCACCATCATATAACAACACATAGTAAGATATACTTTAAAAATATTTGGCCATATTTTGAATGATTTTTTTTATAGAAAATACAAATACAAGATTCGATTTATATCGAAATTAAACATTTTACGCATTTTATATGAAAACTTGAATAGGTACAAAGGTATATCATCATAAACGAGGATAAAAAGGATACCACTTATCAGGGTACTATAATATAGGAATCAAAGTTTGTTTGCCTCTTACTATTCATCTAGGGGAGTTTGTCAATTGTATCCTATGAGTCACTAAATTTCATAGTCTAAAGGGTACCTATAAATATTTGTGAAAAAAAGGACTCTATTAGCCTTAATTTGAATTTCTAAGGCCATGAAGGGTCGATGAGGATTCTTCATTAAAAATTAGTAATCATGAATGGTTAAGGCTATTATAAGTCAGGTGGGGAGGTCATGTTAGTCATATTGGTCATTTAGAGTTAGTTATGAAGTAATTAAGTTTCATATCCTACTCAATATTGTAAAAGTATCATCTCATGTCATCATTCTAAACCAACATCATGATAAGAAAGGAGTTTTTGGGTGGCATAAAAGTAAAATATCCTTGAAATTATCTCATTTTCCCTCACATTTTATTCGTTTGGAGCTCTCGAGTAGTGTAAAGGTACAAGAATGTTTCAAAATATAAAGGGGAACATTCATAGATCATGGCAAACACTCTATTGTGCATCTGCTATGCAAGTTGGAGTCAGATATATTGAAAGTCTGCAGGCATTGAAAAAAATATTTGAATATTTCTACACCATCGCACTTCCATTCCAAACATACCAATTTTCTCTTGTTTTCTAGGAAAGTTATGCAACCATAGCAACCATGGAGGTGTGCCATATTGTGCTACAAATTTGATGAGAAATTGACTCTTCTTGTCACCATTATAGAAAGATTTTTACAACTAAATGGAGTCGACTTTAAAAAAAATGAAATATTTTTTTCTCAAGCATGGGGAAAAGAAAAAAATTTTCCTTCATTTTATATGCATGTGTCATACTTTGGCAGATTCAAATGCATCTTCAAAGCCTATTTTTCTGACTGTACAACTTACTGTTTTAGTCATGATTTTGGGGAATAGATTTTGAGTTGCTAGGGCATAATTTGAGAAAAATGAGAGAGGTTTATCTCAAAAACAAGTTCTTATTCAAAAAATATAGTAGGTATTACACAGGTGGTATAGTTTGGAAATTACGGGTGTCACTTGGAGACCCATTTTCACAATTCATTGTAGAAAAAATTATGAAATCTATGAAATTCGATTTTGAAATGTGAAATATTTGAAATTTTGATGCTTGCTCAAAGTCATTAGGTACAGATCATGGATTTTTAAACATTTATTTGTTTTGGAGTGGGAAATGACAAACAAACTCATAAATTTGAAATTCTATTGCGCAAGTGTTTGTTGAAGGAGACATCACATGGGTCCTACTCCAACTCAACAACCTTTTCATCATCCCCATCAGTTCAGTTTCATTCGGTGCAACCTTGTGTCTATGCTTTGGTTGAGCCTACTATGCAAGTGTTGTGTAAAATCATCATTAAGTGTTTTTTGTCTTTTCAGTTGGATTTGGACCTTCCTATTGTAATGTTTGAGATATGGATAGAAGAGAATGGATAGGGATCAGATAAGTAGATAAGATAAATCTGATTTTGTCAAAATTGATGTTGTTGTTATATTTTTAGCTTGATCTTAGTTTTAGCTTTTAAATCTTGATTTTTCTAATTTCACTTGGTTCTAATCGACGTAGTGGATAGCAAGTACATTGTATCTTGATATGATTTTTCAATTTGAAAAATGTATTTAAACATAAAAAAAGCATGGAAAAATAGTTCATGTTTGGAGAATCCCTATGCATATACTTATTGTTTGTCGAATAAAATATCCACTACAAGGAAAAGGCCCTCTAGCAGATGTTGTTGAGGAACCCCACTGAAAAATATGACATACATCCATATCTAGCGGAGGTTACTAGAGGAGGTTGGTAGGCGGAGTTTTTTGCGAATGTTTTCCGCTTGGTGCGCTTATCATTAAACATTGCCCCGGTGCTCTGGAATCGCGAAAGCACCGGTGCGCACAAAAACATTGGTACACCGGAAACCATGCACTCCGTACACACCCACCCGATGTGTCATATTATTTTATAGCATAGGTGCGCCACAACTCTTCCACGACAGTGCATTATAAAACACCATGCCAAAACCGAAACCACTCGGTGCAGTAGAAAGAAACCTCACCAATGCATCATAAAACAACGCGCCAAAATACAAACTGACCGGTGCATTCATAAGAAACAGAACTGGTTTGCCTATAAACCATGCGCACCGGTAAAAGGTTAAATAAAAAAAAAATTACAGCAAAAAACCCAGATTTTTCATTTTTCTAGTGCTCCTATGCTCTCAATTACGAGTGTGCTATACAATAGAACACACCACTGCACACAAAACATTGGCACATCGAACAGCCTGCATGATGTACACACCCACCCGAAGCGTCCTATAACAGTAATGCACCGGTGCTTCACTACTCTTCCATGCCAATGCATCATAAAACACCGCGCCAAAACAGAAACATGATGGTGCATTCTTATCCCAGAGCACTGGTGCGCCTATAAAAACCATGCATCGGAATAGTGTTAGATAAAAAAAAATAAGGCCAAAAATGTAGTGCTTTACGACTATTCGATCCTAGTGCTTTACGAATATTCCACCCTCATGCATCATCAAGACATCGTGGCAAAAATGAAACATCACAGTGCAGTTTTAGGGAACCACCCTGGTGCATCATAAACAACGCGCCAAATCTGACACCGCCCAGTGCAGTTGTAAGTAAGCATACTGGTGTACCTATAAAACCCCGGGCACTGGAATAGGGTTAAATAAAAAAAAAATTACGGCCAAAAAACTGCATTTTTCACTTTCCTCAATGCTCCAGAGCTCTCAAGAACCGGTGCCATTTCCCCTTCTCTGAGCTGCACTGACATTGGTGCTCTCATTGCACCCATTACACACACTGCTGCTCTGCATTGGCCATCAATCTCCACCTTGCATTATGAAAAACAATGGGAAAATTTTATTTTGGAAATTTTACAGCCAATATGCCTCCCAGACGGCGAAATATACGGGTATTTTTCTATTTTTTCCATAATTAAGCCTTTTAGCGAGTTAGAATTTGAAATAACCTTGAAAATAACCATTAAAAAAGGAAACAAATTTCGTTCGGTGTGCCTGAGCCGTTCGGCTCGCACTAGATAGCAGTGCTGCCTATAAAATTTATAGGCCGCATCGCCACCGGTGTTAATGGTATCCGCACCATTTCCAGGGTAGTACCGAAAGGTGCCTCACATAATTTTAAAATAAAATAAAATAAAATGTGGTGCACTCATTTAGCCAGGTGCACCATTGACCATTATAATCATAGTGTGGTGCGTTGACGGAATTATCCACCCCGGTGTATGTCAGCGCACCACATTCGACATTTTATGTAATTGTCATGAAGTCGGTGCGCTGACATGAATATACGCTTTAGGGCATATATTTCAGTCAGTGCACCACTATTCTGACCTTAGATATAGTCAATGGTGCTTGAAAAAAAACAGCTGCACCGAGGCCAGTGTGTTGTATTTCATTAGGGGAACCGCCACCAGTGCACTACAAACTTAAGCCATACCAGAAGCGTTGTGTGACTGTTCTTGTGGTGAACTGAATGGTCTATTTTTTTTCAATATATATATATATATATATATATATATATATATATGTATATGTATGTATGTATATTCCTAAATACATGTCTATTTTAATAAAAAAATTTATCTAATATGTCAATGATTCAGAGAGAAGAGGAGGAACAACAACAACAACAGGCAGAATAGTATGACATGATTCACCAATGGGAGGCCCAAGAGAGGGAGAGAGATGCATACCCTTGTCCTATTACAATAGATACCTAGGGGATTCTTAGGTGAGTACGCCTCCTCAAGTTTTATGGGGAGGTTACTTCCCTAAAGGCCCATAGTGTGTTTCTGAGATATCTTATCCGTAGGTGGAATGCCCAACGACAGGATTTCCAAGTTGGTCCTGACCAGTGGTACACACCCACTAAGGAGGATATTTATTTTATTACAGGAATATCGAGGAGAGGGGTGGATTTTCCCTCATTCCCATATGTGCCAGCTGGTTGTGTAGCAGGGAGTCAGTTAGTTTACTCGTAGAGATACATTGGAGAACATGTATTGTCTCCTTCACAGTTTCAGGTACCTGGAGGTTAGTTATGTATAGGTGCATTTGGTATATAGGACGTGTAGTGCCTCTCACTTATCATTTCAACCATTTCGCACAACACCAGTGACGCGCAACACATTAGTTTCTCGCTTTTATATTATGTTAATTGTTTAGTATAGTAGTCACGACTTGTCAGATGGTCTGCCGTTTTTTTGCGGTAGTTTTGTACGGCCTTAGATAGATATCATGCTCATGCACAAGGGAGGGCCAACTTCCCTTTTGCTTCAGAGTTGTTTTGTTTATTTTTTGAGAGGTTTCCAGTTATGAGACCTAGGCTTTTTTTACAGCCTCGTAGGCCGATGTTCAAGACCCAGATGCACATGTGGGGGAAGATGATGCCCAAGAGGGGAGACATTATGTTTCCAACCAAGATATCACATGATGCACTGGACTTACTAGCCAGTGTTGATGTGCTGCATCCCTTCATTATGGTCCCATGTCCTTATGCTGGATTAGATTGGCGAGGGCGTCCCAACATCCTCTTGACAGATGATGAGCTGCTAGATGATAGAGGTAATATTACTATTTTATTTATATTTATTCTAACATGTTCTTTAACTTGTTTTTATTAAATTTTGTAATGAAATTATCTAATTATTGTTGTGTGATTTTATATATTTTTTAGACATTGGCTCTTTTGATGGCGAGGAGATGTCAAATCCACCACATGATGCATGTGTGGATCCTGATGACGATCAAGACATGGCCAATGTCGAGGATGATCATGATCAGGATGAGGCCGATGCAACAGAGAGACATGCTCCTGCTCATGGTGCACTGGTACCGCCTTTTGCTAGTCCCAGTTGACTTGAGACTAGATATAGGTTGGAGTTGGGCAACCAACTCAGTGCATTTATTATTGAGGCGGGAATTAGCCCCGCTCATTACAGATACATACAGGCCGTTGATAGGCTATTACGGATGTGGAGAAGCATGTCTCTTGACATGTACATCCTGATGCGGCATGTCATATGAGATACAACAGCTGTTGCGCGATTGAGGAGAATTGTCCATATCTATAGGCATAGTCGAGCCACGGCACATGATGGAAAGTTTGCGAGAAGTGACTCATCATCTCATGATCATTCACCTCACACCATGCCTGATGAGCATGAGGCTCCACTAGTAACATCTAGCAGTAATCATGGAGATGAGGCTGGGCCATCGACCACATCCAATCAACAGCCTGCAGCATCCATCAATACTAGTCATGATCATCAGCAGGTTGGACCATCGACCGTCGAGGCTGCACTATTGATTGAGCAGACCTCCACTACTACTGCATATATTGATGTTGTAGTACCACCAGTTGATGCATCCATTAGTACTAGTGATCATGATCATGACCAGGCTCGACCATCGACCATCGAGGATGCACTCTTTATTGGGTAGGCCTCCACTTGTACTGCTATTGATGTTGTTATACTACCACTAGCTGATCCATGACATTTATATTACAGTTGTATATTGTTAACATTATATATGTATATATATATATATATATATATCCCATGTATTTTATGTTCATGTTGCAGTTGTACTTAATTTACGTGTTGGTGATCATCATGATGTGGTGCATATTGTTAGGTCATCTTAGATATGTCCATTTAATGTTTAGAAGCAGATAGATGTGTATATGTGATAGCATGAGTTATTTGACATGAGATGTATATTTTATGTTTTTGTTGTGATGATGTTAATTTGATGTTTGAATGTGTTTTTTAGTCGAATATGATGTTTGTACGATGGTTATCATGATCGTGATGATGTTTATTAATTAATTTAATATTAAATGACCATGATATTTATTAGATATTATGTCGTGATTGTAATTAAAATTGAAATTTTAATTGTATGTAAAATTGTAAAATTGTATTTGCATTTGTACTAATTGTAATTTTAATTGTATTTGTATGTAAAATTTTAATTTTAATTGTAATATTTAATTTATTGTGAAATGATTGTAATTGTATATATGAAGAATTGTAAAATTGTAATTGTAATTGTAAATGTAATTCTATGTAAAATTGTAAATGTAATTGTATGTAAAATTAAAATTCTAATTCTAATTCTAATCGTAATTCATGTATGTGAAATTAATGTAAAATTGTAATTGTAATTGTAAGTGTAATTTTAATTTTAATTGTATGTAAAATATTTGTAAATTTTTAATTCTATTAATGTGAAAATTTTAATTTTATTAATGTGAAATGATTTTATTAAAATATTTGAATTTGTAAATTTGCAAATAATTGTAAAATAACAGATCTAGAATAATACGAAGTTTTGTAACATAATAAAGTTTAGAAAATAATGAAAATAAATTCATGTACTTTAGAATTATCATTATTTTATTATGATGTTACATACAAAAATAAAGAACTTTATAAAGTCTGGTGCGCTTATCACCATAACACGCACGGGTGCGTCATATTATGAAGACGCACTGGCGCTTCACAACTCTTCTGCACCGGTCACGAATAAACACAAACAAAAAATGCAACTCTATTTTCTTTAAGTGAAAAAAAAGCGGCAATTTGAAAAATGGGCGGAAAAATATTTTCGAAAATCTAATTTCATAAAATAATTCCTTAAATACTAAACACCTTTCATTATTTCACTATTTTTGCTAAAATATTTAGCCATATATTTGCAGGAGACAAACCTGGAGCAAGAGAGCACGAGGGCACTATGGAGTAGTGAAATACGTTCGAACAGAAGTATTCAGACAATCAGAAACCAAACCTTTGGCGATTCGAACCATGTATCATAGAATTTCAAACCATCTCATGATTAAATTTGAGTATTTTTTTTAATTTTTTCTGCAGTTTTATCCATTTTTACCCTAAACCCTTGATTTTTTTTTCCCTTTCTTGTCCCATGCTTCTGTGATTTTAGAAATAGGTTTTTTCATTTTATATTGACGTCCAACCCACAGGATGACTTACATAGTCAGATCACAATCCATTCGGCCATTGCATGAATTTTTGGAAAAAATGGATTTTTCTTTATCGATGGGCCTTGCGTACCCTACCACACTGGTGCTCTATATTATACAGTGCACCATGCAAGTAATTTGTAATAAACAAATTTAAAACAATTTTTCTAAATCCATGCGCCATATCTGAAATAGGGCACCGGTGCTCCATTTAATGAGGATAGCATCGTATGATCCATTACACTGCTTTTGCAGTGCGTTTATAATACCCCACGCACCGTAAAATCTATTACATTGTTTTTGTTGTGCGTTTATAAGACCCAACGCACCGTACGGTCTATTATACTGTTTTGTGGTGTGTTTTTAATATCCCCATGCACCGAATGCAGTGCGTACCTCATGAAAAGTGCACCGGTGTCTTGAGATTTATTTTCTACCTGAAATGTTGAGAAATTATTTACAAATATATTAATGAATGATATGGTACAATTTTCAAATTGATAACAAAATGAATGACAAGAGATCAAGTAAAAAAATAACTGATAACACATCAAGAAAAGAAAAAAAGATAAGTTCCTTGTAAATTCTTTATTAAAAATATTATTTTTGAACTATATGTAAGTTTAACTAATATGTATTTTTTACTGTGTATCATGCAGAACCACAAAATGACAAAGCTCGATATGATTATTTCTGATCTAGGACAAGAAGAGCGTAAAAGTTTAACGGAAAATTACAAAAGGATGAATCAGGTGAATGAAAAAATAATATCGATCCAATATGAGTTTCTTTTTTTAATTATCATTAATAATATACTTAAAATTATTATATAGCATGTGTCAAACAGTCTACTAATTCACATCTGTTTAATGTTCTATAGGGACCAACAACTCAGAAAAGGAATGTCGTTCTAAGAAAAGAAAAAAAATAGAACATGCAAATGAAAATGAATTTCTCCTTAGCTCATCTGGAGTGGTGTTGGAAGTTAACGAAAAGGGGGGAAACTTTTTGAAAATTTTGAGGGATCTAGTAGGAATGAATGTATAGACGTTCTTTCCACTTACAATAGAAAAATCAATCCAATGATTCCAAGAAGAAAATTTTATCTAAATTACAAGAAGAGTTTCCAGAGAAATTGTCAATGAGACATGTCAGACTTTTAATAGCAAAATCGTACAACAACAAAAAAGAATGAATGAAAAAGTAATATTCCTTTAAATGTTTTTCTAGAATTATTTATAAATATCACTTTTGTTATATTTACTTTTCATATATCAATATAAAAATTAAATGTTTTATTTTCATGTTACATTTTCAGGAAGATTGTAAAATCTCAAAAGATGAACGAGCTGATATCAGAAATATACCAGTAGGAATGTCCAAAAAGGTGTACAAGGAGATGGTCAAAGAAATGGACAAAATTGCATCGCAGGAGGAGCCATCTCAAAACCAATGTGCTTCAAATGTAATATGTAATCATTGAATTTTTTGATCATTAGGTACAATAAATAAACATTTTAACACTACAAATTAATTTTCAATAATTTTCTTGCAGAAAATAAAAGAAAATGGAGCCCATTCAGCACATAAAACAGGACGACAAGGAAGAAAAGGGTTGATCTCTAAGTTTGTGAGTAATTGTTACTTCCTTATAACAACTTAACTATATTTCAATTTCGTATTTTTTAAGTTGTTTTACAAAAATCATCATTGAATGTTTTCAAATAAGTGCTAACATACAAAGAAGAACCATCAGACGAATTGATTGAAATTGGGTTAAATATGGATTATGAGTATATGTTGGCATATCAGAATTTAATTGTGGAATTTGTAAGCGTCTATCAATATTTTTTTACTTAGATCCATCTATAATTAATATAACAAAAACATCTTTTATATTAAATATATGATCTGTTATGGGGTATAAAACTTGTAGGAAACAAAGTATGGAACTATGCCAATAGATGAAATTTTGAACATGGCATGGTACATGGTTTTGAAAGAATGTGTATAGGTTATGAGTCAATTGTTGATATGGTACATCATTTTTCTTTTCGATTTACTTTGATGTATATTATTTAATATTGCAAATTTCATTATTCTCACCAATTTATATACACATTTCAGTTTATTTATATGTTTGTAACGAAAGGCGAAGAAGAAGAAAACAATCAATGTCGTGAACAAAACATTCCTGAAAATAACCCAAGTCATTGAAGTAGCTCTAGCAGTGACAGTAGTTCACGCAAAGAATGATGATCACTATGTTTGGATATCAAAGCAAGGCATTTTATTTTTTCAAACATGTCTGTAAAATCAGACATTTTGTTTAATGTAATGGACATACTTTCCCAATTGAAAGACAAAGTGATACGAGTAATTGTCCCATTTTGTATGATAAAGACTCTCTTATATATATATATATATATAATGTGTTTTAATTTATTCTATTGCATTCTCCATTTTCGTTCTCAAATTCACTAATAAAAATTCAATTCATATGAATATTTTTATACGATATATATGTGTCGAATTTTGATGAATAATGAATTTAAAACAAACACAATAATTGGAATGTCACAGGTCGATGTTTCTAAAAAAAAAAAATGAAAACCGGTGCGTTTATGTGTCTATATGCACCAGTGTCATTGTACGATATATGGGCACCACATAAATACCGATACGAGTTATAAATATCAGTGTGTTTTTGTGATACTGCGTGCCGGGGCGTTTATGTATCTATAAGCACTAGTGCATTTTTATGATCAATGGGCACCGCATGAATACCGATGCCAATTATAAATCTCGGTGCCTTTATGTGATACGACGCACCAGTGCATCATAAAGGTATAGACACCGGTGCGTTGATACAACCTATGGGCACTGCACAAATCCCAAGATCAATTAGAACGGCCCCATGTGTTGTATGACCAAGACTATGCCTAGTGCGATTTTACACCTAAACGTCTCGGTGTGTTTGTTCGACTAATACAACCTCGGGGTGCCGTCCTCATGTACGCACTGGTGTGTGAGATCCAGAGTAGCACACCGATTAAAGAACATCAGTAATAACCTTCGACTGCCCATTTTTTTATTATTTGTGTTGAATTTCCGTTAAACGCTCTGCCAAAACCTCCGTAACCATAAACATATGTTGTAGCAAATGTTTTTTTGACAATTTTGGCCAATTTTATAACACTAAAAACCTCCTTTATAACCTCCGCTAGAGGGTCTTTTCCTTGTACTGATTAGTTGAAAGTTGTGTCACTTTGATTTCAAAGATTCATGTTGTATGTGTTTTCAGTTTTGTGATCCTTCTTATGTGTTATGTTAATCTGAATATTGTGTTACATTCTCTCTTTGAAATTTGTCCTCTAAAGGAGTTTTTCAGAATTCATTTATCAGGATGTTCTGAATAACTATTTCGTTCTTAATTGTGATGGAACTCACCCTTACTTAGGTGCTCCATAATTTTTTTTCTTCTCGATATTTGGTCAGAAATGTATCTTGCAGAATTCATGTAGTGCTCACTATGTTGTGTATTTTCTAGTTTCTTCCAAAATGTATTCACTATGCTGCAATTGATGTTATAACTTTGAAATATATAGCTACCTTGCCTCTTCTTTTACAAGTGTCTTATGTAAGAAATGGTATTTTTGAGTATAAGTTGGAATTATGGTTTCATGCTCAATGACCTTCCCTCTCAAGTATACCTATCATAATCATTAAAATTTACCTTTTCTTTAGATTTGGACTCTGTTGGGTGTGCTTAAGCTTTAGTTTTCCTTACCACTAGATATTTTGTTTTAGTGAGGGAACACCCTCTAGGTAGAAAGGACCAATTTATAGCCTAGAGAGGTTTGTGGTTACACATGTAAACCTTTTCTCACCCTAGAGGTTCAATTATAGGGTGCTAACATATTTTCATTATTTTCGGGAAACGAAAGGTTCCATCGTTTCCGGGAAGTATCATCAAAATTTCAGATCTGGTTGCTAATGGTGGACAACGGTCAAACACAAGAATGTTGTACCTTTCACTTGGCAACTCCAATTGAGCATGATCCAAAAATTTAAATTCCCATTGCTATCTTTACACCTTTAAGATGAGTTCTCAATTCAGAAGGTATGATCCCATGAATCGATATAACATTCTAGGTTTTCCAAATCACATGTCTCATGTAGATTGGAAAACTTATTTTCCAAAATTTAGAGACCAGAAAGGAGATGATGTTACTCTTAGTTTAGTCAAATTTCACATGCATGTACGTAGAATTATGGTTAAATTTCGTGAATATTTCCTGATGAAGATGTTTATGGCAACTTTCGAAGGAAAATCCCACACTTGGAATGAAGGTTTTCCATCTGCTAGTGTTTACTCTCTTAAATATTTTCATTAAACATTTTTTGAAAAATACAGAGAATCTCATCCTTCTTTGTCTTTGGTTGATAATTGTTGTGAAAATTTTGGAGGTCTTATACAATATTTGAAAAATACATATGGTGAGGAAGAATTCATAGATGAAAAAATTATGGAATCTTTGAATGAGAAGCCTTTCCATTACCAAGAAGAAATAGTGGTTGATATATTGGATGAAAAGGAAACTAAGAAGGATTTAAATAATGACTGTCAAGCTCAATTTTCTAAAATTTATGAAAATTTACAGAAGGCTTGTAATTATTTGTATGATCAAAGGTAATAAAATAGTCATTCATTTGTTTTTTCATATTGTTCTTTTTTTTGGGTTTTTATTTCAAGACTGGGTTTGTGAAGACAAAGATGATGTTTCTGATGAAATGCGTGAACAAGGATATCTGGAAATTCATCACCCATATGTCTCTCCATCTCATCAATTTTCTGAAGCATTATTTTAAGAGCATATTTGTGTAAATCAAAATTATAAATTCACATTTGTGGAAGTCTTAGAATATGTAATTATGGCTGGAAATCACTGCCAAACATTGAAAGAAGATAATGAAAATGAGAAATTTGTTGTTTCACATCTCTTTTTTGATGATATTGTAGGTATATTTAATATGCCCATGGATGATGAACCTGATAAATATTTTAATCTTAATTTTTCAGAGTTTCCTGCCATGCTTTTTTTGATTGAAAAATGATGATTTTAATAATTCTCAAGAACACAGTCAACCTGCATGTGACAATATTGTTTACAGTACAGAATAGGAAAAGGGTAATGTATTTGAAGAGTGTGGGTTAATACAAAGGAATTTAGCATCAACAGGTAAAATTAAAATTGAATTACAATTATTTTCTTTTTTTGTTAATGACCCAGTGGCTAATTATGTAGAGGGTTTAGGTAGTCAAAATTTGCAACTAGTAGTAAGTCATGAAGAGTAGTTTGCATATGATCATGAAGGAGATGTTGATATATTTATTTATTATCGAGAAAAGTTAATCACTCATGATGTTAAAGTTCATTTTACAAACCTATTATAATCATTGTTCAAGGTATACCTTTAATGTTCACTAATGCATAGATTTGATCCAATTTAAGGTTTGATTTATTTCTGGTATTTAATATTCCAGTTTTGATCTTGTTGAAGCACAATCAAACAACCACATTATTTCAGCATACTATGGAATAGTTTTATTGGAATTTTACTTTAATTTGATTGAGAAATTGATTTCAGATATTATGTAGGAAATGGTGTACAATAAGATTTCTTGGGAGGCATTTATTTCATCAGGTTTCTTTCATATTGTAGTTTAATATCTTTCTCTAGAAATTTCTCTTGGTATTTTGGTATTATTTTGCAGTACCCCGGGTGTGGGTGGTTGTCATCATAATTGGAAGCCAGAATTTAAGGCATTCAGATTCTGGTGATCTACTACCATTTGTAATGGAAAACTCAAGTTAGTGAGAGTTAGTTTTAGTTAGTTAAAGTTGGATTCAATTGCCCAATGGATTAAGATACTATTATACGGTGTCCTTGGCACTTCACAGGGAGGATTCCATCCCCAATGGAGCGAATGTTAGGGTCCTATAATCTAGGATTCAAAATGTGTTTGCCTCTTACTATTCATATGGGGATCTATTTTTCAATTTTACCCTATGAGTCACTAAATGTAATAACTTGTAAATATTTGTGTCAAAAAGGAGTCTATTAGCCTTAATTCAAATTTGTAATGTCATGAAGGGTCCATGAGGAGTCATCATTAAAAATTAGTAATCATGAGTGGTTAAATCTATTATAAGTCAGTTGTGGAGGTCATGCCAGTCATATGATTTATTTAGGGTTACTTATGAAGTCAATCAGTGTCATGTCATTCTCAAGATTGTTAAAGTACCATCTCATGTCATCATTCAAAACCACCATCGGGACAAGAAAAGAGATTTGGGTAGCATAAAAATAAAATATCCTTGAACCTCTCTCATTATCCCTCATATGTGATTCATTCTGAGCTCTGGAGAAGTGTAAAAGTGTAAGAAGGTTTCAAAATTCGAAGGGTAACATTCAAAGCTGATGGGAAACATTCTGTTGCGCATCTGTTGTGAAAGTTGGGATCAACTATCTTGAAACTCTGCAGACATTGAAAAAAATATTTGAATAGTTATATACCATCAAAATTCCATTCTAAACATACCCATTTTCTCTATTTTTCCATGAAATTTCTGCAATCATATCAACCATGGAGGTCTGCCATACACTGCTACGAATTTGTTACGAAATTGATTATTTTTGTCATCATTTTAAGAAGATTTTTCCCACCAAATCAAGCCGAATTTCACAAACCGTAAAGATTTTTTTTCTAAAGAATGGAGCAAAGAGGAAAAACCTCCTTCATTTTCTGCACATGTGTCATATATTGGGAGATTCAAATGCATCTTCAAAGCATATTTTTCAGCCTATGCAATTTATTATTTTAGTCACGATTTTGGGGAAAATATTATGAAGGCCGGGGGAAAATTTTGAGGAAAATGAGAGAGTTTTATCTCTAAAACACATTCATATATATATATATATATATATATATATATATATATATATATATACATTCATATATATATATATATATATATATATATATATATATATATATGTATATATATATCTATATATATATACATGTATATATATATATATATATATAGATATATATATATATATGTATATATATATGTATATATATATGTATATATATATGTATATATATATATATATATATATATATATATATATATTTGTTTTTACACATATGGTATAGTTTGGGAATTACAGGTGTCACTTGGAGACCCATTTTCACAATTCCTTGGTGACAAAATTCTAAAATTTGTGAAATTCAATTTGTAAATGTGAATTTTTTGGAATTTTGATGCTTGATGAAGTGATAAGGTGCATCTGATGGATTGTTGAACATGGATTTTTTTTGGAGCGGGAAATGACAGTCAAACCGAGAAATTTGAAATTTTGTTGTGCAAGTGTTGACTTGGCGGTTCTGAGGATTTCACATGTGGAAGGAGACATCAATTGAGTCCTAATCCAACTCAAAATCCTTTTCATTATCCTCATCAGCTCAATTTGAGTTAGTGCAACCTGTGTCTATGCTTAGGTGGAGCCTTCTACACAAACTCATCATTCAAATTTTTTGTCTTTTCATTCAGATTTGGACCTTGCTATTGTAATGTTCCTGATATGGATAGAAAATAATGGGTAGGGATCAGATAAGTAGATAAGATAAATTTTATTTTCTCAAAAATGATGTTGCAATTGTATTTTTAGCTTTACCTTAGTTTTATATTTTAAGCCTAGATGTTTCTAATTTTTGTTGGTTTTGATCCACTTAGTGGATAGTAAGTACATTGTATCTTGTTATGTTTTTTAGTCTACAAAATGTAATTAAATTGAAAAGAACATGGAAAAATGGTTCATATTTGGAGAAGCCCTCTGCAGATGTTTATTGTTTCTTGAATAAAATATCAGTGCAAAGTTTTCTCACTTTGATTTCAAAGATTCATGTGGTATGTGTTTTTATTTTTGTGCTCCTTCTTATATGTTATGTTAATCTCAATGTTTTGTTATATTCTCTCTTTAAAATATGTCTTATAAAGAAATTTTTCAGAATTTATTTATCTGGATGCTCTAAATAATTGTTTCTTTCTTAATTGTGATGGAACTCACCCTCTGTTAGGTGCTCCATCATTTTTTTTAATCTCGATATTTGGTAATAAATGTATCTTGCAGAATTCAAGGAGTGCTATGTTAACATGTGACCAGATAGAGTTTTGTATTTTATAGTTTCTTCCAAAATATATTCATTATGCTACAACTGATGTTATAACTCTAAAATATGTGCCTACCTTGCATCTTCTTTTACAAGTGTTTTATGTAAGCATTGGTATTATTTTGTAGAATTTTGATTATGGTTTCATGTTCAATAGAATTCCCTCTCAAGTCTACCAACCATCATCATTAAAATTTACCTTATCCCATATCTGGTATCTGTTGGGTTTCCTTAATCTTTAGTGTTCCTTATCTCTAGATATTTGTTTTAGTGAGGGAGCCCCCTTCGGTTAGAAAGGACTAGTTCCTAGCCCAAAGAGGTTTTTTTTTACCCATGTAAACCTTTTCTTAGCCTAGAGGTTCAATTAGGAGGTGTTAACACCACTAAGATGAATTGGAGGAATAACATGGCATATAAAACATTTAATAAATATAAGAATTTCTAAAGAGAATACATATAGTAAAAGAAAATTTGAGTACTAGACCTACTTGGTAGACTCTAAAGATGGGCCATATCAACAGAACACCAATTTCATATAAAGTATAATATTAAATAATTTTTAAGAAAAGGACTATGTAGAGGAATAATGTTACGATAATTATGTGCTTAGTTTTTATTACAATAGAATATTTATCAAACACAATTTATCAATGATTAAGGTATGTGTGGGAGGTACATGGAAAAATATGATAATTTACGAAGTAAAGTCAAGCCAAAGAAAAATGCACATATTGGAGAAAGTTAAGGAGATTTCACTTGAAATGAAGGGAATAATATCTTGGCTATGAGTCATAATATGTGAGTGCAATGACACAATATATATATATATATAATCATGATAAGGTTTCTAAATAATTGAAAAAAATATTGAGAGTTAATCACGAACATTTTTGAAAAATAAAATAGTGATGGTTACAAATTTGTAATAATGAATTTACGTAAATGAAATTGAAGAATCAACCATAGAAAAACTTGTCAAAAGACGAATAACATGATAAATAAATAGTTATAATAGTCACAAAGAGAAGGCCCCTAATGGTACTGTAAAGTAAACTTGGATAATAAGTCAATGAAAAGTTAATAAAGAGTCACTACTTCTAAGAATGTAAATTATATGCTATATTAATTATTATACGATTTCTTGAAATATATATATAAATGGTACTGTTGAATATTCTTATGAAAATATCTTATAAGTCATTGTGTAGCCATTGCAAGAACCTGGAATATGATCCACCTAATGATTTTAGGTATTTAATTATATGTAAATACATTAGCAAAGACCTTAGTCCAATATTTTAATTTGGATATATAATTACATGTAAGGATATTAAGGTTATACTCATTTTGGTCTATTTTTTTAAGATGTATATGTCACAAACATTAGTTGCCCATCGAGAATACATTTTTACATAATGTAAATAAATGTTAATAAGCATAAATATGATGGATTCATGTTTATCCAATCAAAGTTAAAATATTTTGAAAAAAATATAATTTGGTTTATCAGTTTTGATAAATTCCTTATTTTAATATAAATTTACAAATTCAAAAATAATGAGACTATTTACTTTGAAGAATTTGACATATATATCCAGTAAGCACTGATTGAAAATACTATAAATACTTCAGAAAATTTCCCTAATCTAATTGGCTTATATTTACATTTATAACTTGTCTAATTGGCTTATATTTACACTTATAACCAGTTGTTTAATGAGAATGCACCATACGTAAAAAAAAATAAAAGACAAAATTGTATGAATAAAAAATAAAAACAAAATAAAAAAATGTTGAATGTACCTTTTTCAGTAATGATTTGGAACATTGTGAAAGTATTTTCATCTGAAAATAGTATAAAGACTATTAAAACTAATTATTAAATTTTATTCATAATTAAATGACAATAATAAATACGAAGATTATAGTTATATTCATTTACCTTTTTATTATGGATCCTTTTTAGAGACTTCTGTAATCGCTTTTCACGTTGTTGCAATTCCTTCAACGTTAGTGACTCCAAATTCTCACCAACCATATTCTAAATCATAAAAAGAATTTAGTTATAATTTAAAATAATAATAAAATTTGAACATATTTTAATATAAATGACAAACTAAATAAATAACAATACCTCGTATTCCATCTTACCTTTTCCCATTTCTCCAATTTATCTATCTTGTCATGCAACATCTTCAGTTGTAATTGATCACACTGACAATTTGAATGGTTGTACGGTTGTGAGTACAAGGAAAAAAATATTCAAAATATATACATAAGTATGGAAATATTAGAAACAAGTAAATATTAGATAAAAGAATAATAAAATAATAAAAAACATATATTAAGTACATATAAACTATAAAATGTCTGTTAAATACATTTAAATGATTATAGTAAAATAATTATACAAAATCATTTATTTTATAAATTATGGATTTTTTTTTTCATTTGATTTCAAATTTAAATGATATATGAAAAATAAGATTTTATAAGATAAATAAATTACGGACATTTTTAATTTGTATTTGATTTTAATTTTAAATTATATATCAAAAATGAGATTTTATACATTATTATATGGAATTACATTGATATTATTATTACATGGACACATTATTACATGGAATTACATTGAAATAAAGTAAAATATATCACAACATGATTTTTTTTTATTCTAATGGTTATATCTGGGTCATTATATCTAAATTTGTTCAAAATTGTACTATAAAAAATTTATATGTAACTAAAAAACAATATTAATAATATTAACTTATAAAAATTGTTAATATTATTAACTTATTAACTTAAAAATTATAATAAAAAAATAAATATTAATCTTTCTTTTATAGAATGTACAAAAAAACATTAAATAAATTTTCTAGTCCACACAAAATGTAGATCTATTTAAAGGGACCACTTCACACAACCATGAAGCCTGGCCCCCAAAGTGTTAAGAGACTTGGACTAGTGACCTCTCAATAAAAAAAATTATTTAACAATGGGGACTTAACCTATTGAACTAATCCTCAAGGCTTGCATATCATTACATTATAAATTATATGCATAATTCATCCCATAAGCTTCATAGCCTCTTATGCATACTGCCACCAACAACATATCAAGATGATTTACTTAATTAAAAAAAATGAAAAATGAACCCCAATTTATATGTTCAAATGGATGAACAATTATTGAAATATAACTGATCATTAGATATCATCTTTGGGATTCAAATGTGTTAAGTAAATCATCTATATATGAGCATTTCCATGAGAGGTAGTCGTAAGTGACTAATTTCTCATGATTTTTGAATAGTCCACCTAGCACTCATTACATCAGGTGATGCTCACAAGGTTGATGAAGTGGGATTGAAACTAGTGAAATGAATCACATGGTATCAATCATCACTTTCAGGGCTTGCAACTGGTAACCAAGGCTTCCCAAGAGGTCAACTATCCTAGATCACCTCAATCATGAGAAATTAGTCACTTATGAATGCCTCTCATGGAAATGGTCATAATGTATGACCTACTTAATGCAGTTGAATCACAAAAATGATATCTAATATAATGCATTGAGGAAACCCCTCAATACTTAAGAAATTGTCATTTTTTAACAATTTTCCCGTGATATTTTGCTACTAATTAAAGTTGAGAAAATTAGTGTGGTTTTGGATTTGTGAGGGTTATAATTTATGTTCAAAAAATGTTTAAAACAATATAGTCTAGAGAAACATAAAAATATTTATAATAAGTTGTTGTTTTTTAATAATAAAAAATTAGAATTTTTTCTAATTCCATGTTTAATTAAATATAAAATTAAATTATTAACTAATGGTTTAATTAACTTATTATAAATATTTAAAAAATTAATAAAAATCTAAGGGTTGAGGGTTAGAGGTTGGTTTCAGATTAGGGATTATGCATAATGAAAATGAGTTAAGAATAATATATAGTTGAACCAATATTGAGTTTCCAATGATGTCTAAAGGGGAACAAGAAAAACATGTTGAGATGATCATTGTGATGGTGTCTTAGGTGGCTTAATCATGTAAATGTATCACCTAATTAAAATTTAGTGGTTTTTTGTGTTGGACGGTTAGGATGGGGTTATAAAACTATTTATCTTCTCATTTTCATATGGTGATCCCTTATATCGTTCCTTAATAGTGATGGTTAATTTAGCTCAATGCATTTGTCAAGGGTGCTAGACATCATATCAAGGATGTTTTCATGGGTCAATTCATGCTCCATAATCAAAATTCAAATTCAAATTATTGATTTATCACATTAACTTGTAAGGATTATGTGCCATATCATGGAAAAAAAAACATGATTATTAGAGTTAAAATCATGGTTTATGGTGAATAGATATGGCCTTTAGGCTTTATAATTTCCTTTGAGGATCATTGGTCATATATAAATCTATATTATATTTATTTCATGAATGAAATAAGAAAATAATTTGAACACTAAATGGTAGTAATAAATTTACCAATAGCCATGAATTATACAGATTACAACCAAGATAGTTTTTGGTTTGGAGTTAGGGATTAGGAAATAAAATTAACCTCTTCAGATCATGGTGAATATGCAAGGCCATATACCACGACATAATCCATGGATGATACTTTTAGGAAAAATAATAAGGTATTTGATTCTAAGGCATCATTTAAGGCTCTTGGACAATGCATAAGGTTCAAAAACATCAAATATAAAGTGAATAATTGTTGTGCTAGCATCTTCAATAGATCAAATTATGAGGATATTGATAGTAAGGGTGGCTATTAAGCGTTGGAAATTGCATGAGGAACATCAATGGATTATGGCTAGAGAGATGCTCTATGGGCTCATGGAGTATGCACATGATCCAAAATGTACCACATTATATGTAAAGGGAATCATTACCAATATGTGTCATATGCACATAGTTACAATGCTTTACAAATAAGAAAATTTTTCAACATCCTATCCAAATCCAATGAAATTAATACTCGTATATTAGGGCATAAATGGAAGAATTTAATAAATTTTATCGACCATGATAAATGTACAAAACTAACACATAAACCTTATAAAAAAAACTTTGCTTGTAAGTTATATTGGTGTCTGCACTTGTAACACCTTGTTCCCACATCTACCCAAGTAACCGGCCAACCGGGCTAAACATGTGACCAAGAGTTACTATGATATAATGAAACACCCTATGTGTCTGTTAAGGAAGTGGAATCAATGAAACACAACAACACATACCTTTTCCACATGTTACAAGACACCCAGGAGCCATCCAAACCTTCTAGGAAGATAGCCACTGAGTCAAACTGATGTTTTAGTGCATCAATCACCTAGTCTCTCCCTTGACATGGGAAAGAGTGCAACTGGAAACCTCCATTCTCTCACACAACATGGGCATACATGTGACTGGGGACATTCCCAAGTAGTTGTGTCCTGTGACCCTAATTTTCATGCCCAAAACTCCATAACACTTCTAGAAATGAAAGATAACAACGAAATAATGATGTAAATGAAATCACTTGAATAAGGACTTGACTGGACCCCTACTAGCCATGATAGAGGTTTCATCAAAAATGTCAAAAATATGTAATCTATAGGTTTAAACAATAGATCTAAGCATAGGGGTGTCATATTTATCTGAGAATTGTTAAGAAGCATTGTTTCCTCATCACATTAGTTGCATTATCATCTATTAAGTCATAGATTCACTATTCATTCATTTACAAGTCAAAACATAATGAGAGCCATAAATCATCACTATGATAGAAAAAATTAATAACCAACATATAAACAACATAAATGAAATGCATAGAACAACTATATAAGCCAGATAATAACAAGCATATTTACCCATTAATACAAGAGTAAAAAAAACTTATTTCCATAATAAAAATGCGGCCAAGTTTGGGACTTCCACGTACCTCTAGGGCAGAGACATGGCTGAGTCAAATCTCTCTTCATCCAGTCACCCCCATTCCATATGTTAAATTACAATATTGTTCTATGTTGTATCGGTTAATTTAGCACAAATTACTTCTTCATAAACAATGCATCCAATCATAAGCATTGTAATTCATTTTAAAATGTAACTGAAGATAGAAAAATACATTCAGTGATAAATAAGACAACAACACAACCATAAAAGACAAAAAATTGGTCCAAGACTAGGGAAAAACCCTCCAAGGGAGAAAATCTTTGAAATATTCTTCTTCAATAGATCATCATAAAAAAAATTCAGCAAAGAGTAGAATGAATCCAATATATATGTAGCGAAAAAAAATGATCATATCTACAGATCTGCAAATATACAACAACGAGAAACTTGGATCTAATAGATCACTAAAGCCATATGATATCAACTGCCAAATTCTAGATCTTAATCCAATATGTTATCAAATATTGATCACAAACATTTGTGACTGAGCGACTGAATTCTGGAAGAACTACACAAGAAACTGAAGATGACCTAACCCAAATCTGCTCAGAAAATCCCTTATTCATGGCCTCAACATGTTGTGCCCATGACTCTACTCATGATTAGGCTGATCTAATACCTGAACTTTGGCCAGGACCTTGTCACGCTCTGTGCGTAGCTATGGCAACTTGGTCGCTACCTTTCTACAATGTGCTCATGGATATGGATCGATTTCACCAGTTTTGTGCATGAGGTTACGGAATAGAAGAACTAAATCGGAGTCAGCCCCTCACTTGATATTCTGAACCTATGCGAACTTCTTCTGTTGAACCAGCATGAACCAAAACAGAAGTGAAAATCCAAGACAAAGAGTACAAGAAGAAAATTATCATGATATAATGTGTGAGAATGAGCTTGAGGTTTCTTCTCTATATAGATTTTGTGAGGGATCGCTTGCATATTTGACCAAATTCACATTTGTTGAGACTCACCCATCCCATTTCTTTGATAAATAAAATAATTCATTATTTAACTTGTGCTTAACCGATTGAGGTGATCTATAGGTTGATTTTGGTCCTCTATAAAAGAGGAATATAATTAAATTACAATATTGACCATATGAGTTTTCCAAAATTAAATTTGATTATAGTTACAGAAAATTACACTCCCTCTCAACTAGGAACATTTCCACTTGGTAACCTCTACTTGTATACCTTTACATCAAGGTGTCGTCACAGATTAACTCCATCTGTTGAAATTGTTTCGAATCTAGAAGAAGAAGGATCGGGGAGTAATATATTCCACTCGTACTAGGAAATAGGATAATTCATCATATAGGGGAGCACATCTCTGACCTTATAATCTCATCGGGGAGCCCATTATCAACCCAGAATCACAAAAGGGGAGAAAATCTAAACCAAATCCTGTTGCCTACTAATATTCCCATTAATGACTCTCAACAGTCACGTGGTAGAACACTTGCATTATAATTTACTTGGGTTGTACACCCCAAGTACACTCTCAACTCATTGGCCAAATGACGAGCGATATTCCCAAAAAGACTTTCTTGAGGGTATGATGAAAACTCGGGTATACTCTGCATAAAATAGATACGGGAGCAACATCTCAACACTAGGTAATAGATAGGGAACTGCCCTATTCTCCAAATATATCTCAACTCCAAGAGCCCTCTATCTCAATTCCTCACCCCAAGAGCTCAATTAAGGTAGGAAGAGTTTTCTCAGTGTCCTCAATCAATGTTGTCCCTTATCCAGAGAGACTAAATCCATCAGTCCAAGATGTTCTATGATAACCAAGAACTTTCCTTTTGGTAGTTCCTTGGTGAGAATATATGTTATATGCTCATTAGTTGATATGTGCTGTAGTCTAATAAATTCTCTTTACACCATGTCACAAATAAAGTGATATCAATTTTCTATGTGCTTGGACTTATCATGGAACATGAGATTCTCTGCTAAATGGATTTGTCTCTTTTTGTCACAGTATATCATTGTGGTATCTTAAAATTGGAAAAATAGCTCACCAAAGAGCTTCCTTAACCACAGAGCTTCGCAACTAGCCATGCTAGTAGCAATGTATTTTCTTTCGTGGTGCTCAATGCTATCTTTTGCTTCTTTCTCATCCAGGATATCATGGAAGAACCAAGACTGAAACAAAAACCAGAGGTCCCTTTCTGTCAGTAAAATTTCATGCCCAATCAACATCACTTTATCCATGAAGTTTAATAACTAGAACAGAATATCTTAGACCAAGTCTAATCAATCCATGTAAGTATCTCAATACATGTCTGGCAGCACTCGAATGCGAATGAAGGGGACCAGCCATGAATTGACTCAATGTCTTAACTACATAACATATATCTGGACGGGTGTTCACAAGGAACATCAAGGACCCAACTAGTTTTTTTTACTCGGATGGGTTTTCCAGATTAGTTCCAGTTGCTTTTCCGCACAACTTCTTCAAATTCATCTCCATCAGAGTAGTTATGGATTTTCACTCGATCATACCAAACCTTTCTAGCAGCTTCACTACATACTTTCCATGTGAGAGAAATATATTTTTAGGTCTTTTCCACACCTCAAGGCCCAAAAAGTAGTGCATAAGACCAAGGTATTTCATCTTAAATTCATAGGCTAACTTCCTCTTACATTTTATCATAAGAAATTCAATTCCTGTGAAGAATATATCATCAATATATGGAAGCAGAATCAATGGCATACCTTGGAAAAAATTAAAATAGAGGGTGGGATCAACATATCTTCTTGTGAAACCTAGTTTCATTAGATAGTTGTCAATGTGTGCATACCAAGCTTGAGGAGCTTTCTTCAAACCATACAATTCTTTATTCAACCAACAAATATGTGTTCTGTGATATTCCACTTGAAATCCATGTGGTTTCTCAACATACACTTCTTTATGTAACATACCATGAACGAAAGTGGTCTTTGAATCCATCTGATGACGCATGTATCCTTGAATAGAAATAAGGGAAACTATTGAACGAATAGTTGTGCATCAAGCTAGAGGAGAAAATATTTCATCGTAATATTTTCCTTCTACCTGAGAGAAACCTCGAGCTATGAACCTCACTTTGTATTTATCAACATTGTCATTGATTCCATGTTTGATCTTGACTAGCAACTTCTAAGTCACACCAGACTTCCCATGTTGTCTTGGCACAATATCCCATACATCATTTTACGCAATAGATTCACATTCCTCGACCATAGCATAATTAAAAATGTGTTCTTTTAATTATTCTTCAAATGAGGATGGTTGAACTTGAATCATAGTTCTCATAGTAGCTACATATCCATGATACCTGCAAGGATCCTTCCTTTCTTTGAACGATCTATGAATGGGAATACTTCTTTAATTATCTTGTAGAGTGTCGCTAAGCCAAAGTCTTTTTTTTTAACGAGGATCATTGGAAGGTGGATCTAAGAGATCCATAGGCTCCATGGGAATATCAATTTCATGTGACATGGGCATTGAAGGACCATTTAGAATATCCATGTCATCATAATCTTCCTTGGGAAGCAAAGGAAGGTCTTTTTCTTTAGAAAGTGTTGCATTTTCATCGAAGGTTACATCCCTTTTAATTTTGAACTTCCTTTGACCAGGAATATATATTATTTATTCTTTAGAGTTTTCACAATGACCCATAAACATACCTTTTCTTCCTGTAGCTTCCAGCTTAATTATTTTTTCGTTACGCATGTGAAAGAATATAGGGCATACAAATATAAGAAGATGGCTAATGTCGGGTTTGTTACCTGTGAATATTTCTTCTGGAGTCTTATTTTTCAATGCTTGATGAGACATTTAGTTTTTAACATATACAACAACATGTGTGGCTTCAGCCCACAAAAACTTTGGTACCTTTTGAACATGAAGCATGACATGAGAAACTTCCAATATAGACCAGTTCTTCCTTTCAGCTAAGCTATTATGTTTAGGTGTATAATGAAAAATAGTTTTGTTCTTGATCTAGGCTTATTTCTTGTAGAATTATATGAATTATTTTGACATGTATTCTACTCCATTGTCGGACTTGGAAACTTTGATTCTTTTCCTTGATTTATTTTCGATCAAATATTTGAATTACTGGAATTTTCCAAAGGCTTATTCCTTTTTCTTGAGGCAGTAGAACCAGATATTTCTTGATAAATAGCTAATTAAGGTGATGTAGTAGATATTACCACCAATAAAATCTAGAGGCATCATACCACAAATATCTGAATGAATGAGATAGATGATGTTAGTTTTTTTCTTGTTACTGGAAGGGAATGGTCCCCTTGTTTTCTTTCCACTCGTGCAACCTAGAAAAAATCCATCAGGATGAGCTTGAACATCGGGAATACCTCAGAAAAATTTCTTCTTTTTTAGAAGAGCATCATAGTGTAGATAAGCGAGCTTGCGGTGCCACAATTCTCTTAGATGATTGGTGTTATGAACCAATGCTAGAAATGGCATTCCTATGACTTTATAGAGTCCTTCAATTCGCAGAACTAATGTGAATGCATCTTTCATATGTGAGTCAAAATACCAAGTTAAGACTTTTCCATTGATGAAGGAAACCCTCATCCCTCTATCTTCTAATTTAGATATAAAAATCAAATTCTTCATAAGACCTGGAAAATATATAACATCATAAAACAATATTGATTCCCTAGAAGTCAACTGAAATTTAACATATCCAAATACTTTTACAATATTAGTGTATTTATATCCAGGAATGATCTTTAGTTTAGTATCCATCTCTATCATATTAGAGATGACTTATTTGTATCCAGAGAAGTGATGAGTGGCCCCACATTCGACCAATCAAATATCCAATGAATATGGTGGAGAAGAACTAGTAAGTGTAGAAATAAAAATATAGTTAGATTTATTCACAACATTAATTTCATACCTGGGAGCCCTTGACTTATTATGAGGATTTTATTCTTCATGGTCACTTGAATAATATCTTCTCTTCTCATATCTTCTACAATGGTTTTTCCATTGATTTCCTCATTTTCTTTTATCATTGTTGTTCCTTCTGGTATTATATCATGGCATATTTCTCTTGTCGGGAAAATCACATGCATAAAGACATTTCTTGTGCCAATTATAGCATTCTATATGGGATAATGATCTGCCATTCCTTCCTTTTGAGCTTTGAGGAGGAGGTATTCTAGAAGGGCCTCATTTTGACCTCTTCCTTTTTTTTATGGGTGCTATATGTAGCAGAGTCTACCTCTTCATGCTTCTAAATTATTCCTCGTGTTTTCATTCTTGATTCTACTTCAGAAATATTTCAAAAAATTTCATCAAATTATGGGAGAAAGTTGTTGCTATTGATTGTAGTAATGAAGGTTTCCAAAACAGGAGGGAGACTGCTAAGAGTCACGACAACCATCTCTCTGTTAAACACATTCTCCCCAACCCTTTGTTTTTGATCTCTCAGACGAGAGATCCTCATAATGTGTGACTGAACGGTTTTACCTTTGTTCATCTTCATTTCCTTGAGATGATATTTCAAGTTGATAATATCATTCAGATTGCTGATTTCATACATTCTGGCTATCTTTTCATACATATCTTTAGACTTTATTTTATTCCATAACATATGCAAGTAAATGATCTTCTAAGCCAGTAGATATAATTTTATTTTCTTTGGACTCGCCTTTCTTATATATGTTATTGATAGAAGTGGAGGAATTTTATCGAGGCTCGTGCATCCTTCCTTGCATGTGTTCCAACCAATCGTTGTTGTCAGCTATGATCTCCAACATGACTTTCCATGCAACAAAGTTTGATGCATCACCTAATTTCTTATTCTCCTGGAGGGCGGAGGAAGACATATTGACTTTGGAAAGTATATATTCTTATTAATAATGAGGTATTCACTTCTTGTCTTCTTCTGGGCTTGTTCTTCACCTTAGCTCTGATACCATGTTAAATTTTTATATTGTTCCATGTTTTATCAATCAATTCAACCCAAATTACTTCTTCATAAATAATGCATCCAATTATAAGTAGTTTCATTAATCATAAATTATAATCGAAGATATAAAAATACATACAGTGATAAAGAAGAAAAAAACACAACCATAAGAGATATAAAATTGATCCAAGACCAGAGAAAAACCCCACGAGGGGGAAACCCTCTCAAAATTTCTTCTTGAATAGATGGTCATAAAACATTTTCGAAAGAGAGTAAAATGAGCACAATATATATGAACCAGAAAAAAATAGATCATATCTACATTTTTGCAGATATACAACAAAAATAAACCTAGATCCAATAGATCACTAAAGCCAAGTGATCTCAATTTCTAAATCCTATATTTGAATCCAAGATGTTCTCAAAGACTCATCGCAAAATTCTGTGACTAAGCGATTGAAGTCTAGAAGCACCTTCCAAGAAACTAAGGATTAACTAACCCATATCTTCTTAGAAAAACCCTTAGTCACGACCTCAACATGATGTGCCTATGTCTAAAATTTTTTTTGGCCATTGGAAGGACACATTGTGCCCACAACTGTGCTCCTGATAAGCCTGATATAGTCCCTCAACCCTGGCTACAACCTCTTCATGCTATTCTCGTGGCTATGGTAGCTTGCTCGATACCTTGCCATGTTTTTCTCTGGCCCGATTTCACAAGTCTTGTGCCTACAACTATGGCCCAGAATCACTAGATCAGAGTGAGCCTCTCTCCCATGATTCTAAACCCTACATGATCTTCCTTCATCGAACCTGTGTGAACCAAAACAGAAAATATGATCCAAGACAAAGAGTGCAAGAAGAAAAATCTCATGAGATAATGTGTGAGAATGATCTTGAGTTCACTTATATTTATATATTTTGTGAGGGACCGCTTGCGGCTTTGACCAAATCCATGTGTTGAGATTGACCACTTACATTTCGTTAATAAATAAAATAATTCATAATTTGACTTTCTCTTAACCAATTGGGGTGATATATGTGTCAATTTTGGTACTCTCGAAAAGAGGAATCAAATGAAATTATAATCTTTACCATATGATCTGCCCAAAGTGTAATTTAACTCTAGTTGCAAAAATTAACACCATATTCCAAACATGAATATGGGATCTCATAAACACATAAATAAAAACAAAACCAGGGCTTCCATAGGCCAAGCAACTTCAAATCTCAATCGGTGATTCTACCTCATGGCCAGACATCACAAACCATCACTAGATTGGTCTCTACCCAAGTTTTCCAGGGCTCCAGAGAGTTTGTTCCAAACAAGGCTCTAGGACTTGTAACTCAACCCACATCTACTATCGAGCTCTAGATAATTTGTCCAACCAAGGCTCAAGGACTAATAACTCAACCCACCAAAGGATCCAAATAATTTTTCCAACCAAGGCTCGAGGACTAGTAACTCAACCCAAGTTGTTATAGGGATCCAGAGCATTTTTCCAGCCAAGGCCCCAGGAACTAGTAACTCAATCCACAACTAAATGAACATGAGAACCAACCAGAAAAATAAAAAATGAAATCAACGCACAACACCATGGCTATCCATGAAATGAAAACTATAGGAAAATACACTATTAATCCAAGAAATACAACATCCCAATGATAGATCATGACCATGAAACAACATGCATATCCCATGCATGCCAAAAATACTGAGGAAAACATACATACGAATTGGTACGTAAAAGAAAAATATAATGTGCCCATTAATCCTAATGTCATCTTGCACTTTCTTGCTCTTCCTTTTCCTTCTTGCTCAAAAACACCAAGTTCGCCACACTCTCCAAGAGTACTCCAAGAAAATATAAGTGTACAATACTATGAGAGAGAGAGAAAATAGAATGAGAGATCCAAAACTTAAGTGACAAAATTATGTGAACCGATCCTCAGAGTCCTTTTTATTAATATGACCTACAATTTCTTCAATTTTCCATTATTTTCCTTCATTTTCCTCCTCACATGCAACTGTGAACTTTCACCTCCCCTATCTCTTATTTTCCATTATTTTCATAAATAAATGCCATTAAATGCCACTTTAAGTTTCCAAATCCTTGGCCATTTCCTTTGCCAATTTCCATAAAAATATTAAAACATATGACCACATGTACTAGGATGGTTTTCCAAACATTCAACATGGAATACGTGTCCCATGACCATGGTTATTATTTTTCCTTTATTAACTTTTATTACATGGAATTTTCGCTAGGGTTGTTACAACACTAGAAATGTTTCTTAGGTATTTAGGTATGCTACAAGGAGATAAATTTGTCCATTTAGTCGTGAAATTTATGTTATGAATCATGGTTTCTGCACAAATATAAAAATACACTTTTACTATAAAGTGAATCTTGCACCTACAATTGTCATGATGTATGGAATTTTTATGCAATTAGAATGGCTCTCATGAACTTAGCATTTATTTTAGGAGAGAAATCAATGTCATTATACATAAAATATGCTTTTAGGGGTAATGAACCATACATACATTTAAAAACCACCACCAAGGCCATGTAAAGGTAATATTTCATATAAAAATGTGATTTAGTCATCATTATAAGAATTTATGCACTATATATGGTCAATGGGGTCTTGGAAATTGTCTAAGGATAAAAACCATTGTGCCAGAACCAAAAAATATAATTTAGGGTCAAACTATTAAATCAATGTTGATGAAACTATAAATTTTTTACCACCCTATATCATTATTAAATCAATGATGGTCAAATTTTTAAATCAATGTTGGACTCCCACTTTACTTGTAACTGCTTCTACATAACTACCAAATAAATTCTAGTTAAAATGTTATTTTTTTGGAACTACGACCCTTGCATTCTTGTCGCGTGTGAGAGGCGATGAAGAGAATAAAAGAAAAACTCTAAATTTTGAGATTGGATTTGGAGCCGAAGTGAAGAGATGTTGATTATATATGAAAAAGAGTGTCAAATATCTTATGAAAAAACAATTGGATAAAATAAATAGAGAATCAAGTAAAATTTTAGAAAAGAAATAAAAAATAATAAATGAAGTTGAATACAAAGGAAAGTGAGAGACATCTTGAGCATTGTGAATGAACATATTGGTGAGATACAAAGAGTAGAACATATTTGAATTCATATTTAAAATGCAGTCTAGTTTGTTGTATAGATAGATGAGGGATAGAAAGAAGATCTAAGGTTAAATACATATTCCTATGTCATATTTGAATGAAGAGCCATTGGATCTAGTTTTGAAAATGTGGTGAAAGAGGGATCTTGATTTGTATGAGATCTTAATGAAATTGTGCTTAAGGTTTTGTAAATTGCAAGTGATTAAATTGATTTTTGGAGAGCTTTATTGTTAATTTTTAAACACATAAAGCATGAAAATAAACTCTGTAATATACAAAAACAACAAAAAAATGCACCGTAATAATAAACACAACACAAAAATTAATGAAGGATTTCACCCCTCCTAGGCTACATCTCCTTGGTCCAGCTTCCAAACGCTCGACCCTCTTTCATTATGCTCAAAATGGTGATTAAATACATTTAAAATGCTCAAATGGCTTCAAAAAATGTTCCATCAGCTTCAGAATACCCAAAAGTTCTTGTCTGGCCTCCTTCTGACCCAAAATTGGTCAAAAAATGAAGAATTTATGAGCCTTCCTATTTTTCCTACTAAGCGCACCACAATTTCCCAAAAATCCAGACTTGTCGTACAATTTCACCCTTATTTTGGCTAACCGAGACATAATTTTCTAAAATTTCAGATGAAATTATCGGAGCATTAAAATGAATAATAATGCCTCAATTCTGAATCATTAACCATATATGGTATAGATAAATGTCTTTAGGATTAATCACATCATTAGGATTTGGTCAACATTTCGAACCATCTAAGGTGGTTCATACTCACGACAAGGTGAAAAAATAAATCAATCTCATTGAATAAATAGTAAGGATGCGCCATTTCTCGGTGATAGCTGTTAAAACTAGTCTCTATTTGATTAGGTTAGTTAATTAGTTATAATATTAAAAGTTTTTTAAGTTTTTAAGAAATACTATTCAAAAGGGTAAATGAATAATATAGAATAATTTAGTAAAATGATTAAATTTTAAATTAATATAATAAGGGAGTAGGGTTAAATAATAGTAAAGTGAATAATCTTAAAATATTTAATTTTTTAGGACATATTAATAAAAAGGAAAATAAATAATATAGAATAATTTAAAAATGAATAATTTAATGGAAAGAATAAATTTTAACTATTATAATAAGCAGAGTAGGGGAATATATATATATATATATATATATATATATATATATATATATAATTTAAGAATCATTATTATAATATAATACAAGGGATAATATATATACCATAACAAAATTGTATAAAAACACTAACAAGAGAAAAAGAAAACAAAAGGATAAAAATAAGAGACGAAAATTAAAATCAAAGGGACATGAATAAAAACAAAGAGAGGAGAGAGAAATAAAGACAAAAGGTGAAAGGAATACAACGCACGGGGGAGAAATCATCCTGATAGGGCCATAGTCTAGCTCTTACTTAATTTTCACCCATCATCTCTGTTGAGATTCTTAGGATGTCTCTCAAGTTCAATAGCCCCCTCAAGTTCCTATCATGCCCTTTTGGTCTATGGGGTCCTTGAAAGACCTGAGATAATTCATCATAGTACAGAGAGGTTTGAACGAAGAGGAGACATTATTTCCCCTAAGGACATGGGCAATTTTGTCCGTGGTCCCTTGGATAAATGGAATATTAGCCTTGGAGATAGGATCCATCAAAGTAGACTTTTCTATTAAGCCTTTAAAGGCTTTTGGAAAGGCCTTAAGACCTTGAGATCTGCTATACCCATTAGTCTCAAACATGTCAATAAGATGGGATTTCTCCGATTCCAAGTGGTTATCAGATTTTATTTTTCCTCTCTTAATTTTATCATTTTGTTTTCTTTTTCTCTCATTAGTGTTTTTATACAATTTCATTATGGTACATATTGTCCCTTGTATTATATTATAATAATGATTCTTGATTTTTTATTAAAATATTTATATACCCAATATATATATATATATATATCCCCTACTCCGCTTTTATAATAATTAAAATTTAATATTTCCATTAAATTATTCATTTTTAAATTATTCGATATTAAATTATTCTATATTATTAATTAACCCTTTGGAACAATATTTCCTAAAAAAATTTTTTTTTTTAATATTATAACTAACTAACTAACATAGTCAAATAATAGCTATTTTTTATAGCTATCATCAGGCAATAACGCATCCTTACTATTTATTCAATGAGATCTATTTCCTTCTTCACCTTGGTCTGGCGATGAACCACATTAGATGGCTTGTAACATCCACCAAATCCTAATGTTGTGATTAATTTGAAAGACATTTTTCTACATTATGGATCACAAAAGTCTAAGATTTAACATATATGGTATGTCGCATTAATTTTTTTTTTTAATTAAAAATCCCAACAGCTTCCGTAACCATCGGCGCTCATGGTGGTAGTGGTCACATTGGAGCAGTTAATGCAGCCAACGAAGGCGGTGGTAAGGACTCCACGTGGTAAGTGTGGATGGTCTCATACGCTGGTTTGAGCAATGGTTATGACTTTGCACCCCCGATATTGGTGAAATGGTTGTATGGTGAAAACATTTCAGGGGGGTGGGGGGGTTGAGGCTTAGCCCTGGCCCCTACCACCAACACTTTTCACATTACATTTCAAATATGGTTTTGTCCTCTAGTTTAACAAGTAATGTTGTAGCGCATTGCTAAGGCAATGAGATATTTGCAGTGAGATCTGGTGTTTGAATGGTGGAGTTTCAGTTTGCACTTAACATAATTTTGGTGGCCTCTCATTCTTCCACGTGGTAGCTTCTAGCTGGGCCACATGGCAATATGTGGTTGGACATCAACCACCCAATGAAATCCAACCAAACCAAAACCAATAAAAACTTGACAAGTGGTGAGGCCTAACAAGATTAAAAATATTTACCTTTCAACCAACCCAAAGAGCCCACATGGAAACCTGCCACTGGGCCAATTTTTACCATGTCAGCTGCCATTTTGAAAACATTTCCTATTTCGGAAAATAGACAGAACGTTTTTCTGGGAGCATATGGTGTCAGTTTTCTGCGAAATGAATTATGTTGAATTTGGAATGACGAGATCTAAGTGGTCATTTAGGTTCCACACAATTCCAACAACTTTTATTTTTGAGCATAATTTTGAGCACTTGATCACTCCTCCCCACTGGAAGCTTTTCAACCCCAAAAGATCAATTTTAGTTGTTCATTAGATGAAGGTACAATTCCCTCACCTTTCTAATCTCGGTCCATTTTCCCATGCTTGGATTTGTTTCTTTGAGCCCCACATGATGGTACTCCACATTCCTTCATTTTTAAGACCTTGTTCTTATGTCAAGAATGGTGTCTTGTTGTAGTTCATCAAGGTATTCAGGAGAAAAATCCTCAATGGAAGGAATCTGAAAATTTTCTCCTTGATCTCTAATCAAAGGAAGCTCATACAACCTTAATTTCTCAACATTAACAATAGCATAAATTTTCATATATGAAGGCAAATCCAACTTGAAGGCATTATCACTAATATTTTTTAAAATTATGAATTGACCATATTGAATTGGTTTTAGTTTTTTCACTTTTCCTTGAAGCTTTTATTTGCTAATGTGAAGAAAAAATTCATCACTGACTTGGAATTTCTGATCTACATGATTCTTATCATTCCTTTTTTTGTACTTGACTTGGCTCTTTCCCATTTTTTCTTGATTTTATTGATGCGCTAATTAGATGTGTTTAATGAACCTTTTAGCTTCTTCTATATCACTATGACCATCAGTAGCAACATCCTTTCCAAAAATGAAATCCAGAGGATATTTAAGCAAGTATCCAAAACACGCCTCAAATGGTGATGTGTGAGATGAAGAGTGCTTAGCCAAGTTGTAAGCATGCTGAATATAGTGAAATTTTTCATTGGACAACTTAGGACGCTTGTTGCAATAAGCACGAAGAAGATGTATCATTGCCCTATTCACCACCTTTATTTGACCATCTGTTTGCACATGAAATGTTGTACTCTTTTTCAATTTGGTGTCCATGAATCACCACAAGCTTGACCAAAAATTCCCAACAAAGCGATAATGTCGATCACTAACAATGGATGTGGTCAATCCAAAATGCACCCATACATTGTGAAAGGATAACTGAGCAATTTTTTCAACTTCAATTTGATTTTTACATGCCATTAAAAAAAACATTTTGTTGAACCTATCCACAGCTACAAAAACATAATCATGATTCTTCTTTGACATAGTAAGACCTCCAACAAAATCCATACAGACACTCTCCCATGGACAAGAAGGTACTGGAAGTGGAGTGTAAAATCCTAAATTTCTATTGCTATGCTTACTAACATCACATAATGAACAACATGTAATAAAACTGACACACTTTCAAGCATACGAGGCCAATAAAAATACCTCTATAGATGGTCCATCATCTTACTTAGACCAAAATGACCAGCAATAAGAGAAGTATGTGACTCTCTTAAGATATCAAGACTTTTTCCCCATGGAATAAAAAGTTTATCAAGATGGTATAATAATTTATCATGCATGTGATAATCCAATTTGTTAGGTCCCTATATTACTATTATAGTCCCTTATTGTTGTTATTGTAACCCCCTTATTGTTATTATTGTACCCCTGTAACCCCCATATTGTTATTATTGTGCCCTTAAATTATTATTGTTAGGTTGGCTAGGATTACATTGTGGCCCCACTAGGATTACATTGTGGCCCCATGGACTCCTATATATAGAAAAGAGGTTTTGTAATTTGTATCATCCAAGAATTTTTCATTCAAGTAATGTATTACAGGTTGTCCCCTTTAAGTGGCTTATTTCTAAGGCATTGATATCTCTTTTCTTCTATTTTTGAAGTTGGTTTCCCAACATTTGGTATTAGAGCTTTGGATTCTATGGTTTCGCTGCTCTAAATAGGTCATCGTGGAATTTTCTTTATAACTATTTTTCTACGAAGATTCAGAAGCTGAAATTTTTTGAAGGTGAAGATGAAGTCTCGAGGAACATCTTCGCAAAATTTCAGATCTTGTTTCACAAAATTTTTGGAGATATGATCTGTGGAATTTAGGTCTTTTTTTAGGCTCCCGAATTTCACCTAAAAAGGTCATCGCAGAATTTTCGCTATAACGTTTTTTCCACGAAAGTTCAGAAGCTAAAATTTTTAGATAGCGAAATTGAAATCCAAAGGAACATCGTCGCAAAATTTCAGAGCTTGGTTCATAATATTTTTGGAAATATGATCTGTGGAAATTAGGTCTTTTTTAGGCTCCTAAATTTCATCTCAAAGAGGTGATCGTGGGAAAATCTTCGTAACTCTCTCTCTAAGCATCAGATTGAAATTTTGTAAAAGGGGACTAGAAGTACATGGACTTTGGTTGTCTATCTATAAATTTCAGAGCTAAAGGAGAAAACAGTGACACGTGGCAAGTCGTACAAGTTCGCTCTACTGAACCAGTACATAATTAGGTCATTGTGGGAGATTTAAAATAACTTTTCCTTGAAGAATCCAAATCAAGTCAGACCTATGGAAATTGAAAGAAGATTTAGGGGGCTACTTCAGGGAAAAATTTGAGATATTAAGGATTAGAAATAATAAAGATAATTCTGTTTCAATATCGAGCTCCTCAAAATCAAGAAAAAGGTGTGTATTTTTTTTCAAATTGCACAAGTCTTGTTTGAAAAATCAGTTTTAAGTGATTCCAAAGGCCTATTGAGCATAGATATCAGTATTGGGTTCTAAAATGCCTCTTAAAAAGAATTCAACACCCATTAAGCCCTCAGAGTACTCTACTATGACTCATTAAGATGAAGAATTGCAACATGATCTATAAAAATTACAATAGCAAGTGCACCAAAATTCTCTCTCGCAAAGAGCAACAAAAAATGAAATGGATGTTTTGAAGAAAAGCATGGAAGCTAAGATGGATGGTTTGAAGAAAGGCATGGAAGCCACGATGGATGGTTTGACGAATGGTATGGAAGATAAAATGGATGGTATGGAAGAAAAAATGGAAGGTTTGAAGGAAGACATGGAAGGTTTGAAGGAAGGTTTTTCAAAGTTGATACAAGAAATGATTCCTAATGGTGAAAATATAGTAGATGAAAATCATGATGAGAACAAAAAAAATGTTAATCGTGATCTCTCAAAATCTAATGTTCGATTAAAGAACCACCATCTTCCAAAGACGAAAATGAGTAAGTTTGATGGCAAGGATCCCGTAACATGGATACTACAGATGAAAAAATATTTTGATCTCAATAATGTGCAAAACACATAAAAGGTACGCATTGCACCTTTACATTTAGAACAAAATACATTTGTATGGTATCGATGGCTTTTCTCCCGTAAAAGAATTTTCACTTGGTCAATTTTTACGGAGGAAATGATAGAACATTATGAGGATACAAAAAGCAACACCTTCTTTAGCCAATTGATAAATCTCAAACAAAATGGTTTAGTGGTGGAGCACATTGAGGAATTCCAAAAATTGAATTTAAGGGTAACTGATATTTCAGAAGAACACAAAATTGATCTCTTCATAGGTACTTTAAAGGATAAACATCCAACATGAAGTTCACGTTTTGGAACTGATTCATTGGAGAAGGCATTCATGTTGGCAAGAAAAATTTAATGTAAAATTATGGTGACAAGGAAGCCTACCACTCACTTCTATAAAGATGTAAGTGTTGCTACTCCGAGATTTCCACAAGCTACAAGGTTGACACCACAACAATTGGAAGAAAAAAGAGAAAAGGGCTTTGCTATAGTTGTGAAGAAAATACACTAAAGGTCATAAGTGTGCTGAGAAGAAATTATTTTACATATATTTTGAAGAGGAAGAAGAAAATGAACAAGAAGAGGATATACACTAGGAACCAGCCCTAGAAGAGGAAGAAATGAGTCTGAACATATCGTGTAATGCGTAGGCAGGAATTACCACTCCTCAAAATCTCAATATAGAAGGTCATATCAAGAAGAAAAAGGTAATAGTGTTGATTGATTCAGGTAGCACCCATAGTTTTATTCATTGTAAGGTAGCCAAGGAATTGAATTGTTTCCTATACCCAACACCAGAATTTCAAGTGATGGTTGCAAATGGAGGAATTATAAATTTCTTTGGAAAATGCCATAATATCAAGCTAACCATGGGGGGATATATATTTAATAGTCCAATTCTTTCCATTCCTATGGGAGGTGTTGATGTTGTACTAGGAGTACAATGGTTACAATCTTTAGGGACAATAGCTTTTAATTTTCAAGAACATTTCTTGAAATTTTTTTTCAGAAGGAAAGGAAGTCAAATTATGAGGTATTGCAAGGAAGTCAGGAAATATAATAAGCTCTAATGTCATGACAAAGCATCTAAAGAAAGAACAACAAGGTGTAATTGCACAATTATGCTCACTAGAAGTTCCAACATCAAAATCATCTGTTTCTGTAGATCTCCAAAAATTCTTGGACAATCATTCCAAGGTATTCGAAACTCCCAAAGGGATTCCACCTATTCGTGATCATGATCATGCTATTCATTTGATTTCAGGAAGTGTTCCTCCAAACATTAGGCCTTATAGATATCCTTATGTCCAAAAGAGCAAAATTGAATGTATGATTGCAGAAATGTTAGAGGTGGGAATAATTCAACCTATTCAAAGTTTTGTCTCTGCTACTCTAGTATTGGTACACAAGAAGGATGGATCATGGCACATGTGTCTAGATTATAGGGAGCTCAATAAGCTCACCATTAAAGATAAATTTCCCATTCCTGTGATTGATGAATTATTGGATGAATTACATGGAAAAATTTATTTTACCAAGTTGGATTTTCGTTCAGGATATCATCAAATTAGAATGAAGACTGAAGATATTCAGAAAACAACATTTCGAACTCATGAGGGTCATTATGAATTTTTGGTCATGCCTTTTGGCCTTACCAATGCACCTTCTACATTTCAAGGGTTGATGAATTCCATTTCCAAACCCTTCCTTAGAAAATTTGTGCTAGTATTTTTTGATGATATACTAATCTACAATAGGTCTTGGAAGGATCATGTTCAACATGTTGACAGGGTGCTCAAACTATTGCAGGAGAAACAACTATATGCAAAAACATCCAAATGTTTCTTTGGAGTACAAGAGGTGGAATATCTGGGTCATATTGTATCTCACGAGGGTGTTAAGGTAGACCCTAACAAAATTAAAGCCATGAAGGAATGGAAAGTCCCCACAACCATAAAGTAGTTCCGAGGATTTCTCAAGTTAACAAGGTATTATTGCAATTTTGTTAAGAATTATGGGAGAATAGCAGCACCTCTAACAAAATTATTGAAGAAAGATGCATTTTCATGGACTCCTGAAGCAACTAAGGCCTTTGAACATCTTAAAGAGGCAATGTGCCTAGCACCGGTCTTAGCTACGCCAGACTTCACAAAAACATTTATTGTGGAATGTGATGCCTCGGGAAATGGAATTGGTGTTGTTTTAGTGCAAGAAGGAAGACCCATTGCTTTTGAAAGTCGTCCAATCAAAGGAAAATATTTACAGAAAGCTATTTATGAGAAGGAAATGTTAACAATGCACTAAAGAAATGGCGAACTTACCTAATGGGAAGACACTTCAAGGTAAAAACTGATCATGATAGTCTTAAACACTTTTTGGAACAAAGACTATCTTCAGAAGAGCAGCAAAAATGGGTCACAAAGATGTTGGGTTATGACTTTGAAATAATCTACAAAAAAGGAAAGCTTAATGTTGTTGCAGATGCACTCTCAAGAAAGAATGGAGAGGTGGAAGCATTGCTTTGTGCCATTTCTTTTATCCAACCAGATTGGATAACCAAAGCAAGAGATGAATGGAAGAAGGACAAAGATGTATGGACACTCATTCAAAAGTTGCAGCAAGATCCTAGTACATCTGATACATTTAGTTGGAAAAAATATTCCTTATGGTACAAAGATCGCTTATATATTTGTAAGAATTCCCAACTAAAACAAAAGATTCTTTTGGAATTGCACACTTCTCCTTTAGGAGGACACTCAGGATTTTTAAAAACTTACCACAGGGTGAAGAAAGAATTTTTTTGGGATGGCCTTAATTCTGATATTCAAAATTTTGTGGCAGAATGTTTGGTTTGCCAGTAGAATACAGTTGAGACAATTAAGACCACGGGTCTTCTACAACCTTTATCCATTCCAAGTCAACGTTGGGTGGAGATTTCAATGGATTTTATCACAGGTTTTCCTAAGTCTGAATGAAATAGTGTCATCATGGTGGCAGTTGATAGACTTACCTAGTATGCACACTTTTGTGCATTATCTCATCCATTTAAAGCAACTATAGATTCTACTACAATTATGGACACAATTCAAAAGCTACATGGGAACCTAAGGGTTATTGTGAGTGACAGAGATCCCATTTTTACTGGAAATTTTTGGACAGAGTTATTCTCTTGTTTGGGTACTCAATTAGCTCATAGCTCATCTTATCATCCTCAATCCAATGGTCAAAATGAGATAGTAAATAAATGTTTGGAAGGATATATTCTTTTTTTTTTATCTGATTAAAAAACACAATGGGTCAAATGGTTACCTCTCACTGAATGGTGGTATAACACTTCGTTCCATACTGCAGCAAAAATGACCCCATTTATGGCACTTTATGGATATCATCCACCATCCATCACATCATATTTAAGAGAAACTTTGAAGGTCCAAGCAATGGAAGATCACATCGAGCATCAACAAGAAGTTCTCCAAATCTTAAAGGATAACCTGAATTTGGCACAAAATCGAATGAAACAATAGGAAGCTCAACATAGCAGCGAGAGGAGTTTTGATATAGGAGACTAGGTATTTTTACGACTACAACCATACAAAAAAATGTCCCTCAAGAAAGCTAAGAAGGATAATAAATTATTGCCAAAGTGATATGGTCCTTAAAAGGTGTTGCAAAAGACTGGTATTGTGGCATACAAATTGGAGCTTCCTTCTTCTTCACGAGTGCATCCAGTTTTCCATGTTTCATTGTTAAAGAAGGTTATAGGTGAAAATATTCCAATTTAAACAATATTGCTAGAACTTGATGAGGAAGGAAAAATCATATTGGAACCTGAAGCAGTCACGGAAACAAGAACTTGACAGCTACGGAATCGATCAATTTCAGAGTATCTCATCAAGTGGAAGAACTTACCCACTGAAGATTCTACATTGGAGGATGAGAATTTTATACAAAAGCACCCAGAGCTACTCAAGCATTGACGACAACACTTTTTTGAAGGAAAGGGGCATGTTAGGTCCCTATATTACTATTATAGTCCCTTATTGTTGTTATTTTAACCCCGTTATTGTTATTATTGTACCCCTGTAACCCCCATATTGTTATTATTGTGCCCTTAGATTATTATTGTTAGGTCGGCTAGGATTACATTGTGGCCCCATGGACTCCTATATATAGAAAGGAGGTTTTGTAATTTGTATCGTCCAAGAATTGTTCATTCATGTAATGTATTGGAGGTTTCCCCCTCGGAGTGGCTTATGTCTAAGGCATTGATATCTCTTTTCTTCTATTTTTGGAGCTGGTTTCCAAAAAAAATTCCTCTACTTGGCTCCCTGACATAAATTTGCATATACATCTTAAAAATCACTATCTAATACACATTGTTCAACACAGCTCTCAGGAAAAACAGAATTATGCTTAAGAATAGTAGCAGCAGTAATAATAGGCCTAGAAAGCATGCCAAAAAATTTATTATACATACCTTTCTTATACCTTATCACCAAGTAGAATTGTTGAGGAAAACCCATCCATTGAAATTTTCTTGATTGTTGCAGCTTTGTTAGCGATTTCAAGCATTGCAATGGTTGATGATCAATGTGAATTATTGTTTCCTTATCCATCAAGTAATTTTTCCAATTTTTCACACCTTGCAGCAATGCATACAACTCCTTGTCATATGTAGGATAATTAGTCAATGCACCATTAAAATTTTCCGAATGAAAACAAGTAGGCACTCCATGTTGCATGAGGACTACACCCATGGCGTAATCACTAACATCAGTATGAATCTCAAATGATTGTCTCAAGTCCGAAAGTGCAAGTACTAGGGATGAACTGATCTTTTATTTTAATGCATCAAATGCCTATTTTTTTTACCTGCCCACTGAAAGACCTTCTTCACACTTTTCAATGAATGTAATGGAGCTGCATTAGAACATAAGTTAGCAATAAATTTCCTCCAATATTGGGCTACTCCCAAAAAAATCTTACTTCAGTAAATGTTTTGGGCCAATTCAAAATGACATCAAATTGGGAGGGATCTATTTTCAATTCACCTTCTCCAACAATATGATCCAAATACATTAAACAAGTTCTTACAAGCTCACACTTTGACATATTTAAAAACAATTGTTCTTTATTCAAGATATTAAGTACCTTTTTGATATGCATGACATGTTATTCATGATATTTACTAAAAATAAATATTTCATCTAAGTATAATATCACAAAATAATCTAGAAATGGGCTCAATACATCATTCATCACACACATAAAGGTAGTCGGAGCATTGAAAAGACAAAAAGGCGTAACTAGCCATTCAAATAAATCTTGTTTTGTTTTGAATGTTGTCTTCCATATGTAGCCTTTAGCAATTCTAATTTGATGATATCTACTCCCTAAGTCCAAATTAGTAAAATTCTTTGGATCTTTCAATTGATCAAATAAATCATAAATTATAAGAAGTAGGTTACGGTTATTTACTGTGATTTTGTTCAATGCACGAAAGCCCACACACATGCACCATGTTCCATCCTTCTTTGGAACCAGAACAATAGGTGACCCACATAGAGAAGTACTTGTTCTGATGATCCTTTTATCCAACAACTCTTGAATTTTTTTTTTAATTTATGTACTTTCCATCACTGACATCCTGCGTATTCTAATGTTAGGAAGAGGAAAATATTGTTGCAATTGTATTTCATGTTAGATCCCCTCTTGGAAGGCAATACTTTTGGCTCCCGAAACATCCCATCATATTGGTTAACAAACTCAACCAAATTAGATTTTAATCTTGAATCACAACCTTGTAAAGCTTAATTTTCAATATAATTCTTTTTCTTGGCCATTAGAAGCACAAAATTCTTGCTAGAGTTAATGATTCTCTTCATTTGTCTGACATTTACAAGTGAAAGATTTAGTTTCTGTCGATGTGCTCTAATAATGTACTCTATGCCATATTTGAACAAGTGATAATTATTTTCATGGTGATGGAAAATAGATTTTCCATCATACAAATATGGGCTTCCAAAAATAATCCTGGAAATCTCAAGTGGAACTATGTCAAGTTCAATTTCATCAAGAAATTTTGTTGTAATTGAAAATTTGAGTATGTGTTTCCTCTTAAATTGTAAGTTTTCTTTCTTACATATCGAACAAAAAGGATAAGGTCTTGTATGAGGAATGGTCTCTAAGTTTAATTTCTTGACTAATTATTTGGAAATCAATTTTTCTTGTGATCCACTATCAAAGAGTGTATCAACTTTTCTGTGCTTTGAAATAACCCTATTTTGGAAAAGTTCAATTCTAGTTTTGTCATCTTGAGTATCATTAGGAAAAATTGAAGAGCTAGTGCTTGATACGTCCTTATCTTTCATTCCCATTGTGGTGACCTTATTTTCATCTCCCGAATTAGAGCCTAAGTCATTTTGTGTAGTTTCATCTTTCTTCTTCTTCCCTTTGTTGTTAAACTTCTTTGGTTTCATGTCACGATGAAGCTTCCAATAATGAGCTTCATCATGACCCTCTTTGGAACAATGTTTGGATTTTAGCTTTTATCCTTCCTTTTTTATAGATGCATTCTTCTTTACTTTCCCTTTGAACTTAATCTTACCCGTATCTCCACTTGTGAATGTCATCTTGCTGCCCTCCTGTGGAATTTTTTTCCTTCTAGATTCAAGATGTGTGGCCTGAACACAAACCTCATCTAAAATTATAGGATTAAAAATAAGTAAAATATGTCATAAATAACTTTGTAAACCCCCAATATATTTCAACAAATTGTCTTGTAAATTCAAGTCTACACCTAATATCAAGCATCTTCTTCTAAATTATTGGGTGGATATTTTCATACACTGGCCCTTTATTTTTCTAAAATTCTACTAATCCATAATAGCATTTTTCATATCAGCTAATGGATGAAATTTTATTCTAAGCGCAACAATAGAATATATCCAAGAGGTGGAGAGCTTACCATACTTTTTCATGTCCTCTTATTTTTTGGCTTCCCACCAAATCAAAGCAGCACTTTCCAACCTCAATGGAGCCAACTAAATATTTGTTTCATCAGCTTTGATGTTTTGTATCTTGCAATAAAATTCAAGTTGACGAACTAATTATCAAGTCTTTCAGCATTCACTGAACCTTTAATCATAGGCAGTGAAATTTGATATCAAGTTTAAATAAGGGATTTTTACCATGCACCCTTGGGGTCTGTGGAGGTGTTTGAGTAACAGTGGTTGTGGAAGAGGAAGAATATGAAGGTGAGGATGGAGGTGAAGATGATGGCCAATAAGGTGTTGAAATTTGATGACTAAAAAGTTTCTTACAATCCCAACCGGGTTTTCATTTCACCTTATCACTCCCACTGAGTTAAATGTCCTTTCCCATAAACATACATTCAACATATAGAATTCTGGAAATGAAATTTCTAGATTAAAACACATGGGACTGTCAACACATGTTGAAAATAAATATGGACATAAACAAACCAACAACACACAAAAATACACAAATACTTTGGTCAAATTAGACCTAGGAAAAAACCCTTCAATCTTCTCTAGGAAAAACCTATTAGAGAGCTCTTCAAATTTATTTATCTTTCAAGTTCGAGAAAAACACATTTTCAAACAAAACAAAACAACAAAATACAACTTATCTCTTCAGCCCAAAATTCCTTGAAAACCTTGCCCACTTTGAGCCAATTTCCATGGCCACTTGTAGCTGAAAATATGTAATGTACAGATACATATTGTATGGACTGTACTATATGACTTATGTACAGACTATACAGGTATACGTATTGTTTTACAGACTATACGGATTTAAAAAAGAAATATATTTTCAAAACCTTATAATATCAAACTGCATGCAACTCACAACATTAAATGATGTTCGTATTGTACCTTCTATTGTCTTCTATGCCTTGATTTCCATGCCCAACTTTTCCAAAAAATCACTCCAGATTGCTGCAACAAAATTATCCTTCAGAACTTTTCATGAGCCTTTAGCCTCCTCTCTCTAATCTTCTCATGAAGAATGAATGCAGTCTCTCTTTTATTCTCCCTAAGATCTAATGGATCAGATTCATTTCGATCAAGTGATGAGAATACATGTACATTTATTTCTCACTTTCTACTTTTTAACTCACCTATTAAATAAAGTACCCACATTTTTCTTCATGTCTAAAGTCACTTTTGACTTTACAATTTAACATTGAACTTGCCAATTATAAAGTCACTTTCACTTTATAAAGTCCCACGTAGGAAAATAATTATTTTTGACACTTTTACCTAGGTCGAGACTAACCCATGGGAAACCACTTGTCCAAGGTACATTAAAAATAAACACTCCCTCTTACCGACAAAAGTGTTTCTCACCACACCCATCTTGTCCCTGAAATGTACATGCTCGCCTCTTGGCAAGGATTTTTTGATAACATCAGCCACCTCCTCATCTGTCAATATATACTCCAGCTTCACTGCCCCCTTCTGAACATAGTCCCTAGTGAAATGATATATGATTTCAATGTGTTTTGAACTATCATGAAAAATTGGATTCTATGTGAGTTTAATGAAACTCTAATTATCACAGTGAATAACTATTAGTCTCAACTATTGATAAAATAGGAAATACAACAACTTGAGAAGCCAAATGGTCTTACAAATATCCTGAATAGCAGCCATATAATCAGCCTTAGAAGAGCTCAAAGAAACCAATTTTTTCTTTCGACTGAACCATGACACAACTGCCGAACCCAATACGAAGAAACACCCCGAAGTTATTTTCCTGTCAGAAGCACACCCTTCCCAATGTAAATCTATGTAACCTGCCAACCTCATTCCATATCCCCGCCTATATTCGAGACCATAATCAATAGTGCCCTGCATGTACCGAAGAATGTGCTTTGCAACTACGCAGTGCACCCTCTTGGGCTCAACCATGAGCTGGCTAAATATATTCACTGCAAAGAATATATCTGGCCTAGCGTTGACCAGATACATCAAGGACCCAATAAGTTGCCTATACAATGTGCGATCCACTAAACAAGAATTTGAAGCATGAATATTCTTCTAGTTGGTGATCATAGGTGTATACATGGGTCTATAGTCTACCATGTGAAATTGGGTCAACACATCCACAACATACTGCCCCTGCCCCAGAAATGCCCCTCCTCCTGCCAAACCTCAAGCCCCAAAAAGTGATGCATCAACCCAATGTACTTCATCTCAAACTCCATAGCAAGATCCTCCTTGCAACCACTAATCAGTCTCATTGCCCAAGTAATGATCAAACCATTAAGATATAGCACAAGAATTAATGGATCATCCCCTACAATAATGTAATATAGGTTTGGATTTGCATCAATCTTCGTGAAATCCGTCTACTGCAAGTAAGTATCAATCATCGAATACCAAGCTCTCGGAGCTTGCTTAAGTCCGTAGAGTGCTCGCCTCAATTGGTATACATGGGTCTCCTGCCCAAGTACCTCAAAGCGTGTGGATACTAAACAAAAACCTCATCCTCTATAACTCCATTCAGAAATGTGGTATTCACATCAATCTAATGGATCTTCAAACTCATTTACTCAATAATGAAATAAGGGACCGGATAGATGTGTACCAAGATATGGGAATGAAGGTCTCATCATAGTCAATATTAGGTCCCTATATTACTATTATAGTCCCTTATTTTTGTTATTGTAACACCCTTATTGTTATTATTGTACCCCTGTAACCCCCATATTTTTATTATTGTGCCCTTAAATTATTAGTGTTAGGTCGGCTAGGATTACATTGTGGCCCCACTAGGATTACATTATGGCCCCATAGACTCCTATATATAGAAAGGAGGTTTTGTAATTTGTATCATCCAAGAATTTTTCATTCATGTAATGTATTGGAGGTTGCCCCCTTGAAGTGGTTTATTTATAAGACATTGATATCTCTTTTCTTCTATTTTTGGAGCTGGTTTCTCAACATTTGGTATCACAACTTTGGATTCTAGGGTTTCACTGCTCCAAATAGGTCATTGTAGCATTTTTGCTATAAAATTTGTTCTACGAAGGTTTAGAAGCCGAAATTTTTAGAGTATGAAGCTGAAATCCAGAGAAGCATTGTCACAAAATTTTCAGAGATATGATCTGTGGAAGCTAGGTCTTTTTTCAAGCTCTTGAATTTCACTTAAAAAGGTCATCATGGAATTTTCGCTATAAATATTAATCCACGAAGGTTCAAAAGATGAAATTTTTAGAGCGCAAAACAGAAATCCTGAGGAACATCTTCACAAAATTACAGAGCTTTGTTCGCAATAGTTTTGGAGATATGATCTGTGGAAGTTAGGTCTTTTTCAGGCTCCTGAATTTCATCTCAAAGCGGTGATCATGGGAAAATATTCATAACTCTCTCTGAGCATCGGATTGAAATTTTGTAAAAAGTGATTGCAAGTACACAGACTGTAGTGGCCTGTCTATAAATTTCAGATCCAAAAGAGCAAAAAGTGACGCGTGGCAAGCCGTACAAGTTCGCTCTACTGAACCAATCCATAATTAGGTCATTGTGGGAGATTGGAAATAACTTTGTCTTGAAGAATCCAAATCACGTCAGACCTATGGCAATTGAGAGAAGATTCAGGGGGCTACGTCAAGGCCAAATTTATGATATTGAAGATCTGAAATCATAGAGATAATTTAGTTTCAATATCGAGCTTCTCAAAATCATGAAAAAGTTGTGTATTTCTTTTCAAATTGCATAAGTCTTGTTTGAAAAATCAGTTTTAAGTGATTCAAAAGGGCTATTGAGCATAGATATCATTATTGGGTTCTAAAATACCTCCTAAAAAGAATTCAAAACCCATTAAGCCCTCAAAGTACTCTACTATGACTCATGAAGATGAAGAATTGCAACATGATCTATCAAAATTACAAGAGAAAGTGCACCAAAATTCGCTCTCTCAAAGAGCAACAAAAAATGAAATGGATGTTTTGAAGAAAAGCATGGAATTTAAGATGGATGGTTTGAATAAAGGCATGGAAGCTATGATGGATGGTTTGAATAATGGTATGGAAGATAAAATGGATGGCATGGAAGAAAAAATGTAAGGTTTGAAGGAAGACATGGAAGTTTTGAAGGAAGGTTTGTCAAAGTTGATACAAGAAATGATTCCTAATGGTGAAAATATAGTAGATGAAAATCATGATGAGAACAAAATAAATGTTAATTGTGATTTCATAAACTCTAATGTTGGATTAAAGAACCACCATATTCCAAAGACGGATATGAGGAAGTTTGATGGCAAGGATCCCGTAACATGGATAATACAGATGGAGCAATATTTTGATCTCAATAATGTGCAAAACACACAAAAGATATGCATTGCAACTTTACATTTAGAACAAAATACATTTGTATGGTATCGATGACTTTTCTCCCGTAAAGAAATTGTCACTTTTTCAATTTTTATGGAGGAAATGATAACACATTATGAGGATACAAAAAGCAACACCTTCTTTAGCCAATTGATAAATCTGAAACAAAAGGGTTTAGTGGCGGTGAACATTGAGGAACTCCAAAAATTGAATTTAAGGGTAACTGATATTTCAAAGGAACACAAAATTGATCTCTTCATAGGTGCTTTAAAGGATAGCATCCAACATGAAGTTTGGATTTTGGAACCTGATTCATTAGAGAAGGCATTCAAGTTGGAAAGAAAAATTTAATGTAAAATTATGGCGACCATGAAGCCTACCACTCACTTCTATAAAGATGGAAATGTTGCTACTCCTATATTTACACAACCTACAAGGTTGACACCACAGAAACTGGAAGAAAAAAGAGAAAAAGGGCTTTGCTACAATTGTGACAACAAATACACTAAAGGCCATAAGTGTGCTGAGAAGAAATTATTTTACATAGATTGCGAAGAGGAAGAAGAAAATGAGAAAGAAGAGGATATACACCAGGAGCCATCCCTAGAAGAGGAAGAAATGAGTCTAACCATATCGTGTAATGCATTGGTAGGAATTAAAACTCCTCAAACTCTCAATATAGAAGGACATATCAAGAAGAAAAAGGTAATAGTGTTGATTGATTCAGGTAGCACCCATAATTTTATTCATTGTAAGGTAGCAAAGGAATTGAATTGTTTCCTATACCCAACACCAGAATGTGAAGTGATGGTTGCAAATGGAGGAACTATAAATTTCTCTGGAAAATTCCATAATATCAAGCTAAACATGGGGGAATATGTATTGAATAGTCCAATGCTTTCCATTCCTATGGGAGGTGTTGATGTTGTACTAGGAGTACAATGGTTACAATCTTTAGGGACGGTAGCTATTAATTTTCAAGAACTTTTATTGAAATTTTTTTCAGAAGGAAATGAAGTCGAATTATGGGGTATTGTAGGGAAGCCGGGAAAGATAATAAGCTCTAATGTCATGAAAAATCTTCTAAAGAAAGAACAACGAGGTGTAATTGCACAATTATGCTCACTAGAAGTTCCAACATCAAAATCATCTATTTCTACATATCTCCAAAAAGTCTTAGAAAATCATTCCAAGGTGTTTGAAACTCCCAAAGGGCTCCAACCTATTCGTGATCATGATCATGCTATTCATTTTATTCCGTGAAGTGTTCCTCCAAACATCAGGCCTTCTAGATATCCTTATGTCCAAAAGAGCGAAATTGAGCGTATGATTGCAGAAATTTTAGAGGCGGGTATAATTCAACCTAGTCAAAGTTCTTTCTCTACTCCTGTAGTATTGGTACACAAGAAGGATGGATCATGGCACATGTGTCCGGATTATAGGGAGCTCAATAAGCTCACCATTAAAGATAAATTTCCCATTCCTGTGACTGATGAATTATTGGATGAATTACATGAAGCAATTTATTTTACCAAGTTGGATCTTCGTTCAAGATATCATCAAATTAGAATGAAGACTGAAGATATTCTGAAAACAGAATTTCTAACTCATGAGGGTCATCATGAATTTTTGATATGCCTTTTGGCCTTACCAATGCACCTTCTACATTTCAAGGGTTGATGAATTCCATTTTCAAACCCTTCCTTATCAAATTTGTGCTAGTATTTTTTGATGATATACTAATCTATAGCAGGTCTTGGAAGGATCATGTTCAACATGTTGACATGGTGATCAAACTATTGCAAGAGAAACAATCATATGCAAAAACATCCAAATGTTTCTTTGGAGTACAAGAGGTGGAATATCTGGGTCAATTGTATCTCACGAGGGTGTTAAGGTAGACCCTAACAAAATTAAAGCCATTAAGGAATAGAAAGTCCCCACAACCATAAAACAATTGCGAAGATTTCTCAGGTTAACAGGGTATTATCGCAAGTTTTTTAAGACTTATTGGAGAATAGCAACACCTCTAATAACATTATTGAAGAAATATGCATTTTCATGGACTCCTGAAGAAACTAAGGCCTTTGAACATCTTAAAGAGGCAATGTACCTAGCACTAGTCTTAGCTATGCCAGACTTCCCAAAAACCTTTATTGTGGAATGTGATGCCTGAGGAAATGGAATTGGTGTTGTTTTAATGCAAGAAGGAAGACCCATTGCTTTTTAAAGTCATCCAATCAAAGGAAAGTATTTACAGAAACCTATTTATGAGAAGGAAATGTTACGACTACTGCATGCACTAAAGAAATGGAGAACTCACCTAATGGGAAGAAACTTCACGGTAAAAACTGATCATGATAGTCTTAAACACTTTTTGGAACAAAGACTATGTTCAGAAGAGTAGCAAAAATGTGTCACAAAGATGTTGGGTTATGACTTTGAAATAATCTACAAAAAGGGAAGCTAAATGTTGTTGCAGATGCACTCTCAAGAAAGAATGAAGAGGTGGAAGCATTCCTTTATGCCATTTCTATTATCCAACCATATTGGATAACCGAAGCAAGAGATGAATGGAAGAAGGACGAAGAAGTGTGGACACTCATTCAAAAGTTGCAGCAAGATCCTAGTAAATCTGATACATTTAGTTGGAAAAATGGTTCCTTATGGTACAAATATCACTTATATCTTTGTAAGAATTCCCAGCTAAAAACAAAAGATTCTTTTGGAATTGCACACTTCTCCTTTAGGAGGACACTCAGAATTTTTAAAAACTTACCACAGGGTGAAGAAAGAATTTTTTTGGGATGGCCTTAAATATGATATTCAAAAGTTTGTGGCAGAATGTTTTGTTTTCCAGCAAAATAAAGTTGAGACAATTAAGACCCCGGGTATTCTACAACCTTTGTCCATTCCAACTCAACCTTAGGAGGATATTTCAATGGATTTTATCACAGGTTTACCTAAGTTCGAAGGAAAGAGTGTCATCATACAGTAGTTGATAGACTTACCAAGTATGCACACCTTTGTGCATTATCTCATCCATTTAAAGCAAGTACAGTTGCTACTACATTTATGGACACAATTCAAAAGCTACATGGGAACCCAAGGGTTATTGTGAGTGACAGAGATCCCGTTTTTACTGGAAATTTTTGGACGAAGTTATTTTCTTGTTTGGGTACTCAATTAGCTCATAGATCATCTTATCATCCTCAATCCGATGGTCAGACTGAGATAGTAAATAAATGTTTGGAAGGATATTTTCGTTTTTTTGTATCTGATCAACAGACATAATGGTTCAAGTGGTTACCTCTCGCTGAATGGTGGTATAACACTTCCTTCCATACTGCAGCAAAAATGAACCGATTTATGGCACTTTATGGATATCATCCACCATCCATCACATCATTTCTTAAGAGAAAATTCGAAGGTTAAAGCAGTGGAATATCAGATCGAGCATCAACAAGAAGTTCTCCAACTCTTAAAGGATAACCTGAATTTTGCACAAAATCGAATGAAACAACAGGCATATCAACATCGCAGCGAGAGAAGTTTTGATGTAGGAGACTGGGTATTTTTATGGCTACAACCATACAAACAAATGTCCCTCAAGCAAGCTAAGAAGGATAATAAATTATCGCCAAAGTACTATGGTCCTTACAAGGTGTTGCGAAAGATTAGTACTATGGCATATAGATTGGAGCTTCCTGCTTCTTCACGAGTGCATCCAGTTTTCCATGTTTCATGGTTAAAGAAGGTTATAGGTCAAAATTTTCCAGTTCAAACAATATCTTGATGAGGAAGGAAAAATCATATTGGAACCTAAAGCGATCACGGAAAAATAACTCGACAGCTACGGAATTGAACAATTTCAGAGTATCTCATCAAGTGGAAGAACTTACCCACTAAAGATTCTACATGGGAGGATGAGAATTTTATACAGAAGCACCCAGAGCTACTCAAGCATTGAGGAAAACTATTTTTTTAAGTAGAGGGGCATGTTAGGTCCCTATATTATTGTTATAGTCCCTTATTTTTGTTATTGTAACCCCCTTATTCTTATTATTGTACCCCTGTAACCCCCATATTGTTATTATTGTACCCTTAAATTATTCTAGTTAGGTCAACTAGGATTACATTGCTGCCCCAGTAGGATTACATTATGGCTCCATGGACTCCTATATATAGAAAGGAGGTTTTGTAATTTGTATCATCCAAGAATTTTTCATTCCTTTAATGTATTGGAGGTTTCCCCCTCGAAGTGGCTTATTTCTAAGGTATTGATATCTCTTTTCTTCTATTTTCAGAGCTGGTTTCTCAAGAGTCAACTCCCTCTATCTCTGCGAACACTCTAGCCACAAACCTCTCCTTGAACTTCTAAATGCTGCCATCCACAACATGCTTGATCTTGTAGAGCCACATGGAAGTCACAAATGACTTGCCCTCAGTCCTAGGCACCACCTCCTAGACATTTTTATTAATGATAGAGACATACTCCGCCACCATATCCTCTCACCATCCCTCCTGCATGCAAGCCTCCTCATAGTGAGTAGGCTTAGAGTCAACAATTCTCGTAGCCTTGGCTACATAACCATAAAATTGTTCAAGTGGAACACTCTCCCAGTTCACACTCTTCATAGGACCAACAAACTCTACTTACTTCAAGGTGTCTTGAAGACACTTCGGCCTCCTCTTCCATTAAGAAGCTTCCCCATAGGGAACCTCATCCTCTGCCCTCCATTCTGGTGAATCTGAAGGTCTGCCAATTGATCTTGGTGTGCCTGTACTAGCATCTTCCCTCAAGGAACCTGTATCGGAACCTGTGCTTCTGTCAGCTAAATTTTCATGTGAACAATTTACGAGTGGGCTCCCCAAATAAGTTCTTAGTGAACTCGCCACTAGTGCCCTAGATGTCACTGACATTGAAGTACCTCTTGTACCGGTCGATCCAGAACCCTAAGATCCTACTCCCTGTACCTGACCTCCCTACAGAGGATAACTTTGTGACTCTCTTTCATCATACTCCAATGATCTCTAATAGGTCCTCTCCTCCTCAAAATTCACATCTGTTCTAATCACCACTCTCCGTTTAGAAGGAACAAAGATTTGATATGCCTTTTAAGCCTCGTTGTAACCCATAAATATACCCTTATCTACCATGGGTCCTAGCTTCATTCTCTTCTCCTTGGGGATATAATAATATGTGAGAAATCCAAAGATACGAAGATGTCCCACATGAGGGTTCTCTCTAGTGAAATTCTCCTTCGCAGTCATATTCTCCAATCCTCTCTGAAGACTCATGTTCTGAAGATAAACAACAATATTGCAGGCCTCAACCCACAAAAACAAAGGCAACCCTTTATCATGAATCATATCTCTAGAAGCCCCAATAATATCCTTGTTCTTCCTTTCATACACCCCATTCTGCAAGGGGTTTTAAGGAACCATGAACTCTCTCCTAATGACCTCATGTGCATAGAAGTCAGAAAACCCTCCATCGGTGTACTCACCACCATTGTCTAACCTCAAGACCCGAATCTTCCTACATGTCTACTTTTCCACAAGAGATTTGTACTCTTTAAAGTGACTGAATTTCTCACCCTTGGTCGTCGGGAAATATATTCAAGTCCTCCTAGAGTACTCATCAATCAATATAACACAATACTCATAAACACCCAAAGAAACATGATACATACAACCACTAACATTAGTATGAATCAATTCTAGTATACTTGTAGATTTGTTCTCACTCTTTGGGAATGGTAACTTGGTGTAATTTCCCAAAGCACATCCTCTACAGACCTCATAATGATCGACACTCAAATCATGAACTCAAGTAGTGATATCCCTCAGAACTCTCAAAACTCCATGATGCATATGAACCATCCTCCAGTGCCATAACTCCCACAAGTCTATACTCCTCGTGGTACTTGTGTGAGTGCTACCAGATGTGCTACTCACCAATGCTCCTACCGACTAAAAATTTAACCTCTATAGTTTCCCATAGCAGAATCCAATCACTTTGGCCGAAGTGATGGAAGCTCCCTGAGGATGCATCAATACCTTCGCTCCTGAGAAAGTGACATCAAACCCCTTCTCCTCCATATAAGACATTGAAATCAAGTTCGTTCTCATCCCTGAAATATACAAAAAATCCATGACCTTCAATGGAGGCAAAGACTCCCTCTCAAAGGTCACAGTCCCTACACCAACAACTCTCACAGTGTGTTCATCTACTAGTACGATCTCAATATCAAGTAACCTCTTTGCAATCTAGAAAAAGAACTCTCATGCACATGTCATATGGAGGGAAGCCCCATTATCTATGTACCACATATTGGATGATGTAATCCTACTAGATGTAGAATTAATAAATGAAAATTCCTGTCAAACTGTGAAGCAAACTGCTCCACCCTTGTTGAAGCTGAAATACCCTTCTTCCCATTTTTTTTCCTCTCAGGACACGTAGAAGCATAGTGTCCCATCTTCTGACATGCCCAAAATTTGAATTTGGACATATCTGTATCTTTCTTCTTCTTCTTCTTCTCCTTTCCCTTAGCCCCATATGATGAGGCCACTTTCTTGGCCTTCGCTTTGTTCTTCCCCCTGGCTGTGAAGACTAAATCCTCCTCATCTTCTCTCTTCACCCCACCACTCCTAGTATTTCTTATCTCAGGCCGCACACAATCATCCCCAAAAATTTCCCAATTCAGAAGATTCTCCCTAGAGGTAACACCATCTCCAAATACCTCCCAAAACTTAGGAATTCCCACTACAATTATCTGGACTAAATCTCTAGCTCCAACTGCCTCACTAGTAGCAGTCAAATCATCATGTACATGTTTGACCCTGCCAAGATAATGAACTACACTTTCAACCTTTGTTATCCTAATGTTCTTCATTTTTTCTTTCACTACCATATTCTAAATCTCATTGGTACTCTGATAGAGAGTGGTTAGAGTTGTCCACATCTGATAGGAATATGTGTTTCCTCTCACCTGAGGAACCACATGATACTTCAGACTTTCCATCAAAATCCTTTTTGCCTTTGCATTATTTTTTGTGAATTCAACAATTTCAACTACAGCAGTAGGAGGTACAACCTCTTGTTGCACTATGTCCCAAATTGTTGGCTCCTCAAACACTATCTAAATCTTTTCATTCCAAATGGCATAGTTGGATATCCCATCCAGTCTATCCTCTATCCTTAAGAACATGGCCATGACTATTATCCGAAATTTACAAAACCAAGAAAATGGAGAAACAAAATTTCCAACACACCTTGTTGTCCTAAAAGTTCATTCCGTGTGAAATTTCACTTTGTTGTCCCAAAATATCAATTTTTTGTCCAAACTGAGTTTGTTTTCCAAGCCATTGTTTGTTGTCCCAAACTACTATCTACTATTCAAACTACAATTTTCAGCATGTACCTCTGATACCATGTTGAAATTTTATGACTAAAAAGTTTGGTGCAATCCCAACCCGGTTTTAATTTCACCTTATCACTCTCATTCAGTTAAATGCTCTTTCCCATAAACATACATTCAACATATAGAATTTTGGAAATGGAATTTTAAAATTTAAACACATGGGACTGTCAACACATGCTGAAAATAAATATGGACATAAACAGACCAACAACACATAAAAATACACATATATTTTTGTCAACTTAGACCCAGGAAAAGCCCCTTAAATATTCTCAAGGGAAAACCTATTATAGAGCTCTTCAAATTTATTTATCTTTAAAGTTAAGGAAAAATACATTTGCAGAGAAAAAAAAAACAAAAAATACAACTCATCTCTTCAACCCAAAAATCCTTGAAAATCATGCCCACTTTGCCTTGATTTCCATGCCCAAGTGAAGCTGAAAATATGTACTCTACGGATAAGGACTATATGGACTGTATTGTATGGATTTCGTACGTACTGTATGGGTTTTCGTACCATTGTATGGACTATACGAATTTTCAAAAAATAAAAATTTCTCTCGAATTGTGTGCAGCTCACAATGTTAAATGATGTTCGTATTGTAGCTTTTGATGTCTTCTATGCCTTGATTTTTGTTCTGAGCTTTGCCCAAAAATCACTCCTTCAACTTGGGCAACAAATTTATCCTTCAAAACTTTTCTCCAGCCCTCAACCTAGTTTCTCCAATCTTCTCATGAAGAATGAATGCAGTCTCTCTTTTCTTTTCCGCCTTTTGTTCCCTAAATTACTCTTGGGTAACCCTAAGATCCAATGGCTTAGATTCATTTAGATCAAGGGATAAGAATAAATGTGAATTTAATTCTCACTTTCTATCAACCATTTAATAAATTACACACATTGTACTTTATGTCTTAATTCACGTTTGACTTTATAATTTAGCATTGACTTTACCACTTATAAGTTCACTTTCACTTTATAAAGTAGCACTTAGGAAAAGCATTATTTTGGACACTTTTCCCTAGGTAGAGACTAGCCCATGGGAAACCACTTGTCCCAGTTACATTAAAAATAAGAAAAATAGGGTGGTTTGTTACCATTTCCCTGTGAAGGCTTGTTATCATCTTCTCCATTTCCTCCAAAGTAACCCTCTCCTTTTGAAGGCTTGGAATGTTCACCGTGCAATCTTGAAGTCCTCTCTTCATAGAGAACCTTCACCAGTTCAGTTATGAAAAAGAAAGCTTTCCTGGAAGTATTTTCTTCATCTGACATATGATCAACTCCTCCTTCATGAGACATGCGTGCTGAACCTTCAACTGCAATTTGAGAAATAATTTGTGGTGGATCTTGAGTAAAACTTTCTCTCCTTGTCCTTGACCTAACTTGAGGACTTGCAACCACAAATTTTCCTTCTCCTCTCTTTAGCTTCAAACTTGTAAGCATCACATACACTTGCAAATAATTAAATCCACACAACAACAAAGAAAACCAAAGCTCCGATGCCAAACTTTATTTGTATGAGATCTTAATGAAATTTTGCTTGAGGGCTTGTAAATTGCAAGTGATTAAATTGTGTTTTTGAGAGCTTTATTGGTAATTTTTAAACACATAAAGCCTGAAAATAATCTCTGAAATATATAGAAACAACAGACAAATGCACCATAATAATAGCCACAACACAACAAATGATGAAGGAGTTCACCCCTCCTGGGTTGTGTCTCCTTGGTCTAGCTTCCAATGGGTTGGCCCTCTTTTATTATGTTCAAAATGGTGATTACATATATTTACAATGCTTAGATGGATTCAAAAGTTGTTCCATCAGCTCCATAATACCCAAAAATTCCTATCTAGCCTCTTTCTCATCTGAAATTGGTCAAAAACTGAAGAAGTTGTGAGCCTCCCTAGTTTTCCTACTAACTGCACCACAATTTCTCCAAAATTCGTACCAGTCCTACAATTTTGCCCTCATTTCAGCTAACTGAGCGAAATTTTTTTGCAATTCATGGCAAAATAAATCTGTCAGGCATTAAAATGCAAAATAATGCCTAAATTATGAATAATTAACCATATATGGTATGGCTTATTTATTTATTTTTAATTAAAAATCCTTACGGTTACTGTAACCATTGGCATTCATGATGGAAGTGGTCACATTGGAGAGGTTAATGTAGGCGACTAGGGCAGTGGTTAGGACTCCACACAATCAATGTGGACGACCACATAGTCCTGTTTGAGTGGTGGTATAGGTAGCGGTCAAGACTCCACACCTAGGTCATGGTGAAATGGTCATATGGTGAAAATATATTTGGGGGTTGGGGTTGGGTGGGGGGGGGGGGCGGGGCCTAACCCTGACCCGTACCCCCAACCCTTCATGAATTAAATTTCAAAAATGGTTTTTGTCTATAGTTTAACAAGTAATGTTGTGGCGCGTTGGTAAGGCAGTGTGCTATTTGTGGTGAGGTCCAGTATTCAACCTTAGTGGAGTAGCAGTTTGGACTTAACAAAATTTTGGTGCCCTCCTGTGTTTCCATGTGGTGGCCTCCAGTTGGGCCACATGAGAACAGGTGGTTGGCCATCAACCAAACAATGAAACTTGACTAATCCAGAACCAGTAGAAAATCGACAAGTGGCGAGGCCTAACATGCATAAAAAATTTACCTTTCAACCAACCATAAGAGGCCATGTGGCTGACTACCACTGGCCCAAATTGTGTCCCTCTCAGCTACCATTCTTTCAAAATTTTCTTGTTTGGGAAAATGGGCAGAACACAATTCTAGGAGCATACGGCGTCATTTTTTTTTAAATGTGTTGCATCGGATTCAGAAGAATGAGGTCTACACGATTGTTTAGGTTCCACACCATTTTGAAAAATTTCATTTTTGAGCATAATTTTGAGCACCTGATCAGATCTAATAGGAAAAGCATATTGGTGCTTGTAGATGAAGGATTAATGTCTTCTTCTGATTAGTGATTGTAAAGAAAACATGTCGGTGCCTCCAATGGATTTAATTTTGAGAAAGAATTAATACAGATCTAGTTGGTGAGGATTAGATTCTCCTTTAGGTTGGTTCCTATAACGATTAAGGGATTGTTTCCTGCAGCAATTTGGTTCTTAGAAACAAGGGTGTTAGTGCTTCCAACAAGAAGTTTATCTCGAAGAAAAAATGGTTGGTGTCTCTAGCTGGTCGGTAGCTGCAAACAATGGGATTTGGTGCTTCCAAATAAATTGGGATTGGTGGCTCCTATAGGTAGGTTCCTACAAAATATTACGTAAATTGAAGTTTGTGCTTGCATTTACATTGCAATTAAAAGAATATTTGTGGTTTCCTCGTGTATGGCTTTCCACATAAATATCTTATGAGAATGGTGCATCATTGTGTGATTGAATATGTTTGATGCATTAAATAATTTTTAAAATTATAATATTGATTCACAGGGCCTCTCATTATTATCTTGGCTCCCAATAGGAATTTCATAAATATTAAACATTGTGGTAATTTGAACTAGGTTTACTTGGTTGACCGAGTTCAAGTGTAATCAACAATATACAACAATGGTCAACGACAGTAAATTAGGTATGCCTAGGTAATATTATTGGTTATTCCTAACAGGATCAACTATTTTCAACAACAGCATCAATGTTAAAAATAGTCAACTTGGGTGCCATAAAAAACCACAGTCACCATGGGAATTAAATTTAATATTTTTCCTAATGTGAAAATTGACAAAGACCATCATAAAGTGATGAATAATAAACAATGTCACAATGTGAATAACAACAAAAAAAGTTGTAATACGATGAAGAATAAACAATATAACAATTCAAAAATATAATGATGTTGTAATGCGATGAAAAAGTAACAGTGTTGTAGTTTGAGAAATAGGAAATGGCAATGCAATATGATGAACAAAAAACAATGTCATAATGTGAGAACCACATTAGTAAACCACAATCAACTAGGTTGACCTAGGTTAACTAATATGACATAGGTTTACTATGTTGACGTAGGTTTACAAGTTTTTATATGTGTTGATAACATACTAACTATACATTAATATATACATTAACACATGTAACCTATGGTGAATATGGTTGGTTGTGGTGAAAATGCTCATTCATAGTCCACATGAGGGAAAGTTTTAAGGATAGAAATTTATTTCAAAGTTTGGAAATATTGTTGTATCTTACTAGCCCTCACATGCAAGCCATAAAATGTTTAATGACATTTTTGTAAAAATATTCTTCTAATGATTTTATAGTCTTTGAAAAAAATTGTCAATTTTTGAGGTACAATTTTGACAATTTTATACTATAAAATTTGGTTGAATTTTTTTTATAAATTATGAAAAATAGCGAATATTTTTTTAGGAAAAAGCATCACAATTTATCCCACATGCAACTATTAACCACTAAAAGTTTCCTTGGTTAACATCTTGAAACACAATGTGGTAAATATATTAAAATATTGAGATCTAATTGAGAAGGATTATATACATCGAAAGAATTTATGACATATTTTGAACATCATGGAATCAAATTACTTATTCTATACACATTTTAAATAGGTCTCTCATAAAGCATGTCAAAAACAAAATACCACTGGAGGCTTGGTGTGGAGTGAAGTGCATTGCGTCAAATTTAGTGTGTATATATGTGAAATATGCTCACCTACCTGAATTGGTAAGATGAAAAATAAATGATACAAGAGAAAAGTGTATTTTCACATAACATAATAAGTAGTTCAAAACATACAAATTTATGATCTAGTTACGGATAAGAGTATAATTAGCAAATATGTAGAGTTAAAAGAAGTTAAAACTTGGGATGGAAGAGTATATGGAACTCATACTATTAGTGTAGTAAACCCTTATGGATAATTTGGTGTAAAAAGGCAAAGTGAAAGAACATGACAACAAGGTACATAGGATAAGTGACCTATTCAAGAGTCTCCAACAAGAACTCAAAGAATTAGAAAAGAACTAGATAAACATTAGAACTTTGCATTGTTTAGAGATCAACCAACATGATTTGAAGAAGTTGTTAGAGAAGTGAAATGGGTCAAATCTATGAATGTGGAGATAGATTCCATTAAAAATAATAATACATGGGACGTAGTGGATTTACTAGCACATAAGGAAAGTATATATGTGAGGTGGGCTTATAGTGTCAAATTTAATGAGAAATGATAAGTTGAAAGATATAAGGAAAGACAAGTAATAAATAGGTTTACACAAGAACCTGAAATTGATTTTGGAGAATTTTTTCCACCAATATCTAGATTTCATATCGGAAGGACCCGCAGTGAAACCACAATTTTCAGTCAAGTCATTGTTCCACGCGTTCGATTATAAATACAAAACTTCCAAATTCAAACTAGTAAACCCTTGATGACAAAGTCATCAGGATGATTGTCGCACAAATTTTTCAAGATCAAATGTGGAAAACCTTCAATAGTATGTTCATAAAAAAGACTATGAAATTACCTGACCCTCACAACCTGAAACATTGTGGATAAAACCAACTCAATGTGGAGAAAAAGCACCATCCATAACTAGAGAAGCAGAGTTGCAGAGCTTAAACCTTAGTTTACAGTCGGAGAAATTTCTTCCGCAAAGAACATGCAATTTCAAATGGCATGTCCAAGATGGTAGTCAATCCAATTGGCTTGTTACGTCGAGCCATCAATATAGTTTGATTGCTTAGAATCATCTGAGCCATCCAACTATGAATCCATCACATGGATGGCTGTAAACCACGATTTACATGCTTGACATGTTAGGATAAGACACACATATTTAAATTCCAAGTTTATCTCGGAGAGAGAAGCAGAATGGTTATATATATATATATATATATAGACCTTAATCTATGATATAAATTCTCATATCATATAAGGGATCAACATTTGATATGAAGTATATGCAATAATTAGTGGTAAAATGTCGTGATCTCGAATAATCATAAGGTGCAGATCATGTGAGGTTTCCATTGTATCCAAAAACATTTTATTGACCATGTAAACTTTACATCAGCATGATGGAAACATAGTGGATAGACAAAGATTGTTTAAGTAATTGTAAAACCCAGTTTTATTCCTTTTCATATATATATATATAGATATATATATATATAATCTTTTGGAAATAAAAATAAAATGATCAATGATAGGAAGAATGCCTTGATACCCATATTATATATGAAGATCACATATAAGACGTAACATGAGAATATTGATTCTATATAATCTTGGAATTATGAGCTTTAGCTAATAGCAAAGGTTGTTGAAACTACAATATTAAATTAAGTAGAATAATATTAATATATATATATATTACATACTCAACATCCCTTCAGTGTATCTTTACATTAACTTATGTGTAAAAAATAAATTTTGTATTATTTCAAATGCATAAGCATCCATTTTTTCTTTCTTTCTTTTAATTGGAATTACGTTTCTTCTGCTTATTCCATTTCCTTTCAGATGTAAAATAAGTAACAAACATGATATTTCTTCAATAGAAGAAATGATAGGTTTATCCTTTTTAGTGAATACCTTTGGAATGACAGAAAATGGAATATCTCGTTGACGGGATTATCATTCATTAATGATTAAAATATTTTGGAAATGTACCGGATATGAGATTTCCATTATATTACAGAATATGCAATCTAGTTACAGGGAAAATAAACATTCAAGGTGAATTATTTGCTTTTTCCGTTATTTAACATAAATAGATTATATTATATACTGTTTTATAGGAGCTTAAATGTTACCACAGTTTCTAATGAGTCATATTGGTAATTTATCAAAATTTATGAAGAAAATTAACGTCTAAAACACGGCCCCATTAGTCAAACGTCTAAAACACGACCCCATTATTCATGAAATTATCTAAATGTCTTAAAACATATTCTCCAAAACTGATGAAAATGCAATATCGTTTTATAAGAAAAATTCGTTGCTTCTTGACATCACACAAACAGAGCATGAGTATTACCTCTGGGTTTTGAAGCGATGAAGGGATTGCGTTTCTGGTTGTTTCGGTTTGTATTGGGTATTTTGCCCATATTGTGCTCACGCTTCACACAAAATAAAAATACATCTCAGCAATTCATTACTGTAAAGAGAATAAGCATCTAGTTGTAAAATCTCTATTTCATTATAGCCCCAGCAGAAACACATATTGCAATTTATCATCGCACAGGCTGAAAAGGTATTTCCATGGACGAAAACAGACGAAAGACAACATTGTTGAAAGACAAAAGCAGCTACAGGGAATATGATTTTTTTTTGCTTCCTCAGGGAATATAATCTAACTAATTGAATTAAAAATCTAAAATTATAGTTAACAGTTAACGGTTATTATTTATTTTGGGCTCAAAAGCTTGAAGTTTGCACATTAAGAAGAAAAGTCTAACCAGGATAGTTAAATAAAAAATTTTAAAGCATAATTGACGCTGAAAATTTCTGATCCAATGAATCCACGTGGATATATTATCAATTGTTTGAAGACAATATATAGGCAATGGTTTTTTCCAGGGACCTATAGAAATCCTTACTGCATCTATACTAATGATTCACACTATGTACAATAATAGTTAATAAAATTTATGCATCCAATGATAATTAGTATAACAATATGATTTAGAAATAAAGCTTAAATGCCAAATTGGTAAGGGGAGAAATATTTTATTATACATGGCTTTTTAATTCAGTATGGAAGAGATGTTCTGTTATGCAATCTGACTATGAAAGATATATTATCTTATTGACTCGATAGATATTAAAAAAAAATTAAAGGTAAACATTTTGACTAAATCAATATCATTTTAAAAAAATTAAATAAAAAAATAAAATAAAATGAATTAAAAACTAAATAAAATGTATGTAGTTAGGTCGAGCACATTTCCAAATCGGTTCATCATCACGAGGCTGTTGATGAAGCCAGTCACCTTTTTGTGGAGATCCCAGGAAGGCTACTGTAGGGCTACGATCCGGCGGCATGGTTGTCTACGCAGGTTAAATCAGTTGGACTTCTTATTATGGCTGCGTCCAATATCTTTAGGATTTATTTTTTCTGCGTTCAGATACATGGTGATTTTAAGGGTTTTTTTCGTAAAGCTGGTGCAAAATGAGTCTGTATTTCAGATCAGGAATCTTACGAGCACATTTTTCGGCAACAATTTGAGTTCTTAAATAATCGGCAGATTCATGATGTCATGGGAAATGCACATGAATGTATACACACCATTCACAAAGAACAGGATGCACTGGTCGTGAAAGTGGATTTGAAGGAGGCATATGACAGTGTGGACTGGTCATAGATGCACGTAATCCTCGTTAAGATTAGTTTATATATACAAAATGTGGAATGGATCATAGCCTGCATTTCTCTCTTAGTTATGCATTTATGATTAATGAATATTTTACAAGATAATGAATATTTTACAAGTAGTCTTCTTCAGTATCTACGTGTTTGCTACGGTAGAAATGAGAAATTAGTGAATTAAGTGATTAAAAAAAAGTTAGTCACTATAGTTTTTTCAAGTGAAATTCTACCCAAACATAGTAATATTAAGTGATTCAACTAAAAATGACTAACGTGAATAATTAATTTAGTTGAGTAACTAATAAGTAATACAATTATAAATGGTGAACGAGTAATTTAGTCTAAGAACAAAAATATGACTACTTAATACGTACTACAATAATATGAATGAGTCATTTATGTTAATAATTTTAATTATATCACTTCAAAAATGTAAACTTGCAAGTGATAGAGGATTCAAAAGTTAATAAAGATTGAGTGAAAAGTTATACTTTCTTAAACACTTCTTTATTGAATCATATAATTAAAGTTATAGAACTGATTAGAATCTTCATGGTTATATCCTTTGATCACATTAATAGAAAATTAAATTCAAAAGTTATAGATTATCCAAAATGAGAGCCTCCTTACAATTAGGTCAAACACATTCTAAAGAATATATAAAAGGCCCTTAACTTCAAAAATGAATTTAAACATAGATTTATTCTTCTGTGGATAAGGCGCATCCTTATATTGCTAGACTAATGCTCATACTCAAATGTTGATTGACATTGTTTGAGTCTTTATGTATTGAAATTCTTTTAACTAACTTTATTAGTTGCCATAGGACATACCATTTTTCTTGATTATTTAAAGTGATATCTACCTTCCAGGAATACGATTTCTCAATTTATCCACTTAAACAAAGATCACTTCCTCACATCCTCCGTGCTTAATTCATAACCCAGTTTTTTATTAATCAATTTAAATAATAATAAAAGAATTCACTCAAGAATTCACTCATTTATTTATATATATATGATTAGTAGATTTATCCACTTCACAACTTAATAATTAAAGATATATATAAAAAATATATATATAAATATAAAGTTATAATTATTAACTTAATATTAGTTTGTAACTCAATAAAGTTATAATAAATGATTAATATAAATATCGCTAAATTTAATCTAACTTGTAAAGTCGGGCTTCAAGTAGTGATACTATTTTCTCTTTAGATTTGAATATTTAGTTAGGTTATGCATTCTTCCTCTTGTACAATTTTTTTTAATATCCCTATGCTCCTTTTCAAAATTAATATCACCCTCACTCTTTTTAGAGGAAAAATCTAGTCCCACCATTTTCAAATCGAAAGTTCTAAACACTTGAAATAATACACAACTGATTGGAGGAATAGGAATAGTAGCAACAACAACAAGAGAAACCAAAATTCAATCCTGTCATTTGCAGGTCGAAATATCTAAACCCTTGAAATAATATGCAACATATATCAGTGATTGGAGGAAAAGGAGTATCAGTAGCACCCAGAGAAGCCAAAATTCAATCCCACCATTTGCAGGTTGAAAGTTCTAAACCCTAAAAATAATACACAACATATATTACTCATTTGAGGAATAGGTTTAGAAATAGTAGCAAGAGAAGCAAGATACACAACGAAGGGGAAAACAATCCCATTGCAAGATTGGAGTCAAAGTCATGACAACGAGATATCATAAGCTTTCTTTCTATGAGATTGGCATGCCAAGTAGGTGGTGATAACACCATTTTCATCCATTCTTATCCTTCACTCTAACTATTAGGAGTATTACAACTCCACCTATAAAGTGCCTCAAATGGATTCATCCTCAGTGACTTCTGATACTCATTGTTGTAAGCGAACTCTACCAGTGGAAGATAATCTTCCCACTTTTATTGTTGATGCATCACATACATCCTGAACCAGGGAAAATTTTAGAGGCTAATATTCGCAAGTGGGATAATTTTCCATGTTTTTTCAAAAAAAAAAATCACCAATTTTATAGTATAAAATTATTTTATGTTAAAAATCACCAAAATTTTATATAGATTAATATTAAATCATCCTAAATATCAGTATTTTTACAAAAATATTGTGAGAGATTATACAATCTTCAAATTAGGGACTAGTAAGATTCGCCAAGGTTTCTAAACTTCAAGATAAACTTCCATCCTTAAAATTTTCCTTGTCCTCAACATGTTCTCCAATATATTGTTGACCCTCTTTGTCTGTCCATTTTTCTGTGGATGGTAAGTTGCGTTGAAGGCCACCTCTGTGCCCAAACCTGCAAAAACCTCTTTCCAAAATCGCCAAGTAAACTTAGTATACCTGTCAAATACATAATTCTTTGGAACACCATGCAACCTCACCACATCCCTAATGAGGACATGTTAAACATCATTAGTTGAATAAGTAGAATTAATTGGAAGGATGTTTGCTACATTTGTCAATTTGTCCAACACAACCATGATCGAATCATGTTGTCGAGATTTCCTTGACAAACCTATGATAAAATCCATAGAAATGACCTACCACTTCCACTGTAGAATCATAATCGGTTATGGTAGTCCACTTGGGTGTTTACACTCTAATTTCACCTGTTGATAGTCCAAGAATCTAGCCACAAACTATACCACATCCTTTTTCATATTCGACTAATAATAAAATTTCTTCACTGTCACCAATGTCTTTTGATACCTTGGGTGACCTGAGTATGGTTTGGCATGAAACTCCCTCAAGATAAGCTTCTTGAGCTGAGTGCTATCTGGTACATAGATCATGTCCCTAAATCTGATCAAGCCATTTGTCGTGAGACAATAGTCCACATCCTATGCACCTGCACCTGTACCTATACCTGTACTTGTACCACTACTTGTACTTTTACTTGTACCACTACCTTTGCTTATAATTTTACCATTACCTGTACTTGTACCTATACCTGTACCACTACCTGTAGTATGCTATAGCTTGTGCCTGAGCTCCATGTACCTATTATCATGTTGACTTTCCGGTAAGATCCGATCTTCTGGTTTTGTCCCATAAGAACTCATAGAAATTATATAATTCACTCGTATATGCCTACAAAGAGAATATGCAACCTTGTTCTCTTTACCTTTAACGTACCTGATCTGAAAGTCAAACTGACCTATTATATAATTCACTCGCATCTACCTACAAAGAGAATATGCAACCTTGTTCTCTTTACCTTTAACGTACCTGATCTCAAAGTAAAACTTATTAATCATGGCCAACCATCTAGCTTTGTTGGCATTCATATTCGGTTATTTGAACAAATATGTCAACCCATTGTGACCACTCATGGGTACAAACCTCATTCCACGAAGATAATGCCTCCACATACTGAATGCATGGATGATTTCTACCAAGACAAGATCATGTGTAATATATTTATGCTCATGGTCATTCATTTTTCATGACTCATAATACACTACATGTCCCTCATGCATAAAAAAAATACCGAGTCCTGTTTTTCAAGCATTGGTGCATACCACAAATTCTTTGTCTGGATCTGCAATATTTAGAACTGGAGCATGTGTCAACAATTCTTTCAACTGCTCAAAACTTGATACACATTCCTATGTCCATTAAAACTTCTTATAATTCCTTTGCAATGATGTAATATGATAATAAATATGTGAGAAGTTCATGAAGAACCTCTTATAGTAACTTGTTAACCCCATAAATGATCTTACCTCATCCACATTCCTAGGAACTACCCACTACATGGTAACCCTTATTTTCTCTAGGTATACTACTATGTCCGATTTGGAAACCACATGTCCCAAGTAATGTTGCTATGTCTAAAATAATATGAATTTACTGAGCTTAGCATCCAATTGATTCTCTCTCAAAAATCTCAATACTATTGCTAAATGCTCGACAAGTTCTTCCTCATTCTTAGAATATATTAATATGTAATCAATGAATACAACAAAAAACTTGTCTAGATAAGGACGCAACACACTATTCATCAAGAACATGAAAGTATATGGAGTGTTAGTTAAACCAAATGGAACTATAAAAAACAAATAATGTCCATACCTGGTCTGAAAAGTTGTCTTGTAAATGTCCTCTTCCTTGATGCTTACTTGATGATATTTGAATCTCACATCAATTTTTGAGAAAACTGCTACTCCCTTCAACTAATCAAATAAATCATAAGTCCTCGGCAACAGATACATGTTCTTTATGTTCACATTTTTCAACTACTTGTAATCGATGCACAACCCGAGAGTACCATCCTTCTTCTTTACAAAGAGTACTGGTGCACCCCATAATGATACACTTGGCCTAATGTATCCTTTGTCAAGCATTTCCTTCAACCGTAAATTCAGCTCTACTAATTTCGAGGTGCTTATTTGTACTGTTCCTTTGATGTTGGTGTTTCCCCTAGTACCAACTCAATAGAAAATTATAATTCATGATTAGGAGACAAATTGAAAATATATGCTAGAAACATATCCTGAAACTATTGTAAAATCGAGTACGTGCTCAATATCTCTACATCCTAATCCTCCTCGTCCTTATCACTAAAAACGTGCATTGAAAATAACACACACCCTTTTCTGTGACTCCACTTTTCTGGCATGGCTATCACCATTCTAACCAATGTTGCTTTGTTCTTACCCTGCAAGAATCTTTGTTCTCCGTTATCATCCAAACATTCAATGGATTTGTCATAACAATCCACTTTGGTCCTATGAGATACAACCAGTCCATAACAAAAAAAAATGTGATATGAACAGAATGACAATACACTCAAATTTTTTGATGTAGACATACCATTCAAATCAAATTCACAAGCTCTTACCCAATATTGAACCTGCTTCTTTGTACCTTTAGCTAACTGCACTAACCAAGAATCTGAATACACTTATTTATTCGAACCACACTTATCCACCAGGTCATGATTAACATAACTATAATTAGATCCAGAGGCAATCAAAATAGAAAAAAAATGATAACAAAGCTTACCTTCCATATCGATAATAGACGCCTGGTCATCTCCATGCGTATTATCCAATGCTACATATATCCTAGGAACATTTTTTCCAATATACCCTCGGGTTGTGGGATCTCTTGACAATATGGGACTTGGCTATCTGTTACCCAGGGTTGAAAAAGTTTCTCCCCTACCCTCATAGGTTCAAAGAATTTTTCTACACTATATGGTCTTTGCAGAGCATACCCCAGTTTGCATCATACTTAAAAGAAAGGCTTGTTGAGAATATCTCACCTTGTTTCGCCAACGAGTTGAGAGTGTACTTGGGGTATATAACCCAAGTGTACATTGATCCAGGTGCTCTACCACTTGAATGATGAGATTCATTGAAGGGAATATCAGTAGGCGAGAAGGTTGGATTGAGACTAAGCTCCCAAATGATACTCTAAGGTCGGAGATGTGCTCCATTCTGAGATGAGTCATATTGTTGCTAGATGCGGGTAGAAGCTATTGCTCCTTGATTCTTCTTATTCTTCTTAGATTCGAGAAAGTTTCAGCAAATTGAATTCAGACCTAAAGTCACCTTGATGCAGAGATATACAAGTAGAGATTACATAGTGGAAATATTCCTAGTTGAGAGGGAGGGATAATTTTTGGAAACTAAAGTCAAATTTCACAATGGAAAGCTCAAATGATTAAAATAATAAGTTAAATAGACTCCTCTTTCTGAGAGGATCAAATCAGTTTATATATTTTCCCAATCGGTTAAGCGAAAGTTAAGTTTTGATCTATTTTTATATTTTCTGAGTTTGGTAAATTGCATGTTGATCTGGTCAAAACCCCAAGCAGTCCCTCATCAAGTTATAAATAGAAGTGACCTAAAGCTCATTCGCAGACATTCTCTCATGAGATATTCTTCATGTTGTTTTGGTTATTCGTCATTTTTTTGTTTTTTGGATCACACACGTACGTCACAAGAGGTTCACGTAGTGGATTGGGATAAAAAATAGAGGCACATTTCAGATATGGGTATTTTGGATCTGGGACACAGGTAGGCTTACTTAAGGTAGTGGCTCTATTAGGCTTGGGCTGTAGGCTAAGCTTGTTGTGGTTGTGGCTTAGTTGTTAAAGCCGCCTGCAAGAATTTTTCAAGGTGCGACCAATCCTCTAGGGTATTCAAGATCTCAACCATGGGCATAAAACTATGTGGTAGCAGTTGAGAGCTAGTTCAGCCACTGGCAAGGTGTGTCAAGGTCGTCACTTTGAAAATTATTGGGAATATAAAATTTAGTGTTATGTCAGTTTCTCACATAGTATCATCAGTCATCCATCATGCAATCACATCATCGTCAGATCAGTTACTGATAGTTTTCTAGACTCAAATCTAGATCGGGGCAGATAAGATCACTTGGTATAAATGATCCATTGAGTTTTTAATTTGATGATCTATAGATTAAATCAGATTTTATTGTTATCCATTTCATTATTTTACTAGGCTCATTGTACTCTTTGTTGAAATATTTGAAGGAAATCTATAGAAGAAGAAGATTTGAAAGGGTTTCCCCCTCAGTGGGGTGTTTCCATGATCTTGGACCAATTTCTATGTCTCATGGTTTTGAGATTGTATTCTATGTATTTGTGTACATTTTTCTATCTTTAGTTACAGTTATGGTTATTTATATTGCATAGATATGAATATGAGGTTAATGAAAATATTATTTGGTCTGAATTAACTAATACATCATAGAGAAATATTGAAAAATTAGCATGGTATTGGAGTTGAGTTGAAGGGAAAACCCAAGAGAAGATAAGCAAGGAATCCTGAGACCATATCTAGAAGTATAGAAGTTAAATATACAAGTATATATTTCAGATTCACAAGGCTAGAGAGGAGATCTACAAGCCAAGGTCAAGATGTCTTCCTCTACCTTCAAGTTGCATGAGAAACTGGGTGACGCTTCTAACTTTACTGAATGGAAAGTCAAATTAGTTATTTTTTCTGATCATAACAGTGTGTTGGAATACATTGAAGTAAAGATGCCCGAACCTTAAGAATATTCCTTCACCGTCATTAAGAATAGGTACAAGAAAGGTGAGTCTAAAGAAAATCAAATCTTAGTTGTTGGGTTAAAAGATCAGTTAATTTCTTATGTTGGTAATCTGAAAAAAATTAAAATATATGTATGATAATATTGTTTCCATGTATGAGGTCACAATCTAAATAAGACAATCTCATTAAAATACCAACTCAAGTAAATGAAAATGAACAAAGGTGATACCATCTAGTCTTACATCATGAGGATCTCTTGTCTTAGAGATCATCTGTAGAGAGATGGAAAAAATGTTCCCGATAGAGAGTTGGTTATTGTGACTCTCAAAGGTCTCCCTCCTGTTTGGGAAACCTTCATTAGTATTATCAACAACATGAATATCCTTTCGTCATTTAGTAAATAGTTGGGAAGTTGACTCAAGAAGAATAAAAAATGATAGAAAGAGGGAGGATTCAGAAACATGAAGAAGGAGAGCCTTTTGCTTAAATTATTCCCATAAAAAAATAAAGAAATTTAAATGACGCCCATCTAAAATATCTCCTCATAAAAACTCAAAAGGAATAAATGGAAAATCACTTTATCACGTTGAATGCTACAACTACCACAAGAATGGTCACTTTTCCAGTTATTTTCTAGAGAAGAGAAAGAATCCATGTTACAACAACTATGATAAAAGAAGAAAAGACAACCCAAGGATCAATAGTGACAAAAATTACGAGAGGAGAAGAAGAGATTCATCAAGCGAACATGAAGAAGAGTGTCCATCTCAGAAGAGGTCAAAAGCTTCCAAGTATGAAACTAATATTGTGGATAAAAATGAATACATTCTTTTTTAGATATAGAGCTCAGATTCTCCACAGTCTGTGTTTTCTTGTCTACATTTCGAGTCTAGAATAAGACTCATTTTCAGGACAAATCCTGCCAATAAGAGAGGAAATCAGAGAGCATAAATACAAGGCAAGGGAATAGAGAGAAAGGGGAAAGGAGGAGCCGACAAACAAAATAAATGAAATGACAATGATAAGGTCAATCTAATAAGTTTATAAAATAATTTATTACAAATTTTAATTTTTAATTTAATTTATATTTAAATTAAAATGATTTAATTTATATTTAATTTATTGTAATTAACTTAATTATCTCAACTTTATATTAAAGTTTTAAAAATATTAGAGAGTGAATGTTTAAATTTGTTTATCACTCCTTAATGATATTAATTTCAATTAAACTCACCTATTATTAATATTAAAAATATAAATAATAGCCATTATAATTGAAAAATTAGAATACAAATCTAGTTTTAATAATTAATAGGAAAATGAATTATTTACACGGGATAGTTGGCTAGTTGATACTGGGGCCACTCATCACTTCTCTAGTTATAAATAATTCATGTCTAACCTAGTAAAGAGGGAGAATAAGGATAATTCTTGGAGATAACTCCACTCATCCTCTAAAAGGATTTGGGTCAATTAAATTTTATTTAAACACTGGGAATCAATATTTCTAAATGATTTTATGTATGTGTTAGGTCTTATGAAAAATTTGATTTCTATATCTGCATTAGAAGATAAAGGGATGAGGGATTCCTTCATCAATGGTAAAGTTTTAACGTGGCCTACTCGCTCTCATATAAAAGATGAATTTACATTAGGACTCAGATCTGAGGGACTCTACAAGGTCACAGGAAGTTCACTCTTTGCATTGGCCCATAACACCAATCATCTCAGTTAATTATGGCACCACAAGCTAGCTCATTTAAATTATGAAGTTCTTCTCAAATTGAAGAGACAGTTTATGGTATTCCTAATGTACATGTTGAGCATGAGGGAGTTTTTCCTGGTTGCGCTAGTGGAAATAAAACAAGGGGACCATTCCCCTCAAGCTAGAACTGAACATATGACATACTTCATCTCATCCATTCAGACATATGTGGTTCGATGCATGTGAACTCAGTTAGCAACCATCTCTATTACCTTACGTTCATTGACAATTAGTCAAGAAAGACATGGTTATATTACATCAAACACAAGGATGAAACATTTCACAAATTTTATTCTCTGATGAAATATTTCGAAGATAATTTATAGAAGAAGAACATTTGAAAGGGTTTCCCCATTAGTGGGGTTTTCTCCTAGTCTTGGACCAATTTCCGTGCCTCTTGGTTTTGATATTCTCTTCTCTATATTTTTTTACATTTTTATCTCTTCAATTGTATTTTATGGTTATTTATATTGCATAGATATGACTATACTGTTAATGAAAAACTGATTTGGGCTTCAGTAACTAATACTACATAGAGCAATATTGAAAATGAACAACTAGACATGATAAAAATTTCATCAAACATGTGACAAATATGCATTCTACAAGTTTAAACAACATATTTGAGAATAGGGATCTCACATTTATCTTAGAATCATTAAGAAGCGATGATTCATCATCACCATAACTTCATTACCATCTATTAAGCCATACATTCATTGCATTTAGTGATTAACCAAAACATTATGAGAGCCATACATTATCACTGCCATAAAACTCAGTCATAACCAGTGTATAAATAACATAAATATCAAGGATATATCAGCCATATAAACCACATATAAGCAAGTATATTTACCCATAGAATACCAAGTAGAAGAATATCTTAATAATGAATGCAAAGTGCAACCAAGCTCGAGACTTCCACGCTCCACCTTACCATAGATTGGTTAAACTAAATATCTCTTCAGCCAATCACCTCCTGCCATATTACGAGCATGAATGTGGTATCTCAGATAACGAATCCATGAAAGCCAAACGAAGGGCTTATAGAGGCCAAAATACCTCAGCCCTCAACTAGTGATTCTACCTCACGGTTGAACATGACTAAGCGTCACTAGATTGGTCTCCACCCAATCTGTCCAGGGCTCCAAAGTGTTTGTTCCATCCAAGGCTCGAGGACTAGTAAGTCAACCCAAAGTTGTTGCGGGGCTCCAAAGAGTTCTTCCAACCAAGGCTCTAGGACTAGTAACTAAACCCACCAAGAGCTCCAAATAATTTTTCCAACCAAGGCTCTAGGACTAGTAACTCAACCCAAGTTGTTATAGTGCTCTAGAGAAGTTTTCCAACCAAGGCTCCAAGAACCAATAACTAAACCCACAACCAAAGGAACATGAGAACCAACCAGAAAACAAAAGGGAAAACCTCCCACAACACCTTGACTATCCAAGAAATGGCAAGGCTAGGAAAAACCACTGTCAATCCAGGAAATCGTCTATGCCTATGAAAGATCATAACCAAATAACCACATGCATATGCAATGCATGCCAAAACTAGTAGAGAAATCATAAATCCAACTCGATGCCTGCAAGAAAAACATGATGTAGTTGTTTATCTTGATGTCCTTTTGTGCTTTCCTTCTCTTCCTTTACCTTCTTCGTCCAAATACCATGCATGGCACACTCCTTCAAGAGTGCTCCAAGAAAACTCTAAGTTTCCAATACTATGAGAGAGAGAAAGAGAGAGAGACAATTACAGCTCCAAAAGTGATATGATAAAAAAACCATGAACTAATCATCAGAAGCCTTTTTATTAATGAGGACTCTAATTTCCTCATTTTTCCATTATTTTCCTTCATTTTCCTCCTTACATGCAACATGTGACCTTCCACCTTAATTTTCTCCTAATTTCAATTATTTTCATAAATAAATGCCAATAAATTCCATTTTCCCTTTCCAAAATGTTTTCCATTGCCTTTGCCCATTTCCATAGACATAATAAACCAAATGAACACCCACAGTTTCCCAACTTTCAGCTTGAAATACATGTCCTGTGACCATAATTATTATTTTTCCTTTATTAACTTTATTACATGAATTTTAAACCCGGAATTATTACAACTACGAACAAACCATTCAAATCACTATGTATTCAAACACAAAAAAAAACAAACACTAAAAAATATTCGATGCGGCCATAGCAAGAAGTCGAGCATACCTACATAAACAACAATGTTGCCCAATTACAACCTTTCAACACTTCTAGATGACAATTTCTTCCAATCTCCCAAAAAGAAAGATTGCGATGCATCTCTACAATGCGGTGACTGGCTTCATCAATAGCCTCATGATAGAGTCAATTTCCGAGGGGTTGTATAACCGATCTAGAAATGCACCCAATCTAACTATATACAATTTATTTTGTTTTATATATATATATATATATATATATATATATATATAGATATATATATATATATATATATTTCATTTTTTTTATTTTTTTTTATTTTTATGAGTCAAAATATTTATATAGATAGAACAAAATCTATAACAAAATCTATTTTAAAGTAAGATGGAGAGTTCTATTTAAGAGATTTCCTTATTGCGATGGTTTTGTATTTTTTTGGGTTAATGTTTATAATTGTAGAGATCAAGCCATTTGGTGAGAGAAGAAAAGTGTTCAATGATTTAAGAGTTGGAATCAATTCATGTGGATCTTCATTCACCCAACAAGGGTGTTGTTGGTTCTAATAAAATAAAACTTGATCTGCTTGAATCTGCACCCCCAAAGAATGAAATGGACGTTGAAGTTGCATAGGTTGGCATTGTGGCGGAAGAGGAGAATGTAGGAATTTTGTTCTCATGATGTTAGCTTGTGAATGAACTGTGAGTTGAATTATACACAGAAAAATTCAATTGTGGCATGAATGTTGGTCTAGTGTTTGATTTTTAAATTCAGTTAGCTCATGACATTTCTCAAGGTGATCTACAAAACACATGGAAACAGATAAATTCAGCTAGCTAAGTACATTTCTGTAAGTGATCGAGCAAAAAAATGGAAACTAAATTTCTAATAGAGATTATTTCCATTTTTCACAATGTTGGTTTCCCATATTAATGTCGTTTTCCAATACTAAATTTCAGTATGATCCTTTCTTTAGCTTTATTGTATTGTTTTTTTTTAACAATGGTACGCAATATATGTTTGTACTATTTTTTCTCTTTTCAAAGATATAGGACCAGGTGAGATTTTGGCATAATGAATTTGTGTAGTTACAAGTTTAATTTGTGATATTTTAATTTCGTACAATGTGCCACTGATCTCAAGTTATGATTACTTGTACATAGTTCGATGGGTATTCAAATTATTTTTAGATATTTTTGAGTAAAAATATCCATACTCTATATGATCTCAAGTTTAGGTTTGTTGTACATAGTTCAATTGGCGTGAAATTTTTTAGTAACAATATACTCTCTCTCAAATGTATTCATAATAAAATTTAGTTAGCTCTACTTTAATCAGACTAAATTCATTGGACTTTGAATTAGATGTTCACAAATCATGTATAAAATATGTTTAAATATATTGAAGGATATCATTTATTATTGTTAAAGGATGATCCAAAATAATAATAACCAACATAAATCTATCATAACTCTGGATCTACCAATCACCAACATAGATGATTGTCTCTTTTAGACTGGAAAGAAATTTGATCCCTCTTCCACTTGGTGTATCCAAGTTAAAATCAATCTAGGTTGGTATAAAATAAATGGATTATGATTCTACGATTCCCCTAGTAAATTTTTATTTTTACAGCTTTTATGTTAGACATGTGGTTGAAAAGTGAAGGAGTACAAGTAATATGTTATGACAATGTAAATATTTATTTTCATTAATAAAAGAGATTTGTTGTGTATTATTATTTTTGTAAATACAGTAAAGGCTATCATGTAAGAGATTAGACTCCTAACTTCCAAGAAAATAATTGGAATACAGTAATATAAAATAGAAGGACAAATCCAAATACAATTTACATATTAGAGACTAGTAACATTTGTCAAGATTTCTGAAATTTAAGATAAAATTCAATCCTTAATTTTCTCCCTAATACTAAGTTGTTTTCCTAGCAAGAATGACTTAGAGTTAGAGGTAGATATTGAAAAAACATAGTTCATGATTGGGAAGAATGTGGAAACCTTAATCTATTTCTAGGAATTTTTAGATAATTATATGAATAAATGGAAAATCTATGTTAACTATAGAGTTTCTTGTAGCTAATAATAATTATTCCTCTATTGAGGATAATTGAGAAGAGACCCTACCCAATGACCAACCATGATATCCATTCTACATGTTGCTACTAAAATAAAACAAAAGAGAATTTTATAAAGTAGAAGATTACCCAGTAGCAAGAAAATTATAAATATTCAAGGAATCTGCCTTAAATAGAAACATTCCATTTGTATAAAAATTGAACTCATTTGCAAAATGCATAGAATGTAAGACATTATAGGACAATAAGAAATCTAGTTGAATAGAAGTAGAATTTTAATGCCCAATTTATCATGTTCTGATAGAGTTAATAACCACATCATTCATATAAATATGTGTTCATAACAATATATAAGTTATAGTAGACATTTTTGTATCTGCAAAGAATACCCTTATACATGTGTGAAAATAGAAAGGAAATAGAACTAACAATGACTACAATTACATTAGCATGCACAATAGTTAAAACAAAATAAATATACACTTTCTTTCTTGGAATAAAGAAGAAAAAATACATGTATGGCCATGCAAGTTTCAGCCACATTTCAAATTATGGAGTACGTAAGATTTAGGTTAACAAAAAGGGGAAAACCCTTCATTTAAAGCAAATGTGACAAGGCTCCGTCTACCAAAAAAATCTGCTCAAGGCATTTATAAAATAAAATTTGGAAACCCTGGCCAGTTAAGTCCCTTTCTGTATATACCCTAATTAAAAATAATTCTTATGCAACCGTCAAACAAAGCTGAACCCCAAAGATGGTTTTGAGAACTTGTAATGGGTAGCAAAAAAATGAGTACATGTAGGGTGGCGGTGCAAATAAGGTAAACTTGTAAGTAATTAACTTAGAATATGAATGAGAATAAAACACCAAGTGTCGTTGAGGACTAACATGTGAACAATAAGAGAAAACCCCTTAGTTTGGTCTCTTGTTATTCATAAATTATTGTAAAAAGAATTTTATTGCAATCAATATCTCACCTTGGAGGAGCGTACGTGAAATATCCTATGCATAGTGAAACTAGTATCGTAAATATATAGAAAGGAACCCTTCTAGAAAAGGAGTTAGGGCTTTTAACTTATGACTTAGTTCTGGGAATTTACCCGAAGATAAATCCCATGAGAATGTCTAACAATGGCCGAATTCCTGAAAAGGACGGTCTCCACAACAGAGCCTCTAGAAGAAGAAAGGGTTTGACCTGTAGAGTATACCCAAAACGAGATATTTTTTCTGTCAAGAACTGCACTAAATCAGTGCCAAGGTTTACAAAAGATATACATAGCAAAAATAAAACAACTATTTAGAATGCACAGGGTCGATTTTAGGAGCTGGTATGTAAAATTTACTTCTGCCGACAAGACGTATATTCTCATCAGAATCTTAGCAACAAAATTCAAACAATGGTGGAAAATCCTCTGACCACAGGGCATAACCTTTTTTTCTTTTCTCAGAGTTACGCTTGTGGTTACAGTGCTCTGCTCTCAACTCGGTTCAAATACAGATAACACCACTGCGGAGGAGGGATTGAGGGTACATAGTTACCATAATGGTGTCAGATGCATCCACACTATTCATTAAACCAAAGTAGTCACCACGATTAAACCAAAAAACACATGCTTATGGTATGGTCGGGCTACACGGACCTCCTTCCACGTAGTTTCTTCATGTGGACAGAACACCGTTGTAATATAACAATGAAACTTTTACCCTAGGTTTCCAGTAACTAGATTTTCGATAAGGGTTTCATATATTGATTACAACCAATTAATGACAATATATAAATAATAATATTTTGATAACATCATTAGTGCAATTCAACCGTCGATAAACTAACCAGATTTAGTTCCCGAAAAACAACTAAAAAATTGAGATTATAATAATGTTATTGTCAGTTCAACAATTCATCATAGATAGAATCCACAATCAACCAACCATTTATGAGATTTGATAACGTTCCATATAATAATTAACCAATCTTCCTATATTCAATACTTAATAATCCCTACGATGAGACAACTGCTATAATTTAATGTGCATATTGAGGAACACTAGACTACAGCGGGCTGAGTCCAATTTTCAATGGGTTTCAGACTTACGTAACATAAACAATGTTTGTTCTTGCCTATTCAAGGCTTACGGAAGCCCTTCGATGTTTTTTCCACTCTTTGAGCCTATCACGGTTCTTACCACCCTTCTGTGCTTTTCACGAGATCGCCAGAGTAACCTTTGATCAGACTTCGTCTACCTTCCCGAGCTCGGGTCTGCCCCAGAACACATAAAATATGTCTATAAAAATCCTCACTTCCACTTTTTCCAAAATTCCAAAAACAGTTTATGCCATTCCTGCTACGAGAATAAACTTTGTCTATTGTTGTTTCAAGACTCTTTCTTCAACGAAATTCCTGTTGAAAATATTAAAGTCACCTGCTAAGCCTTGGGCAGGAAGAAAAGAGTACACAGGGGTAGCGCAGCAGAGATAGAGCGTACAGCCCTACGCATTCAAGAAGAATGAGAATTGTAAGGAAGAATTAAATTTTGATGGGTCGCAACCACAGATTGCAGATGAAGTTAATATGGTGATGGGCGTAGCCGTTTGTTGTAGAGGAATAGAGATTTCCCATAGATCTGAACTACGGAGGAGCAGAGTTAATTAAAGACAGTCGTTTCGGGCTTTAAAGCCCTCAACAACCAAAATGGAGAAAAACAGTTTGAAACAGGCGAAAGACTTTAAATTTCTGAAATGGCGGGACAAGTTGTCTCCACCACTTATGCCCAAAGCGCAATCGCAATTTTTTGAAAGCAGTGTCTTGTTGATGAATAGTTTGCGATGCGATGTGATCTAATCGCAATCGCAAATCGCAATGAAAATGGATCATAAATCAAGTGTCTTGTGGATATGAAGTCTTGCGATGCGATCGCAATCGCAAATCGCAATCGCATTGTATTACAATCGCCCTCCACCATAGCCGAGGCCCATGGTTCCACAAGACCACGTGGCGGTGTTTTATTGCAATCGCATGTTGCCAATCGCAAGGATCAATCGCGGAAGTTTTGTTGTGACCCTCGATCACATTACCAAAGGGCGGACCCGATGGTGTAATGTGATGGGGTTGATAAGTTCCATCGCGTTCGTTGTGTAATCACAATCGGAAATTTGTGTGGATTGCAAGGTTTGTTGTTAAGCCGATCGCCGATTGCCGACTGCGATGTGGTCCCCACTCGCACGTCGTGCATTTCTATTTTTAAGTTTTTTTTTTTGTAATGTTTTTTTTATGGGGCATATAAAAGCCAAAAAGGCCCGCGAGCCTGTGTAATGGTAATGTATTCTTTATTGCATTGTATTCGCACTGCAGTGCGGAAAGAAGAAAACACAGCAGTGTTGATTTAAAAGAGACAGAGTGTATTGTTTTGAAGAAGACAGAGACTTGTTTGTGGAGCACTGCGTCTTAAGCAGTCTTACTCATATTTTTTGAATCCCTCTGAACTGAGGAAGACTTCTGTAATAGTTTTTTTTTAAGTTCTGTTAATCAAATTGAAAGCATTTTCATGCCATCTCTGTCTGCAGTCAAACTTAGTCAAAATTTGTTTTAAATCTCTCTGTGTTGTAGAGGGGAGTTTATTCTCTCCACTATTTGTTTGGAATTTTCAATATTCCAACATATTATCGAAGCCAGTTCAGGCTCTTTAAAGGTTTCAAAGAAGCTGAAGAAGAAGAAGACTTGTTGCAGCGTTTTCTCCAGCAGTGTGAAAGCTCAACAGAGGTCAAAAGATCAGGTATTTCTCAAAGAAAACAGAGTTGTTGTTTTCTGTTTAAAAGAGTTTGTTCTTTCAAGAAGAAGAAAAGACAGTTTGTTTAAGTTCAGAGTTCAGTTCAAAAGCAATGGCTGGACCAAGCATAGGAATGAACATTGGAAATGTTCAACTTCCACAATTTAATGGAAAGAACTATGATTATTGGGCCATTACCATGAGAGCCCTGTTTGTCTTACAAGACTTATGGGAGTTTGTGGAAGATGGTTTTGTTGAACCAGCTGATGAACAGGCTTTTAATGCCTTAACTCAAGCAGAGAAGGATTTATTAAGAACAATAGAAAGAATGATGCTAAAGCCCTCTTCTATTTTTATCAGGCAGTAAATGAGAGTGTTTTTCCAAGGATAGCAGCAGCCCAGAGATCCAAGGAAGCATGGGAAACTCTGAAAGTAGCCTATCAAGGTATGGAGAAAGTTAAGACAACAAAACTTCAGTTGCTGAGAAGAGATTTTGAAACTCTTTGCATGAAAGAGTCAGATAATGTGGACACATTTTTTACACATGTGATTGGGATTGTAAATCAGATAAGATCCCATGGAGAAACTCTGGAAGAAAGAAGAATTGTGGAAATTTTTTTGAGAAGCTTACCCTCAAAGTTTGATTTTATTGTTACCACTATAGAAGAGACCAAAGATCTCTCAAGGTTCACAGTAGATGAACTTCATGCCTCACTAATAACTCATGAACAGAGATTGAGCAGAGATGAACACTCATCTCTTGAGCACGCCTTTAAGACCCAGATGCCTTCAGGAAGGGGAAGAGGTCAAGGAAAAGGAAGAGGAAGAGGCAGAAGCCAAAATAGAGGTGGAAGGAATAACCCTTCACATTCACATGGAAGGGGCAAGAGTCAAAATCAGAGCCACGGCCAAAGTAACAACCAACAAGGTGGACATCAGCAAGGTGGACATCAACACCAACATGCTTATAGACAAAGGTATAACAAATCCAATGTCCAATTTCATTATTGCAAGAAATATGGGCACTATGCCAACGAATGTAGAAAGAAGCAAAATGACATGAAAAATAAGCAAAATGCTAATGTATCAAAAGAAGAAAAGAGCCCAAGTAATGTGTTGTTAGCTTGTAATGTAGCACAAGATAGAGAAGATGATGTTTGGTTCTTAGATTCAGGATGTAGCAATCATATGACTGGAAACAAAGCAATGTTCTCCAATCTAGATGAAGAAATAAAATCTAAAGTAACCACAGGGACTGATACTAAGATCTCTGTCAAAGGGAAAGGCAGAGTTACAATTCGAGCAAGAAATGGTGAGCAAAAATTTGTTCAAGATGTGTATTATGTTCCAGGTATGAAGTGTAATATTTTGAGCGTTGGGCAGCGCATAAACAAAGGTTACAAAAGATGATGTGAGCACAATAAAAGATATTCCTCCAAGTAAGAAAATCATTGCTGAAATACAAATGACCAACAATAGAATGTTTCCTCTCAAGCTCAACACTGACTTGAAGGGAAAAGGAATGAACATAGCAGCTGTAACACAAGAAGCCTTTCAAAAGGAAGCAAAGGACGAAAATTGGTTATGGCATCTGAGATTTGGACATCTCAATTTCGGAGGATTAAATTTGCTGCACAGAAAAGGAATGGTAAGAGGTTTGTCATTGATTGAGAAGCCTGACAGCCTATGTGAAGGCTGCATCTTGGGAAAGCAACACAGAGAAAAATTTCCATCAGGGAAAAGCATAAGGGTGAAAGCACCCTTAGAAATCATCCACTCATATTTATGTGGGCCGATGTAGACAGCATCAGTTTCATGCAGAAACTATATGCTGACCTTCATAGATGATTTCACAAGAAAAGTGTGGGTTTATTTTCTGAAATATAAGAGTGAAGTTTTTCAGAAATTTTTCCATTTTAAAGCTCTTGTAGAAAAACAGAGCGGACTTCACATTAAAGTTCTCAGAACCGATAGAGGAGGTTTGCAGAGAGAATGGCATACACAAGAAATTTACCACAAGGTACACACCACAATAGAATGGAGTTGCTGAAAGGAAGAATCGAACCATAATGGAAATGGTGAGAAGCATGCTAAAGGCAAAGCATTTGCGGAATGAGTATTGGGCAGAAGCAGCAAACTGTGCTGTGTATATTTTAAATAGATGCCCTACAAAAGCTGTGATGAACAAAGTTCTAGAAGAAGCGTGGAGTGGCAGAAAACAGGGAGTCACCCACATGAGAGTTTTTGGATGTGTGGCATATGCACACATTCCTGACAAGTTGAGGAAGAAGTTGGATAGTAAGGGGGAGAAGTGCATTTTCCTTGGCTATTGTGAAGAATCCAAAGGATACAGATTGTATAACCCATCCACAAAGAAGTTTCTGATAAGCAGAGATGTGCAATTCATTGAAGAGGAAGCATGGGATGGAAGTATTGAGAAAACAGTCAATGTCAAAAATTGTTTATCTCATGATGAAGATGATGTAGATGTGGTTGAGATTAATAACCCATCCACTGCACAACCTTCAGCAACTCAAGAACAGCAAGGGACGCCTCAAGCGGCAGCGCGAACACCCTTGAGAAGAAGCGGCAGTGGTTCACCGAGCACGCCACATGGAGAAGGATCGAGTGCTTCATCAAGCACGACTACACCAAGTGAAAGCGGAACAAGATTCAGAAGCATTAGAGAAATCTATGAGCAAGGAGCAGCAAATGAAGGTATGAATTCCCTATTTTCCTTGTATTTTCAAGTTGATGATCCTATTAATTTTGAAGATGCTATTAAAGATAGAAAATGGATAGAAGCTATGGATGATGAAATTAAAGCCATAGAGAAGAACAAAACATGGGAGTTGGTTGATCTCCCAGAAGGTAAAGAATTTATTGGAGTTAAATGGATCTACAAGACCAAGAGCAATGATGAAGGAAAAATAGAAAGACATAAGGCCAGACTTGTTGTCAAGGGATATAAGCAGAAGCAAGGGATTGATTATGAAGAAACTTTTGCACCAGTTGCAAGAATGGAGACAGTGAGAGCAGTGTTGTCCATAACAGCACAAAATAAATGGAAAGTATACCAGATGGATGTAAAATCTGCATTTTTAAATGGAGTTTTAATGGAAGAGGTATATGTGGAACAGCCTCTCGGATATGAGAAGAAAGGCCAAGATCATAAGGTTTGCAAATTGAAGAAAGCTCTTTATGGGCTGAAGCAAGCACCAAGAGCGTGGTACAGTAGGATAGATTCCTATCTACTGGAAAATAGATTTGAAAAGTGTGAGGGAGAACCCACCCTCTACATCAAAGAAAAAGATGGTAAGATGCTCATTGTTGTTTTATATGTTGATGATTTAATATTTACAGGTAATGATGATTGCCTTATTGAGAATTTTAAAACAGTCATGAAAGATGAATTTGAAATGACTGACATGGGTTTGTTAAGATACTTCTTGGGAATAGAAGTGGAGCAAAGTGAAAAAGGATTTTTTATTTGTCAAGCAAGGTATGTGAATCAAGTTTTAGAAATATTTAAGATACAGGAGTGCAAAGCTGCAATTACTCCCACAGTAATGGGATTGAAGTTGAGTAAAGATGACAGCAGCAAGGATTTTGATCCAAGTCTGTATAAAAGCATAGTTGGCAGCCTTATGTATTTGACTGCAACTAGGCCGGATATTATGCATGCTGTTAGTTTAATTTCCATATTTATGGAGAAGCCAAAAGAAGCACATTGGCAAGCAGCAAAAAGAATTCTGAGGTATGTTAAAGGAAAAAAAAGATTTGGTATTTTACATACTACTTCAGAAAATTCAGAATTAGTTGGATACACTGACAGTGATTGGGCTGGAAGTGTAGATGATCGGAAGAGCACTTCCGGTTATGTTTTTCATATGGGTTCAGGAGCCATTTCATGGGCTTCTAAGAAATAGCCTATTGTAGCATTATCTACAACAGAGGCAGAATATGTGGCAGCTATAGCAACAGCGTGTCAAGCAATTTGGATGAGAAGGATGTTGAGAAGTTTATGTCAAGAACAGGTAAAAGGGACAATGATTTATTGTGACAATAGCTTAGCTATTGCATTATCAAATAATTCAATGTTTGATAAGAGAACAAAGCACATAGACACAAAATTTCATTATATCAGAGAATTGGTGAACAATGGTGAAGTTGTTTTACAGCATTGTAAAACAGAGGAGCAATATGCAGACATTTTAACTAAACCATTGGGATTGAAGACCTTTGAATTTCTAAGAAAATGCTTGGGTATGATTGATAATCTAGCAGCTGACTTTAAGGGGGAGTGTTGAAAATATTAAAGTCACCTGCTAAGCCTTGGGAAGGAAGAAAAGAGTACACAAAGGTAGCGCAGCAGAGATAGGGCGTACAGCCCTACGCATTCAAGAAGAATGGGAATTGTAAGGAAGAATTAAATTTTGATGGGTCGCAGCCACAGATTGCAGATGAGGTTAATATGGTGATGGGTGTAGCTGTTTGTTGCAGAGGAATGGAGATTTCTCGTAGATCTGAACTACGAAGGAGCAGAGTTAATTAAAGACAGTTGTTTCGGGCTTTAAAGCCCTCAACAACCAAAATGGAGAAAAACAGTTTGAAACAGGCGGAACACTTTAAATTTCTGAAATGGCGGGACAAGTTGTCTCCACCACTTATGCCCAAAGCGCAATCGCAAGTTTTTGAAACCAGTGTCTTGTTGATGAAGAGTTTGTGATGCGATGTGATCTAATCAGAATCACAAATCGCAATGAAAATGGATCATAAACCAAGTGTCTTGTGGATATGAAGTCTTGCGATGCGATCGCAATCGCAAATCGCAATCGCATTGTATTACAATCGCCCTCCACCATAGCCGAGGCCCATGGGTCCACAAGACCACGTGGTGGTGTTTTATTGCAATCGCATGTTGCCAATCGCAAGGATCAATCGCGGAAGTTTTGTTGTGACCCCCGATCACATTACCAAAGGGCGGACCCGATGGTGTAATGTGATGGGGTTGATAAGTTCCATCGCGTTCGTTGTGTAATCGCAATCGGAAGATTGTATGGATTGCAAGGTTTGTTGTTAAGCCGATCGCCGATTGCCGACTGCGATGTGGTCCCCACTCGCACGTCGTGCATTTCTATTTTTAAGTTTTTTTTTTGTAATGTTTTTTTTATGCGGCATATAAAAGCCAAAAAGGCCCGCGAGCCTGTGTAATGGTAATGTATTCTTTATTGCATTGTATTCGCACTGCAGCACGGAAAGAAGAAAACACAACAGTGTTGATTTAAAAGAGACAGAGTGTATTGTTTTGAAGAAGACAGAGACTTGTTTGTGGAGCACTGCGTCTGAAGCAGTCTTACTCATATTTTGTGAATCCCTCTGAACTGAGGAAGACTTCTGTAATAGTTTTTTTTTAAGTTCTGTTAATCAAATTGAAAGAATTTTCATGCCATCTCTGTCTGCAGTCAAACTATGTTTTAAATCTCTCTGTGTTGTAGAGGGGAGTTTATTCTCTCCACTGTTTGTTTGGAATTTTCAATATTCCAACAATTCCTACACCAAATCAGACTGTCAAAGAATCATGAGATAAGTTAAAACTTTTTCAAGGTGAATGGCAGTGATTTTGTAGCTTGACTCCGTACAAATTTCCTATGCCAAATAGCGATAAAACCCATGAATTTTGTAGCTTTCCTTTCATATGCTCTGCGTGTGCAGAAACCCTAGCCGAATTCTTTAGACCCACCCAGAATAGAAATTCGCTCTTCATTAAGATATTGGATATAAATTTTTTATGCTCCCAAACGCCTCGTGTTCAAAACCAAATCCAAAACCATAGAATTGGTTGGCAAGCCAAAACCCTTCCTCCCAAAAAAAAAGAAAAGAAAGAAGATAAAAAGGGTTGTCAAGTAGGGTGGAATCTTTCACCACCGAAATTTACAAGATAGAAAGGAATCTTAAAACCATCCAATCAAATGCTTTAAGAAAAAAAGATGAGAGGATCCACAACGATGTTCTTAATTGAATTCAATCGTACTTTATCGAATTCAATCCTACTTTATCTATAGATTTTCTTGAGGGGTTTCATCTTAACTGATTGTGTAAATCTTACTCAAAAACCAATTTGTTTTTTTTTTCATTTACTTTTCCACTCAACTTTCTCAAAACATACCCAACAATGGGTATTTTGGGGTTTTTTCCTTTTTTTGCTGGATTATAGACTATTCTCAAAACATACCCAAAAATGAGTATTTTGGGGTTTTTTCTTTTTTGGTGGACGATAGACTATAGGGATATATTGCATAATGAGTCCCATTATCCCTCAATTCTTAGAGAACATTACATTGCCTCTTTCTGAAATTTCTTGCTTCCAAGATATTTTAGTGTGCTGTAAAATATATTATTTTTCTCAAATAAAATCCTCTTCCCATAAAATTTTCCATTTGATGAGATATTCTGAAATTACTCTTCTTCTTAACTTATTTTCATGCACTACGATGATCGTTTCCAAAACCACTTCCATTTGCCCCTCTTCATCTAATGGTCATAATTTAACAGAGGTGGTGACCTGCTAATCCAAAATATTTTTGAGGAAAGGCACATGGAATACAAAGTAGATTCTGTTGTAACTTGGAGATTGGTATTTGCAGGTCATATGCCATCTCACCAATTCTACAAATAACTTGTGACACCCATAAAATCTCAATTTTAGATTTTTCTCTCTACTATTTTATGAGTCTCAGTATTGAAACAAAAATGTTGTAACTCCTAAAGCTAACAAATTTAATTACAAACTTAAAAAGTTTCGAAACTATATGTACAACATACTATGTGTCATGTCCTTTTACCTATTTCCATTTGAACCGTTGATGGCTTACCCATGGAGAAGTTATTTTGATTTTTTTGGTTGAATACCTTAATTCATTTTGTTATTTTATTTTTATTAATAAATAATAATTTAATAATAATTTAATTTGTGGATATACATAGTGGGTTTATTTATTTAGTTACTTTACTTACTTTATTTTTTATATATATGTATTTTGTTTTACGTTATATTATTCTTTTGTTTACTTTTATTAAATTAATTTATTATTTTAATGTTTATTCCATTATTTATTCATTCGTTTAGATTTATTTGAGTAGTTGGTTGACATCAAGATCTTAATTTTTTTATTTTTATTTTATTTTATTTTATCAAATCATATATATTATTTTTAATTAATTTTTATTATTTTTTTTTTTAGATTATTCATATATATATATAATTTCATTTGAATGAGTAGAAATCTTATTATTATTTTTATTTATTGATTTTTATTTTTATATTTTCTGTTTTTTCTATTGAATTCTAGACGTTATTTTGAGTTTATGTTCATATTTTTAAGTTTATATTATTAATATGAATTTGGATTAATAAAATAATTTATTGAATATTTTTTACTATAATTTTTTATTTTATTATTATTAAAATTGAATATATTTTTTTATTGTTTATTAATATAATATGTTATTTTTTAAAGTTTTTTTATATTTCTAAATGTTTATTTTATTTATTTTTTATCATAAACTTTTTAACATATTATATTGGTTTTTTTTTAATTCTTTGGAAACACTATTTACTTTGGTTAGATCATGTTCTTCATCCATGTCCTCATAATAAATCACAATAGAGAATTTGATGACAAAAATCATAAGTGATTAATCCGAAAAACAAAAAATGTCTGAATTCAAAAACAAAGAATTGTTGAGTACAAAATATTTCTCAAGTTTAGAGCTGTATACCAACACATTGTGGTAACGATCGCACGTTGGGGTGACGATCGCACGTTGATCTTTTCTCTGGTTGTGATACCAACACATTGTGCTCTTCTTGTAGGGTATAATGTTGGCTTCTAGGGTGCGATCGTCACCCCTTACGATTAAAAAAAATATCACGGCTAGCTTATTCTTGGTGTATGACCATTGCTTCTCCTTCTCGAACTCTCCTCTGCTAGAGCTCGTGTTCTCTTTTTTTCTTTGTGAGCCCACGTGAATTTCAAATGCTCCGCTCAAGGAGTCTTATGTAACCTCATGCAAAAAATATGCAAATGAATTTGAATTTCAAATGTTCCTGTCAAGGAGTCTTATGACAAGGATTGCAGATGCAAAAAATATTAACAATATTAAGTTCAAAATTAGAAATGGAATGAACTAGCTCTTCGATTACATAGAATACAAAAGAACAGCAACAATAAATAATTGAAGACTCAACTATCTCAAGTGAACTCAAATTGACTCTGACACCTACTCAAACTGACACCTAATAGACAAAAATAAGATGGAGAAATAAATGCTCTCAACAACTAAATTTAACAACCATATATTTAAAGTCACTCTGAAACTTTTACACTAGGTTTCCAGTAACTAGATTTTCGATAAGGGCTACATATATTGATTAGAACCAATTAATGACACTGTATAAATAATAATATTTTGATAACATCATTAGTGCAATTCAACAGTCAATAAACTTATCAAATTCAGTTCCCAACCAACAACTAAAAATTTGAGATTATAATAATGTTCTAGTCAGTTCAACCATTCATCATAGATACAATCCACAATAAACCAACCATTTATGAGATTTGATAACGTTCCATAGAATAATTAATATTCTTCCTATATTCAATAGTTAAAAATCCCTACGATGAGACAACTGCTATAATTTAATGTGCATATTGAGGAACACTGACTACTGCGGGCTGAGTCCAATTTTCAATGGGTCTCGGACTTACGTAACATCAACAATGTTTGTTCATGCATATTCAAGGCTTACGAGCCCTTCGATGTTCTTTCCACACTTTGAGCCTATCACGGTTCTTACCACCCTTCTGTGCTTTTCACAAGATCGCTAGAGTAACCTTTGATCAGACTTCGCCCACCTTCCCGAGCTCGGGTGTGCCACAGAACACATAAAATATATCTACCAAAATCCTCACTTCCAGTTTTTCCAAAATTCCAAAAATAGTTTATGCCATTCCTGCTACCAGAATAAACTTTGTCTATTGTTGTTTCAAGACTCTTTCTTCAACGAAATTCCTACACCAAATCAGACTGTCAGAGAATCATGAGATAAGATAAAACTTTTTCAAGGTGAATGGCAGTAATTTTCTAGCTCGACTCCTTACAAATTTCCTATGCCAAATAGCGATAAAACCCATGAATTTTGTAGCTTTCCTTGTGCAGAAACCCTACCCGAATTCTTTAGACCTACCGAGAATAGGACTTCGCTCTTCATTAAGATATTGGATACAAATTTTTGATGCTCCCAAATGCCTCCGGTTCAAAACCAAATCCAAAACCATAGAATTGGTTGGCAAGCCAAAACCCTTGCTCCAAGAAAAAAGAGAGAAAAAGGGTTGTTAAGTAGGGTGGAATCTTTCACCACCGAAATTTACAAGATAGAAAGGGATCTTAAAACCATCAAATCAAATGCTTTAAAAAAAAATATGAGATAATCCACAATTATGCTCTCGATTGAATTCAACCATACTTTATCTATACATTTTCTTGAGGGGTTTCGTCTTAAGTGATCGCTTAGGAAATTTATTTATTTATTTATTTATTTTAATTTATTTATTTTTTTAACTGTCTAAATTTCCAAAACATACTCAACAATGGGTATTTTGGGATTTTTTTTTAGGTGGACGCAGTAGTCTAAAAAAACAACATAATAGCTTAGAATTTAGCAAAAAATTTTGAAAATTCTGGCAAAGATTTATCAGAATCTTGTTTTGTTAAACTTCAGTATTTTGGGTAGCCTAAGAGTTTTTGATAGTGCTGAATCCATTTCCACTATCAAAAATGCAATTCAAACTCTCGGACTACTTGATTTTTTAATTTTTTTAAACCAGATTCCGACAAAACACTGCCACCCTGACTATTCCATATACTTGATAGACAACTTCCTTCAAAATTGTTGAACTTATGCTAATTGCAGATTTCCCAATATCTGAAAATCTATTGTAATTATGTCACATCCCAAAATCTACGATTCATATCTAAGAGTCAAGAAAGATTTTCCAATACTGAAAATCTATTGTAATTATGTTACGTCCCAAAATCTAAGAGTCAAATCTTTGAGTCAAGAAAGAGGCGAATCACTTATCCTCTCATCCTAAATCCATACGATACCGGCTTCAAAATTGTTGAACTTGTGCTAATTGCAGATTTCCCAATATCTGAAAATCTATTGTAATTATGTTACATCCCAAAATCTACGAGTCATATCTAAGAGTCAAGAAAGATTTTCCAATATCTGAAAATCTATTGTAATTATGTTACGTCCCAAAATCTAAGAGTCAAATCTTTGAGTCAAAAAGAGACGAATTACTCATCCTCTCTCATCCTAAATTCATACGATACAGGCTTCAAAATTGCTGAAGTTATATGTATATTGAAGTTTCTATCCCATTGAAGATTCCGGAAAATATCTAAATATCACCCATTAGTGATATACTTATTCCTTCAGTTACTTCAATTTGTTGCTGCCTATAGTATTCTCTTTGTATGATATTTGCAATTGTATGTAGGGTTAATGAAGGATTTCTATTGTAAACCGTATAATCTCGTGGTCTCGCAAATCGTGCGAAGGTTGGCTTCTTTGTAGTCTCTAATACACTACAATAAATAATTCCTTTGATGCAAAATCTACTTAGACAGAGACTCACATGAATCAAACAAAGTAGTTTTTAAAAAGATTTATCTCCCAAATTCATGCTCTTTTTATGGGTTTCTTGAAAAGAATTGAAAAACTGAAAAAGAAGTGTAGCAGAGAATAGCTCATCTCAATATTACGAATTAGTTAAATAAGATTACATTGGAAACATCAGTAATAAATGTCTGGAGTTAAACTCAATTAAACTGGACTAATCAGAAACTGAACTGGACACTTGGACTGACGGTTTCGACACCTAGCAGGTGGTTGAGATTACATTCTTTAACACTCTCCTTTAATTACAACCACATAAAAATTTAATTCAGATACCTGCTCGTCTATGTCTCAACGAGGCTTACAATTTAAAATTTGACTTTCAACTAGATTTAGTTTTCTTCTTCTCTTTTTCCAAATTCTATAGCCTCTAAATTGTTTCAGAGTTTTCACTTTGTTGTATCCTTCAAACCTCAGTTTCTTGATTTGTCGGTGCATGTCTTTTACAATTCTAGGTTGTCTAAGCATGTCCTGGACTTTTTCAAGAAATTTGGGTTGCTGCCACATATTGTCTTTTGTAATGCATTTTTCATCATCAATGTGCTGCAACATAAGATTAGAATAATATCTTATTTCTTCAAAACTCCAATACCTGAAAATTTCATTGACATGTTCATCATGGATGTCATCTTCAACATTCATATCTATAGCTTCTGTGTAGATCTCAACCAGACATGGTGTTGTAAGCCATGTTTCAATAAACTTTAACTCTTCTTCATAATATGTTTGTTTACCTGCACACTGAAAATCAATGTTATAATTAAAAATATTTGTAGAATGACATTCGTTCTGGTCTTTTTCCTCTACAATGAGAGTTTTCTCCAGTTGTGTTTCCTTATCTGCTTCTTCCTTTGTCTTTGTTTCTGCTTTCCCTTTGCAGACAAATTTCTTTTCTTCTGTCTCTGCTTCATTCTCTGTTTCTTCCTTCTGTTGTGCAATGAGAGATTTTTGCTGTTGCACTTCCTTTTTTGGTTCTGCCTCTTCCTTCTTTGCTTCTGCTTCTATCTTTGTTTTTGCTTTATCTTTGCATATTGTCTTTATCTCTATTTCTATCTCTGTATTTTCTTCACTAACCTGTGCTGGTGCAATCAAGTTGTCTTCCATTGACTGAAGTGGGATTATCTCACTAAATAGTATCATGTCGATATCATATTTTTGTTGCATCATCTGCAACAATTATCATTAGCCAAAAATTCATTATCAAAGTTTACATCAACCATCAAATTTTCATCAGCAAGCTGTGTTGCTAGATTCAAAATATCATCATCAGCAAGCTGTGTTGCTAGAATCAACAAGTCATTATCAATAAACTCTGTTGCTGGAACCACCATATCTTCATCAGCAAGCTTTGTTGCTGAAATCATCACATATTCGTCAGCAAGCTCCGTTATTGGAATAATCAAATCATCGTCCACATGTAGCTGTGTACAGTGGGGTTCACAAGCATCTTCGTGCTCTCTCTCTGTTGCTTCTGCAATTTCTTCGCAGACATCATCCACATGTAACCGAGCACAGTGGAATTCAACAAAATTTTCATCTCGTTTTAGATCTGCTCCTACAGATCCACCTTGGTTTTCAACTTCAGTTCTCCCCCTTGTACCAAAACACCTTTCAACGATATCCCATGCCTCCTTGGCTGTCTTGGCATCTGATATCAGAGGGATAATGTTGTCATTGACAGATTCTTTTATGAATTTTAACGCATAAGCGTCTTCTTGACTTCTTATTTCTAGATCTAAAAAGATCTCAAACATCTTTTATTTTCTCTTTAGCCTCTTGGCTTTTTCCATTACTTCGTTGCTTGGCTTCCACAAACAAACGAGTCTACATATGAATCAAATACCTTGTTTCTAAAAATTCTCTTCCTCAAAACATATCTTTCTACAGATTCACTTTCACAAGGCTCTCACAATGCTCTTTTTAAATTTCCTTTGAAAAAATATCTCCTTTTAAACTTTCGCTTTCACTTTCTCACATCACAACTTTAATTTTTTTTTTTTAAACCCCAAAAAAAAATTATTCTCTCCTTTCACATGCTTTAAAATCCTTTCACATATGCTCTTTTAAAAAAAAAAATTCATGCCAAAAAAAATTATAGAAATCCCTTCATTTCCTTTTAAGAACCCTTTTTCATTTTATAAAACACTTTCCAAATTTAAAGTTAAAAAAAAAAAGAAAAAGAAAAAAAGACACTTTAAAAAACTTTTCTACACATAAAACTTTTCTTCACATGGGCATCCTTATCTTACGCTTTTAAAATACTTTGTATATGTTTGAATGAAATATTTAAAGCTTTAATAAATCACCTTAACGCAGAAACCGAGGAGTGAAAATGTAGATTTGGATTTTTAAAAAAAATATTTTAATGGAATTGCTCCATCGTGCTTTTACAGATTTACTTGTGCAAATCCTTCATGCATTACACCGTAAATCACTTTAATAAAACAAAAAAAATACCGTAACGAAGGTGTTTGACCCTGAATCCCGCGTGTAGCTTAACGCAGTCGATCCACGCAAGCCCTGCGTCACGTGAAAAGCGTAAGTGATTGACAGTTAATGCGGCTCTTAGCTCTTGGCTCCTACGTTATAACGCGGAGCTGCTTCTCAAACAGTGCGTTAGTGTAACGCTGAGAAGCTTTTCAAACAGTGCATTAGTGCACCACAATTTTAATTCGGCTTTCTTCTTGAATAGTCTTTCTGCAATTAGTTTCATCAGTGCCTTCACAGACTTTGCATGGCTTTTTTTGCTTATTCGCAGGAGGCATCTTTAACTCTCCTCAAACTTCTGTTGCTCTGTTAAAAATTCTTATGCAGGCCCGTCTCTCCTCTCTACTTCTCGAGCTTGGCTCTGTTGCTGCTCTCTGGGGAGGCTTATATAAGCTAGCTCTGATACCATGACAAGAATTGAAACACTGAAAAAAAAAAAGTGGAGCAGAAAATTGCTCATCTCAATATTACAAATTAGTTAAATAGGATTACATTGGAAACATCAGCAATAAATGTCTGGAGTTAAACTCAACTAAACTGAACTAATTAGAAACTGAACTAGACACTTGGACTGACGATTTCGACACCTAACAAGTGATTAGGATTACATTCTTCAACATTTCTTTCATGATAGGGTTCTTTCCCAAAAAAGACACACTTTTTTATCACTGCTAAAAGCTAAGTGGAAACGGAAAAGAGAATAGTTCATTCTGATTGCTCCAGGAAGACATACACAGCCAGACACTCTTTAGATGCAAGAAGTAACAGAAGGAAATTTCCATTTTCCGGTGTAAGTTTCTCGCACACGAAGAAGTTGCCCTATTTAGTACGTTCCCCTGATAGCCGTTGAAAAATGAGAGTCCCATACTTGAAGGAAACGGTCTAATGAAAGTTCCTCGAAACTTTTGTTATTGTAATTCGTCGGAATTTGAGCACTTACATATCGTCCAATGACCACGTGTAGCTGCTAAGAAGATCTTCAATCTAAAATCAGAATTTACGACCAGAGAAACGCTTCAACCAACTTTTTTAATGATTTTTCAAGCTTGTGACAACCCGAATATTTTGAAGACGTTTTGCTAGTTCGAGACGATCGAGTGATAGCCTACCCAATTATTTTTCTTCTAGTACATGTTAGGTTCCAATTTTAGTTGGCAGACATTCCATCATTCCAGTTTGTATGGTTTCTTTTAACTTTTTCAGAGTAAAAAAACGCTGATTATATTAGATATATAAACAGTACATAGACAAAATAATCTCAGCTGTGAAAAACTACAGCGAGAAAACCACCATTGAAAACATGGTTGCTTTTAACTTGAATTAAAATCAATTCGATTTCCTTGATGCCGCCATGAATTGAAAGGACGTTGGGTTTACGGGATAAAACTCTGGGAAGTAATACATGGGAAATTCTATTGTTATGGCTCTTCATTTATGTGCACTGCCCATTCTAATAAGCAAAGGAGGCTACACGACACGAGGCAATTCGGGAGACTCAGCCAGCAGCCCATGGTAATTTTATGGCCATTATACGTAGGCCTTTCTTCTACTTTTCCTTATCATATATTTAGAGTTTATAAAAAACTGAGTAAATAATGCCAGGAGAGCTTGAGAATGCACATAAAGTGATACCAATAACTTCAATTATAATTCGAGTTGTACTTTGCATGTTTTGTAATTGGTATTGGTGTTATAATATATAATGCTCACTTGTCTCAACGATGAGTACACCTAGATCAGATTTTATGGGTGCACTCTGGAACCGAAATCCACTACTTTCAATAGTGAGTTATTTACATTTTGAAATTCCACTTCAGCATTCCCTTTAAAATTCCAGGTTGAGAGCATGATCTATAGTGGGTAGACTTATTACGTAGGACTTTGTTTAGGCCTACTTGGTTGGTTGAGAAATTATTTCCAATTAGGAGTTTTATATTAGTTTGTACAATATTTCTTCAATTTATATACACCATCATTTTATCAATAAGAAATGTATTGCTTGTGTTAAATAATTTTTTAATAGTATTGGCATGAACCAACATGCTCAACCGAGGGCCCATGAAGATGGAATAATTTATAGTTAGTGTGACTTTATGTAGTATGCTTGTTTGTTGACCTCGATCTTTCATTTGGTGTGTTGATATAGGGCCCAACATTGAATATAACAATCCCTTGTGAAGGTTGTTGTTGTGAAGTGTTTGAGAAGACTATGGACGACCACCGTGAAGAGAAAGCAACGATACGTACAACCTCCGTGAAGAGAAAGTGATTGATGACATGGTGTAGATATGGCTACCGATGTGGAGGTTGGACATGATCATAGGTATGTTAATATGGTTTCCGAAGTTATGTGTTGTATTAAATTTTTTTATAAGAAGATATATTTTATGATTTGATCAAAGATCGAAAGAACAAATATAGGCAATTTTTATTACAGTTTTGATCCATATACACGTTGCAATAATATTTGGAAAGGTGAACCAGAATTATAAGAGAAATGAAAGGTCAATGCTTTCTAAGAGTAGAGTAGATGCTTGTTGACTATGCTTGTCTCGTTGTCTCATAGTAACCCATTCACTATAATCCATGAGTTTTTATTTGCGAGCAAGATCTCGTTGTCATCTACAACTACATTGGGTCAAGAGTATGCTAAAATAAATAAATAAAACGATCCTTGACCGTGATCGTGAATGTTTAGAGGAGGATTCCCTAAGAAGAGCCTTCCCACAATAAAGGTTGGAGGTTGGAATATGTTAATAAATGAGAAACATGTAGCAGAGGTGCTTTTCTCAATTTTAAAAATCAGTTAAATAGATTATATAAGAGACATCAACATTAAATGATTGACTTAGAGTTCAACTGAACTAGACTACACTATAACTAACTCTAAGGCTTGGATGGATAGTATGACACATACTACGAAGTTGGATTTAGGTTATCCAACACTCTCTTTTAATTACAACCACAAAAATTTAAACTAAGATGTCTGTTGGTCTAAGTCTCGTCTACACTTATAATTTAAAAAAAAAAATGATATCAATCAAATTTCCTTTTCTTTTCCTTTTCTTCCAAATCCTATATCCTCTAAATTTCTTTAATTTTTTTTTTTGTTGTATGCTTCAAATTTCCAATTCTTGATTTGCTAGTGTAGCTCTTCCATTTTTCAAGGTTTTCTAAGAATGTTCTCAACTTCTTCAAAATACGCCTTGTATTTGGACTATTGTCGCATGTCCTCTTCTATTGTGTTCTTTTCATCATCAATATTTTGCTGCAACATAAGTCTTTAATAAAATTTATCTCTTCAAGAATTCACTTCATGAAAATACCATTAATGTTTTCATCATCCAAGTTGTGTTCAACATTCATTTCTGCAACTTTACCACAAACTTTTTCAAAACATAGTGTTGCAAGCCATGCCTCAATGATATTTAACTCTTCTTCATAATTGTCATGTTTACTTGCACATTGGAAATCAATGGTAAGTTTAAAAACATATGCAATACCACATTGGTTATGTTCCTTTTTCTCTGCAATGAGAACTTTCTCTTGTTGAGCTTCCTTCACTCTCTTTGTCTCTTACATTTATTTACTAACCTTAGTTTCTTCAAATAGGTTTTATTCCACTTGGTTTTTAGAGCCAAGTGGGCTTCTATCACTAAATAACAAAATTTAAATAAGATGTTCTTGTTGCATCATCTAAAACCATTCATCATTAACGAATTGGTCTTCATAAAATTTAGCATCAACAAATTGAATTCTTGGATTGACCATAACAATAGCTTCTCCATTGGCAACTTCATTGTCATCAACAAGCATTGCTGTTGGATTCACAAAATCTCCATCCAGTTGTGGTTATGCATAGTGGGCTTCAAAAGCATATGTGTGTTCTTCCTATGATTCTTCTAGAAATTCTTCATAGCCATCATCTACTTGTGGTTGAGCACAGTGGGATTCACCAAACTCTTTATTTTCAACTTGATTAATTTCCCTTACACCAAAATTCCTTTCAAGGGTATCCCAGGCCTCTTTGGATTTCTTTCGCTCTGTAATGAGGAGGAGAATGCTATTATCTACGCATTTTGTTATGTATTTCAATGAAAAGGAATTATTTTTCCTTTTTGTTTCCAAATATTTTAAAAATACCTCAAACTGCCCTTGTTGTTGCTTCAACTTTCTGAGTCTCTTGTATTTTCCCATTTGTTGAGCATTGATAGAATGAAACCCAACAGAGTAATATGCAACAAGCTTATATGTTTTCAACTTCTAACTCTAAAAAACAGTTTTCAACTTCTGACTCTAAAAATAATTGTTGTCTAGTGAGTCAAAGTAGCACCATATAAAAATGGTGGCTTAAGAATCCTAAGTGGATTCTCCTTCACTTGAATCCCTACTGGATTCACTTTTACCACTAAGATACTCCACTCAAAGTGATTGAAAGGAAATTTATTAATAAACTTCACCATTCTAAATTATTTTTTCGTTTTAAAAAAATTCAAGAGCTAGAAATTAATTTCAACAACAACCTCATATTTCAAGAACACCCCCAACTAATATGATAGAGGCCCCCACTCTTTTCAATAGAACCATTTTAAAAGAATTAGAACCAATATTACTATAAAAATAATTAAGGTCCTCTAAAAAAAAAAATTCAACACTACCTTACTTTTATTTGTGCCAATTGACTTTCAGACGAACTTGTGGCCAATTGAGTTCCTTCTCCCTACTAAATTTGTGCTCACAGTCGTCTTGGTTCTCTTTATTTTTGTATTTCGAACTTTAATGGTGATACATACTTCCTCCATATGCAGCCCCACGCTTCATAACTTTGAATATTTCGTGCTCGTTGAATTCATGCTCAGTTTTTTAAAACTCTGTGCTTTCTTGCTACACGGTGGCTTTGTGGCTGCAAAACCGACTCCCTTACTTGGAGAGACCATAACGGGTTCTGTTTTTAATTGCTACCATCACACGTGTTGACATAGACATCTTGCAACTCATCAAAGAAATGTTTCGGTTCGAGAAGTGTGCCATCGTCATCGCATTATCTATCTTTGAAGGGGTGCGATGGTCTCTGCAAAAAAACCCGTGTGGATTCTCTTATGGATCACTTAAGGTTGTTGGATTTTAAGATAAAAACTTTGATTCTATATGATAACGATTGCTGGGGTGCGTTACTGCATCGCTTTTCTTTTCTTTTCTAAATACGACGTTCTCTTTAAACTCAGAAAATTGATATGTCTCATCCTAGCTTCTTTGCCGTCATTGATTCGATGGTAGTTGACCTCTTTGTTCTTCTCGAGAAGCTCTTAATCTTTTCTTCTTTCAAAAATTCTTTTCTTCTCTCAAAAATTCTTAAGCAAACTCGATTCTGTTACCATGTTAAGGAATGAAAAATGTGAAGCATATTTTCTCTTCTCAATATTCAAAATCATTTAAATAGATTGTATAAGAGGCATTAATATTAAATGACTGAAATAGAATTTAATTAAACTGGAATAAGATAAACAATTATAACACCTAATATATATATATATAGAGTTAGAATTAGATATTTAATGCCTATAGAGAGAGATTCAATTGTGAATCCGTGAAAAGCACTATTTTCTGTAGATCATCATGTGATACTTTTTTAAGGACTCTATCTACTAAGACATATTATGTTTCTCACATATTTAAGGACAAAGATCAAAAAATGGAAGAGTTTATAACCATCCAGTTCAGTCCATAGTTCTCTCTATCCATATTTTGAACGAATGAGTGGTAAGAGAATTGAAATATTTTATAGAAATCCTGGCATCAAGATTTCTATGAAAGAGTATGAAAAGGTCGAGTTACTGCTAGAAAGGAATCAATGAAGTTTAAGAATAATTTGGGCTATGAGAATGGTGAATCTAGAGTGTACTTTAGAATGCTTGAGAAAACAAAATCTTCTCTCTCAAAAACCATTATTAGTGTGTTGAACGATTGCTTGTATATGTTGTCAAGATGCTTGATTATGGTGAAAATGTCTATGGATTTTTTTTTCATATTTCAAGTTTCTTTTTATGTCATGTATTATAACTTGATAGATATAATTGTTGTATTAAGTATAGATAGTTTAATAGGAATTATAGTGGTTTTGTTAGAATTGGATACTCTAAAAGTTCACATATGCATTATGATGAAGTGTAAGAGGGCTTATATGTTTGGGAAGCTAATTTTCTCACATAAATATTATTAATCATTGTGTTGTTTCAATGCTTGTTGAGCATAACTCATTCTACAATTCAGTATAAGAGAGATGTGTAAGTATGTCATGTCCTCAAAAAAAAAAAAATTAAACAATTAAAAACTATTAAGACAACAATTAACTCTTGATATTATAATGTTATATAACTTTACAAGATAATATCTATATATATATATATATATATATATATATATATATATATATATATATATAAAGACATTGTTTGAATATCCATATTAACGAATATATTACAGTATGAACTCTCTCTCTCTACAAAAGTGTGTATTGATATATGTGTGTGTTAACCTTAGCTACAAAGGAAAAAGTAATTGAAGGTAAAGTATAGTACTTAATTTCTAATAAGAGGAAAATGTGTGACTAATTCAATTTTTAATATAAAATATTTATAATGATAAAATATCAAATTATACAATTTAAACAGCTAAAACTTACCACATAGATCTATATTAATCACATATTTACGAAGCAGTAAAATGTATTAATTGATCTATGGTTAAAATGCGTCTATATTGTTTGTACAGCCCTGGTTAAAATGCGTCTATACTGTTTGTACAACCGAGTGTGAAGGCTACCTGTAAGTATGTTGGTCCCTTTTAAAATAAAAATAAAATATTCTCTAAATAGAAAAACAATGTTGACTATAATAAAAATGAAAAAAAATATATGCTATGCATTTTTAATTAGTTGTCCTTATGACCTAATATCATGTAGAGTAATTACAAGTAAAAAAATATGTGAGTAAAATGTTTAAAGCTTATGTTTTTCAAAAATATTTTAATACTTGAAATCAACTTTATGTAAATCTATATATAGAAAAAGAGGTTAAAATAAAATATTTTAATGTATGATAGAATCAAATATCCAATGTGAGTTGTGAATAAAATAATTTAATATGAATTAATATAAAATGATTCAATACACATGTAATCTTTATAACATTCAAAAGTGAAATTTAAACAGTAAAAAAAATTGTATGCTAAAATAAGTTTCTAACAAAAGAAATTTAATCCCTTTCAACTAATGTTAGATCTTTGTTTTAGATGGATCTATGTAGGATGTACCTAAATTGGGATTTTTGTAATGGGTGCATGATCGATTATACTCGAAACCCTCAAATTATAATTCTAAGTTGGTTTCCCAAGGTGTATGACAAGCCCCATTGAGATAGGCATGTGGTGTTGTGGAATTAACCACTAGGTTGGTAGGAGGGTGGAAAGTGTAGTGTAATTGTATCTAAGTTTTATGTGTAATATAAGAAGTCAGTATTCGATTAAAGCACGGAAATGTGATATGGTGTCAAATTTTAAGAGACCAAGTTAGAGAGAGTTTAACATGATTGATGAACCATGTAGGAAAAAAATATTGCTAGAGAATTATCAAGTATAGTTGTTGGTACCCATGTACCTTGGTAGATGGATTTATTTTTATATAGACGTTAATAATCATTTGTATGTAGGTCGAAAAATATAAGAAGAATGTGTTAGCACAAGCCATCATTCCTTGATTGCAAAAAGAGTAAGCCTTACACATCATATTTCATTTCAAATTTTAAAGGGTTTTGAGTGGTGGGATGGCTTCTGAAAGAGTTAGAGATGATTTTATATTCTTTAATACTTTCATGCAGTTGGAAAGTTGTGGAAAGTATAAATTATATGGGTAAATTGGTAGTATAGGGAGGAGAGTGTAACAAATGAAAGTAGATGTATAGCTGGTACTTATTGTAGGAAATATTCATATCCTAAATCAGCCACATAGCTATAATGACGGCTCTTTACGCAAACTCTGTTTTATGTAAAGCAAACAACATTCAGAAGGTAGAGTACATGGAAAAATTATTTCATAAATCCTTTATGAACTCTTCACTAACATGTTTTAAAACATATATATGATTTGTAGGAAGCTGGAAAGAAGATAATTTACTATTAAATCCTTTAACAATTTCTTACTCAAAGCTTACTAGTTGTTGCAACTCATAAATTAATAGAAATTAACAGAGAGAGAAAAACACCATATATTATATATTTCTCGAGTCATAAAATCATCCAGCATGAAGTGTAAAAAGGATTTTTTTTATTATATTAAGTCTTCAAGTAGACCAACATCCAACCCTTAAATGGTACTTACCAATGGTATATATAGAAACAGAGGCCGAACTCCATCTCTTCTAACAAGAAGGAAACATTACTCCTAAAATTACGTAGGAGTCATAGGACATTAAAACCATATCCCGTAGAAATATAAATGAAAATATAGATGTAGATAAAAGAAGAGAAGAGAATTTGGGTTGAACTGCTAAGTATGTCGACATTCTACCCCTTTTTCTACTGATTTGTCTCCTCATTTATTTGGTTCTTAAATAAGCATGTACTTTCATTAAATATGACCTCAAACAACCTCATAACCACTTATCACCATCACTTGTTATATCCATTTGGTTATGAGTCTTCATCTTTCCTGAAATGGCTCAGAAATTTTGCTAACATGTGTCAAAAATCATTTAAAATAGTCGCTACTGGAAATTCCAGTAAAAACCTGTAATTGCGTAAAAAATGTAATGTTACTGGAATTTTCGGTAGTGCTCTATTTATTTTTCAAAAATGAACAGAAAAAAACTGAAAAACCTGTGCAGACTTATACACTTTGAAATCTGAGTTGTTGTTCAAAATTGCACTTGATAAGAAAAAACGTCTTTTATCAGGAAGCCTTTTTGTTTACCTTTCTTCCATGTGGGTTGCAACTTCAGCAAGCTTGTATAATTCTTATTTTCTGCCAAAATATGATCTTGATCTTGTGGTTCTTTTGGCGGCTTCTTTCACACTGGCCTTTTCCTCCTTTGAACACTTTTGGATCTTTCTTCTTTTTGAGAGTTTTGTTTGCTGCTCTGAAGAAGTTTTGTTTTTATCTTTTTTTTTTAACTCATTTGTCTTTAATCCTTCATATTTTTCTTCTACATCAATGACCTCTGTCAACAAAATTGGGTTGTGCAGAGCCTTAGACTTGAGATTGAACTTCTTGTTATCTCTAGTAAGTCTTTTTTTGGTTCCAGCAACAAGTTTGGTCACCTCGTTCTTTCTCTTACTACTGATATCATACCTCGCATCCTTGAGGAGTTCTTTATCATAATTTATGGGTTGTTATTCTTTCTGGATGTTCTGTTGAATATCTACTTCCAGAATTTCTGGTACCACCCGTGCTTTAGATTTATCTGCAATTGTACACCTTCCTCTTCGAGCTCTGGTATAGAAATTAGGAAAAGGAGAAATGGGGGGCACCATATTCATGGATTTAGGCTTATTTATTGATGAGCTCTTTCCTTTCTTCAACTTCCTTTCAACCTTGACTAAAGGAGTCTTCTATTTTCTTCTCTTAGCCTTATGGATACTCTCCTTGTTAGTCTTTCTCTTTGTTCTTTTTGTAGGCTGAGGCTGTTTTGTGAGGCTCGAGACAGTTTAGCTGGAGGTGTAGGTGGAGGTTGGCCTGCCTTGTAAAACAAGAAATGGTCCCATGTTTGATTTATTTTCCTTATCTCTTCTTCAACTAGCACTTTAATGAGAGCTTAATTATAGAAGATGTATTCTGAAGCAGCAGTATGTGTTTGAATCCTGGATGATATCTTTATCAGACTCTTAAAAAAAAAGTATAGAAATTTGAGGGTCTTCATACTTGCAACATGAAAAATAAATCTCATATGATAAATAAACACTACAGTATACCTCCTTTGACAAGTGACATAATTTTTGATGAGTTTAACAACTTCTGCCCATTCATTTTTGAGATAGCTGTTGGGAATTCCTTTAGCCTAGTTAGACCTCTATCTCCATCTTTGAGGAAACTATTAAGGTCTCCTTCAATGATGACTTGGCCTTTAAACCACCTTTCTCCTTCCTGTGGAAGGTTGAATGCCTCAACAACTGAATCTGTTGATACCTGTAAGTTAAGACCATAGGTGGTTTCTTCCTATCCATTGAAAGAATTTTCATACTCCTGAGCTACTCCTAAGTGAGAGCTTCCTAGTATTGAGCATAGATAATACCACCCTTATTTAACAAACAACCTTCTCACAGTCGAATTTTCACCTACTAGGTCATCTCTTTGTGGTTCAATTCATTTTATCTTCCATCCTCTTTTAGTCATGTTCAATAATTAATAACTCTGTCTGTTGAAATCTGACAGATGGAAAAGCTAGAAAAGCTCACCTAACACATGTTGCTATTATGAAATCTAAGACTCCTTTCTTAAGCTACACTTTAGAAAATCTTGTTGTCCAATAACTAAGCTCAAAACTGATATTCCTCCTTCTTTCTCAGTGATTTAAAATAGCTACAATGGTTCACCCTCAAATGCAATATATTTTCATTACAGTAAGTATCCTTGACCATAGTATGCACCATGTGATAGGAATTATTTTCTTCATTTGGCTGCGTAGCTTCAGATGGCATGCTATAGGTGGCTTGAAATGAGTGCATCTGTGACTAGCAGTCACCTCCACTATATGTTGATTATTGGCCTAAATTTTCGGCAGCATCTAAGATTGCAGATCCACGATCTATTCCAATCGAGAATCACATACTTTGACATGAACCCAAACCAACTCGGCTGACAGACAAGACGGGATCAACGACTGGATGTGTAACTACGAATTAAAAGCTAGACACTACACATATAATCATAACTTAAAATTAACATGACTGCCCGCATATAACTCCTCTCACGTGATTTAAATCAGAATAAAAATATTTAAAACATATTTAAAACAAGAACATGTGGCTTGACAAAAAGCAGACGTGCTTTTCATTTATTTTTTAAAAAACATGGGATGTTATCACAATTTCCGGTGGCATCAGATTAAAGGAAAACAAACACAAATAGAATTAAAATAGACTGTCCAAAAAGGGCTAAAAGGCACTACCGGAAATTTCGGTAGCAACCAATGTTTTTTTTGAAATTTACAAAAACTAATCCTAAAAAAAATAAAATTAAAATAGACTCATCACTTAGCAAAGAACTATGCTAACATTGGCTCCACAAGGGATAGATGTCTCATGGTGAGGCTTTAATAATATTTTATAGTTTGAATGCCTTGTCATTGGGCTATGGACTCTTATTATAAAACACATCGGTATTTACAGTGAACTTAGGCCACCAACAACCTTAGAAAAAGAATTTCTTGAGAAAGTGGCCATTGAATGGGCCTCCAAATAGTTCTATTCCATCAAGATGTTTCAACTCAAAAATATTGTTCTATAGAATATTTGAGATTTTGAAAGGACCAAGCCATAAAGCATAAAATTTGGAATTCTTACCTGGGTCTTGATGTTGTGCATCCCATTTCAACACCAGATCTCCAATTTGAAAATCTTATTTTTTAGTTCCTTTATCGAAAAATTGTTTCACAACTTGCTCATATTTTCTCACCAAATCATATTGTTGTTCTCGCTTTTCCTACACTTCTATGATCTGACAAATACTCCTGGTCATGTCATTTGGATTGGCTTCATGATCTTGCAGAAATTTGGATACATGAATGGCCAATTGGACTGGAAAAATAACATCAGTTCCATAAACCATTTGAAAAGGTGATGTATTAATAGAATTTTTTATTGTCACCCTGTCATCCCATAAAGAAAACTTTAGTTTTGAATGCCAGGCTTTCTTATTTTGGTCCAACATCTTGGTGATGATTCTTACCAAACTTTTGTTTGATGATTTAGCTAAACCATTCCATTTGTAGTATACCTAGGGGGGATACTATAGGGTACAGAGGGAGGTACCCAAGGGAATAATATTATGTAATAATATAAGAATGATAAATAATTGGTCCATAGTTAATAAATAAAGTGGTTAACCCACATTATGTAAGGGACCACATGTAGCTAGGGAATAAAGTGATAAGCCCATTGTATTGGATGTATGGTATTGAGATACCCATGGTATTGCATGTATGAAACCTATATAGAGGCTAGAGTCTCTCCATTGAGAGATTTCAAGGATTATTGTATGGGAAAGCATATGGCTTGTGGAGTGATCTCCTTCCTTAAGGAGTGAATGTATGGTGTTGCCCTACCTTAAGGGTTTTGATATTAATGAAGATCTAAAGTTTTGTCTTCAATGGTGTTATTTCTTGGGCATATTTTCCATTTTTATACATTTTCTTGTCAGATCTACTACAAGTGGTATCAAAGAAATTTCTTGGGCAGAGTTTGGAGATTTGTTTTTTCATTTTTTTGTAAGAAATTTTTGGGCGGCGAGTTTGTAGAGCAGATCTAGAAAATTTGGCAAAAAAATTTCAGAAATAAATATCATATCTAGATTCCTTACGGAAAAAGACCCAATTTCAAAAAAAAAAATCAGTCGAATCGGAGTCCGGATGAGGGTGATATCGCTGATTTAAATTCAGTTGTGTTGCAAAAATGTTTCTGACGGCAATTTGTGTACGGCAGATCTCCTGACATTTTTTGTAGATTCTGGTTCACAATATTAGACAACCAATTACAGATCTGAGCTCCCCTTGAAAAATCACTCGATTTCAAAGAACAAATCGTTCAAATTGGAGTCCGGATGAGGGAGTTGTCACTAATTTAAAATCAGCCATTTTTTCAGAAATTTTGTGACGGCGGGATAGTTGCAGCGCAAATCTATGTTTCGAGAGTGCCTAGATCGGGATTTCATTCATATGGTTAGATGAAAAATGGCTATTCCATTTTTTATAATAGGTTATAGTAAGGATTCTGAGTTATATTGACTGAGTAATGTCCATTTTAAATTTTTTCCAAAGTAAGTGATTTTCTTCAAAACCCTTACTTTATTTTATGGATTCTCGCAAGATGAAGTTTACAGGAAAAGATGATGGCCCTACTATTGAATATTTTTTACAACATCTCAAGGCTCAATACCAAATTTTTTGGATATGTTCCATAGGGCTTCATCTAAAAGATAAGGCAAATAAATGGTGGACCTCACTTGACAGCGCAGTGAGGAAACTTCTCGAGAAAAAACTTGAAAAAGTCATTTTGGACAAGTGGTCTAATGCCGGAAAGAAGGACACTAAGAGACATAAAGACTTCTTTTCTACTAATAAATCCATATTACAGTTTAATGGAAGTATTCATAAAGAGAACATCATTGTGTCTATCATTCCTAGTTGCAAGCATAATTGTATCAATGTTAATTTGGCTAAAAAATTGCAAGTTCCAGCAAAACATATTGAAAACACACAGGTTGATAATGAAGATGTTCAAATTTATAAAGATTTGAAGATTTCTATGGATAAGTATGTGTTGCATTCTAATTTTTATGCTTTAGATATGGCTGCTGTGGATGTTGTTTTGGGACACCCTTGGATGGAATCCGTTGGTACTGTCAATTTTAATGTGCAAAAGAAATTCATGAAGCTCTGGTATAAAAAGAAGAAAATTACATTGCACGATATTTGCATTAGGAACCATGGAGAGACTAGGGAGGAAGAAGTGCAAATCTCTAATGACACAGACACATGAGATGATGAGCCTTTGATGGTAGATAGCCAAACACAGACATCAAAGCAAGCACCAACAAAAGAACCTGACACCAATCCATCACCAATAATGGAGGAATTAATGAAACATGTTCCATCAGTGAAATATTCAACATATCACCACCCGCATCACTCAGCAAGACAACAATCAGGAAGGTGGAAACGAATTAGCAACAAGGACAACAACCCCTGGATGACACATAGAGAGGTGCGACGATCCACCCACAACACATCAACACAAAAGAACCACAAGAACCCACTTCCATCTCAAGGGAGCAAGACATCGACTAGATCGAGTCTTCACCTTTCTCTGGGATGGCTGGATGCACGTGAATGGTACCAGTGGAATTCTCTTTTGAGTATATCTTATTATTTGTGTTCTTCTTATGTTTCGGGGATGAAACATGTTTAAGGGGGGTGTAATGTAGTATACCTAGGGGGGATAATATAAGGTACAGAGGGAGGTACCCAAGGGAATAATATGATGTAATAATATGAGAATGATAAATAATTGGGCCATCGTTAATAAATAAAGTGGTTAACCCACATTATGTAAGGGACCACATGTAGCTAGGGAATAAAGTGATAAGCCCATTGTATTGGATGTATGGTATTGAGATACCCACATGGTAACTACACATGGTATTGCATGTATGAAACCTATATAGAGGCTAGAGTCTCTCCATTGAGAGATGTCAAGGATTATTGTATGGGCAAACATATGGCTTGTGGAGTTATCTCCTTCCTTAAGGAGTGAATGTATGGTATTTCCCTACCTTAAGGGTTTTGATATTAATGAAGATCTGAAGTTTTGTCTTCAATGGTGTTATTTCTTGGGCATATTTTCCATTTCTATACATTTTCTTGTCAGATCTACTACACCCTTGGGAATAGTAAGCTATAGAGTGAGTAAGATGGATACCATAATATTAACAAAAAATTACCAATGGTGTATATTTAAAATCATTTCCATTATCTGCTACTAACCTTGATGGGCATCCAAATCTAGTTATGATTTCATCCACAAACATAATGATAACATTATGAGTAGATTTCCTGGTAGGTATTGCTTCAATCCATTTGGTGAACTAATGAGTTGCAACAAGAATCCAAAAATGTTGTCCACTTGAAGGTGGATGATTTTCTCCAATGAAATCTAAGCCCCATTATTGAAAAGGTTCAGAAATAACTATGGGCTTAAGAGGCAAAGACTTCAAATGTTTCGTATCGGTGAACTTTTGACATTTTTCACATGTGCTAGCCTCAGCACATACATCAGAAAATAAGCTATGCCAAAAATAGCTAGCTCTTAGTATTTTGTATATAATATTTCTCCAATAGTGATGACCTCCTGTAATATCTCAAGGATCAAAATTTTAAATAAATCAACAATCTAGTGTTCCAACTAAAAATAATTGTGATAAAAACACAGAACACAACACATATAAGAAATTGAAGCCCACTTGTGAATCCTAGATGGATTCACCACATAAAAATCACCGCGGGGTTTTCGTCCCGGGATCAATAATAGAACTGGCCAGGCCAGGCTCTCAACCCAAACATAATAAAATAGATAATCCAGAATGCCCCAAATTCCTAGCTTCTCTCCCCTTTTATAGGCTTGATGGG